>CM019158.1:10528041-10551565 GCA_009733165.1 Naja naja | reverse complement strand
AAATGCACACCAGCTGGCAAGAGAGATGAAAGATCCTTGCCTAAAAGTCAGGGAACCTTGCAGATGGCAAAGAAATGTTGTGTGGCCTGGCACCGAAAATCCTTTCTTTTCTGGGATCAATTCCTGAGTTTTGGGGCTTTTTTCCCCCAAGCCCCCCCCCAACTCCTTCGAAGACCAGGCATGACCCTATCCCTGTGGGTGGCAGGGCCTGCCCTCAGCCACTAGATGGCACCAGAGGACCACTTTTTCATTCTGCCCCTCCCTTTAATGGAAAGGAAATAAAAGAAAATTTAAATGACCAGCTTTTCCCTTCCTACCAGCAAGATTGTCTGAGTTTGCAGATATTCATTTCAAAAATAATTATATATATATTATATACATACATACATACATATATATATATATATATATATATATATATATATATATATATATTTTGTAGATTTTCACGGGTAAAGGTATGTAGGTCTTGGTGTATTCGTCTTGTCTGTAGGATTGAGAATACCTTGCCAAGGTATTCATCTTAAGATGGACAAGACTAACACACCAAGACCTACATATATATATATATATATATATATATATATATATATATGTAGGTCTTGTGTGTTCGGTCTTGTCCCGTTTAAGACTCAAATACACCAAGACCTACATACCTTTACCCGTGAAAATCTACGAAAACATATATACATATATGTATATATTTATGTATATATGTGTATACACACACAAATGGAATGGAATAGAATAGAACAGAATATAGAATAGAGTAGAGTACAGAATAGAATTAGAATAGAATAGAATAGAATAGAATAAGAATAGAATAGAATAATAGAATGGAATAGAATTAGAATAGAATATAGAAGAGAAGAGAATTGAATAGAATATATGGAAATAGAATAGAATAGAATATATGGAAATAGAATAGAATAATGGAATAGAATAGAATTAGAATAGAATAGAATAGAATAGAATAGAATATATGGAAATAGAATAGAATAATGGAATAGAATAGAATAGAATAGAATACTAGAATGGAATAGAATTAGAATTAGAATAGAATAGAATAAAATATATGGAAATAGAATAGAGTAGAATAATAGAATGGAATAGAATTAGAATAGAATAGAATAATAGAAGAGAATTGAATAGAATTCTTTATTGGCCAAGTGTGATTGGATACACAAATATATATATACATATATGCATACACAGGTAATCCTCATCTTATGACCACAATTCAGCCCCAAACTTCCGTTGCTAAGCAAGACATGGGTTAAACGAATTTTACCCCATTTTATGGTCTTGACAGCCACCGTCGTTAAGCAAATCTGGCTCCACCAGCGGACTTTGCTCGTCGGTCACCAAAGGGGGAGGGGATCACGGGGACGGGGCAGCTGCTTAGCAATGAAAACATTGGGCTCCGTTTCAGTCATAAATTGAGGACTGCCTGCAAACCTGAAAAATATTGGGGGGGAAAGGGGGAAGCTCGAAAAAAAGGAGAGGGATTTGCAGTGGGGCTGATTTGAAAAAAGAACGCATCCCCCGCTCCCTCTAATGAAACCACTTTGGGGGAATGTGAAAAATAAAATAAAAGAAGTCAGACACCGCTGTTGGACAAGCTAAAAGAATCTACAACTCCCCGCTGGATTGCGCCGGTGAGAGAGGGAAATATATATTTAAATAAAATCTATTTTTTCCCTCCCTTCAAAACCCGTCTAGATTTCTCCCCCTATCATATGCAATTCCCCAATTCCCCAAATAGGAAGCTAAATCAATCTGAAGAGAGAACAAATCACTTAAAAAACTCAGGTCTGAAAAGTTTGGATATGAGGCAGGGGGATAAATTATATGGGGGCCCCCACCCACCCACGTTACAGCTCGGAGCAGGTGACCTTCTTGGGGGTCTTTGGAGGAGGAGAGGAGGAGGAGGAAGAAGGAGAAGGGGAAGGAGAAAAGATAAATGGAGGAAGAGGAGGAGGAGGAAGAAGGTTAACTTCTGGATCCTGACTGTTGATAGTCCATGTTTAGGGAGGGTTTTCCCACATGCATTGACTTTCAGTATTTGAGGGGCTGCCCCAAAGAAGAAGGGGGTCAGGCTATTCTGCAAAGCCCCAGAAGGCAGGATGAGAAGCAACGGATGGAGACCCATCAAGGAGAGAAGCAACTCCTGGAAATAAGGAGGAATTTCCTAACAGTGAAGCCAATTAACCCGTGGAACTGCTTGCCACCAGAAATTGTGGCTGCTCCATCACTGGAGGCTTTTAAGAAGAGACTGGACAGCCATTTGACTGGAATGGTATGGGGTCTCCTGCTTGAGCAGGGGGTTGGACTAGAAGACCTCTAAGGTTCCTTCCAGCTCTGTCATTCTATGATTGATAGATAGATGGATGGATGGGAGGGAGGGAGGGAGGAAGAGAAGATAGAGAGAAAAATGGCTAGATAGATAGATAGGCAGGGAGGGAGGCAGGCAGCTAGATAGCTGGATGGATGGATGGATGGATGGGAGAGAGAGAGAAGAAAGAAAGAAATAGACAGATAATGGATGGATGGATGGACAGAGAGAGGCAGACAGATGATACAGGAGACGGAGGGCAGAGGGATGGACCAGCTTCCCCGCAGAGGTTGTGGGAGCTCCATCAATGGGGGTCTTTAAGGAGAGCCTGGACAGCCATGTATCCAGACTAGCATAGGGTCTCCTGCATGGGCCAGGTCAGACTGGAAGCCCTTCCCGCTTTGTTATTCTGACCTTCCCAAGGAGGCCTCTCTCTCTCTTTAGTGCCCCCCCCAAAAACAACCCCTCGTTGAAAACGAAAGAGGAACAATTGGCAATCCTCTTATTGCAGAACGGGTCAGTGCCAGGGCGGCTCTGCCAAGATCTGCCAGCCAGAGGATGGACACACACACACACACACCACCTTCTCTGGTGCTTCATCCCAGGAGAACATTCTTCTCAAACTGGAGACTGTCAAATGTCATCAAAAAAAAAAAAAAAACAACCCCAGACAAACCAAGGTCAACGCATGAGCAAAATCTTGCCTGGGTGAAAGGGACACAGTAAGCAGCTTCCAAGAAACTCCGGCCAGGCGCCCGCTGCCAAAAGCGAGGGGGTTTGGCTGCCAAAACGCTGCCCTCGCCATGCCAGGGACAGTGAAAAAGGAACTGCCCGTCCAGATGCCTCACAGATGTCCGGCTCTTGACCCAGACAGGAGAATCGTAGAAGCGCAAGGCTGCAAGGGACCTGGGAGGTCTTCTAGTCCAGCCCCCTGCTCAGGCAGGAGACCCAATCAATCCATCCATCAATCCATCAATTGGAATAGAGCTGGAAGGGGCCTTGGAGGTCTTCGTCCAACCCCCCCCCCTCAGGCAGGAGATCTAGACCATCCTGGTCAGATGGCTGTCCAGTCTCTTCTTGAAGACCTCCAAGGATGGAGCACCCACAGCTTCTGGAGGAGCGCCCTTCCACTCATTAATGGATCAGGGATTACAGAGTAGCAGAGTCAAAAGGGACCTGGGAGGTCTTCTAGTCCAACCCCCAGTTTGAACGGGAGACCCTACTACACCATACCAGTCAACGGCCGTCTGGCCTTCTCAAAGGCCTCCAATGATGGAGCACCCACAGGGAAACCTGTCCCTTGTTCTCCTTGTCAAGGAATGCCTCCTTAGTTCTAGGCTGGCTCTCTCCTTGGCCTTGGGACCTCTTGAGGCAATCCACATTCCCCTCCCGCCCAGGGAGCATTTCTCAGTCCCGGTGTTGGACAATTGCCACCTTTGTTGGCAGCCGCCACACAACCAGACTCCAGGTCCCGAAGCGGAGCAAGCACAGGTGTCGGTCACTCTGCTCACCTGGCAAAGGCAGAGGAGGAGGTTTATTCACTGGACTTCAGCAAATGCCACCAAGAGCGAAGAGGAAGGAGGTGGAGAGCAGGAGAAAAAGAACGAGAGAGAGAGATAGATAGATAGATAGAGAGGCCAGCAGCAGCCAAGAATCTGCCTCAAATAATAAAGCAGCAAGAATGATTTATTAAATTTATATGCCCAAGTCCTGTATATCTAGCCCACCTTCTGTTCCTCTGCATCTCCATTTAGCCATCCATCCCTTCTTCTCCCTCCCTCTCCATGCATCCATCCATCCATCCATCCATCCATCCATCCATCCATCCATCCATCCATATATACATACATATGTTCTACATGCATGCATACATCAATACATGCATACTGTACATACATATATTGATACCTACATATATGCATACACATACATTGATACATATGATACATACATAAATACATATGTACATACATACATACATCGATATATACATATATACACACGTACCTACTGTACATACATGCATGCATATGATACATACATACTGTACATACATATGTACATTGATACATACACATATACATACCTATTGTATACATACACATTGATACATACATACTGTACATACATACATTGATACATACATATATACATACTGTACATACATTGATACATATGATACATACATACATACATACATCGATACATACATATATACACACGTACCTACTGTACATACATACATACAGTACCTCTCTCCATCCCTCCCTCCCTTCATCCCTATCCATCTCTCCATCTATCTCTCTGTCTGTCCGTCTTTCCATCTACCTCTCTGAGCCTTGGTGGCTCAGGCTGTTAAATGCCTGCTCTTAAGATCCAGCTGCCTGTAATTAGTGCAGGCTCGAATCCCACCAGGCTCAAGGTTGACTCAGCCTTCCATCCTCTCAGGGTAGGTAAATTGAGGACCCAGGATTGTTGGGGGCAATAAGCTGACTTTGTAAAATGCCGCTTAGTAATAAGCAGGCATATATAATAAGGAAGGCTATTGCTGAGCGCATGGGTTCTGCTCCAAACATTGTAAGCTGCCCTGAGTCTTCGGAGAAGGCGGCATATAAATGTAATTAAAAATAAAATAAAAATACCTCTCCATCCATCTCTCCATCTCTCCACCTCTTTGTTCATCTCTCCCTCCCTCTCCCGCCTCCCTCTCCATCCTCCAAGTGAAGGAAGAATTTCCTGATCGTGAAAGCAATTAATCCGGGTAGGGTTTGCTACCCACAGGTGTGGCTGCTCCATCACTGGAAGATTTTAAGAAGAGGCTGGACAGCCCTTTGTCCAGAACGGTGAGGGTCTCCTGTTTGAACACGAGGGTTGGACTAGAAGGCCTGTCCCTTCCAACTCTGTGAGTCTATGATTCTGAGATGGATAAATAAGATACAGGATGGACTGAAGGATGGATGGATGGGTGGAACACCTTGCCTTTAGATGTTGTGCTCACTGTTTCCTTCCTTCCTTCCCTTCCTTCCTTCCTTCCTTCCTTCCTTCCTTCCTTCCTTCCTTCCTTCCTTCCTTCCTTCCTTCCTCCCTCCTTCCTCCCTTCTCCTTCCCCAGCCGGCTAACGTGTTTGAGATTTCCAAGAAGAGATCAGACATCCCTTGTGCAGAAGGGTCTGGGCAGTGGAGGAACGCTGCCTCTCGAGCCGCATGCGGCCCGGCAAAATGAATGCTCTTGCCTCTTATATTATTATTATATTATATTATTTTGTATACTGTGGTTTTGCCAAGTTTGATTTTGTTATGCTGCTTCTGAGGAGGGATCTTGAGGAGAGATTTGAGCACGTAGTCCCGCCCCCGGCTGCGTCATCCGTCTCCCATCCTCGGAACAACTGCACGGGCCAGCGAGCGTGGTGTGGCTCTCGACTCTCACAGTTTAAAATTGTGGCTCTTTGTGCAAACTTGTTCGCCACCCCTGGTCTAGCTCTCCTGATTGAACAGGGGTTGGGCTAGAAGACCTCCAAGGTCCCTTTCAACTCGGATATTCCATTAGTGGCGCAGGTATAGACGAAGCCCCAGAAGAATAAACGGCTGTGGTTTTTAAAAACACACATCGTGGCGTGTAGGCTGCACAAGGTACACATTTGCTTGGCTGTATTGTGTTTTGTGTGTGTGTGTGTGTGTAAAAGTTTAGCTCCTTTCCAAATACGAGCAGTCAGGCTCCCTGGGCATCGCATTGTGCAAGGTGGACGTGAGAAGGACTCATGGCTGGCTAATTTTGGTGTCCTGTGTTGTGCAGAAAGGCTTCCGGGCTTCCAGGGAGGAAGGGAGGCGAATCTGCCGTTGGCCGAGCAACAAAAGGCTGCACATGTTTTGGGTGGGATCCAAGTTGTGCTTTTGGACCAAGCCGGGCAGCCGGTCAGCTTGTAAACCGGGAATCTGTCAGCTCTTTGAGATCCTTCAGCAGATCAAATCTTAAGACGGTGAGATTTTATTCTGTCCTTCTCCTGGGGGATTCCCAGAGCCCCATTTCTAGGCTGCCTCTGTCCAGGCTGCATTGACTTTCCCTTGAAGCAGCTGGTCAAGGCAGGAAACACAGGTGATGTACAGAGTAACAGAGTTGGAAGGGACCCCAGAGGTCGTCTAGACCAACCCGCTGGAGACCCCTACCAAATGGCTGCCCGACCTCTTCTTGAAGACCTCCAGGGATGGAGAATGGAGGTCAGCTGTTCTGCTGATTAATTGATCTGGGATTATACATAAGAGAATAACAGAGGTGGAAGAGACCTTGGAGGTCATCTAGTCCAGCCCTCTGTTCAAGCAGAAAACAACATGTCATTTCAGAAACCACCGAGCTTCTGTTCAAACCTCCCGCTTCCTTCCCCCTTTCTCCCTTCCTTCCTTCCTTCCTCCTTCCTCCTTCCTTCCTTCCTTCTTCATTCTTCCATCCATCCACTTCTGTCCCCTTCTTCTTCTTCCTTCCATGCTTCCTTCCCTCCATCCATCATCCATCCATCCATCCATCTGTCGTTCTTTTGTTCTTCCGCCTTTGCTATTGCCTCCTATTCGCCCATGGTGACTTATATGCTAACACAATGTAAAATCTTATTTAAAACAAAAATAAAAATAAAACAATAAGAACTAATAAAAAGAATCAAATAAATTAGTAAAGTACAATAGAACAAAATTTGGGAAACAAAACAAAGCAAAACAAAACCAACTCCCACCCCCCACCCCACCCCAATGACAGCGGATCACACTACCCATCTGATGGGTTCCATCCTTCTCTGGCTTCCCCATTTTCAGTATCTTTCTGCGAATCATAGACTCATAGGGCTGGAAGGGACCTTGGAGGTCTTCTAGTCCAGCCCCTGCTCAGGCAGGAAACCCTATTTTGGACACGAGGCTTATCCAATCTCTTCTTAAAAACCTTCCAGTGATGGCACACCCACAACTTCTGGAGGCAAATAGTTCCACTGTTTTGTTGTTCTCACTCTCCAGGAAATTTCTCCTGGACTTCATTCTTCACGAGGAATATTAAAGGAAAGCCATCATCCAAAGTCGCCAGGAAAATAATAATAATAATAATAACAATAACTTTTCACCTCCAGACCAATGAGGGAGAAGATGCAGAAGCAGCCCCCAAAATGCCAGTTTTGCAAGAGCCGGGCTATTGTGGAGCAGATGGTGAGCCCTGCAGGATTTGCAGGCTCAAATGACCGACACACGTTCCAAAATCTATTTAAATACCAGATTACCCTGATTTCTGTCAGTCGAAGGGGCTGCGAGGCAGTAGCAGCTGGCTCCATTAATCAAAATTGGTGGGAAAAGGCAACCCAAGGCTCAGAGCTGCTGCAAAGGGGTTCCAGGAAGCCAGGATGGGAGGGGGGGGTCTCTGCTCCGGGACCCTCCTTGTATGGGTTGGGGAGGGGCATCCAGGGATGAGACCCATCCTGAGCCCGTCCATCAGTTTTCCTCCCTGCCTCCTGGTCTCCTTGCAATTCCTTGCCTTGCTCTGGGCCAGATCAAGGGTTAGAGGAGAGGGGAAGCATAACCCAGAGGAGACCACTCCTCAGCTCCATCTGGGTGGGCTGTGGGGAAAGGGGAGGGGGGGTTTGTCTCAGCCTGTTTTCAGTTCGGGTGGAGAGGGAGGGAGGGAGGCTGGAGGGGTGCCCTGGGGCTCTCCAAGTTTGGTGGTTTCCTTGCAGACGTTTGGTGACCCATCTAGGGAACATCATCAGTGCAAGAAGGGAATGGAGTTTGCAGGGAGGAGGATGGGAGGGGAGGAAGAAGAAGAGGAGGAGGAGGAGGAGGAGGGGAGGAGGAAGAAGAAGAGGAGGAGGGAAGAAGCCTGTGGGGTCCTTGGTGTTCTCTGACCTTGGATGTTTTTTTATAGATGTTTCATTACCCAACTAGGGAACATCATCAGTGCCAGAAGGAAAGGGGAGGGGAGGAGGAGGAGGAGGAGAACTTATGGGCTCCTTGGTGCGCTCCGAGCGGTGGTTTCCATGCAGACGTTTCATGACCCAACTAGGCAACATCATCAGTGCTACCAAAGAAGGGTCCCTCCTGCTGGCCCAAGCAGGCCACATTTTGAAACCTTATGTCTAAGACAGATCAACAGATGTCGCCTTGCAGGAAATGAGCTTGCACCAAAAATGCAAGGAAGGTCTCAAAACTGCAGAACCCTGAATTCTCATCCCAGCTTTTTCTAACCCAGATTTCCTAATCCAGATTGGGGAATGAGGGGAGGAGGGAGAGAAAAGGAATTGAGAGCAAATTTTTTTTAAAAAGCCTCTCTTCTGAGCCAGTTGTCTCTGGTTGGGGGTAGAGATAAATTCTAATTAAAAAGGGAAATAATCATTAAAAGATGAATCCACGCTGAACAGTGCAATTAATCAAGCACTTTGTTAATACATATTCATTTTTGTTACTGTTTTGACTCGGGAATTGGAGAGGGGCGTGAAGGCACAGAGAGAGAGAGAGAGGGAGAGAGAGGGAGGGAAGGAGGGAGTTGGGGTGGGAGGCAAAAACAGGGACTGTTGGCAGCCCCACGGCTGGCTTATCAGTGGGGCTGGGAGACGAAAGGAGGGACGCCATCATAAGCTGATCCAAGAGAGGTCTGATCTAAAAGTAAGCAGAAATCTCTTGACATGAGAACAATTAATCAACGGAACTGGCTTCCTCCAGAAGTTGTGAGTTCCATCACGATTTGGAGGTTTTGAAGAAGGTATTGACAGCCATTGGTCTGAAAATGGTTTAGGTTTCCTGTTTGAGCGGGGTTGGACTAGAAGACCTCCAAGGTCCCTTGCTTCTGAGGTAGATAAGATACATGACAAACAGAGGGATAGATGGATGGATGCATGCATGGAGATGGATGGATGGATGATGGAAGGATGGATGATGGATGGAGGGTTGGATGGATGGATGATGGATGGAGGGATGAATGGATGGAGGGATGGATGATGAATGAATGGAGGGATGGATGGAGGGATGGATGATGGATGGAGGGATGAATGGATGGATGGATGATGGAAGGATGGATGATGGATGGAGGGATGAATGGATGGATGATGGAGGGATGATGAATGGATGGAGGGAGGGATGATGAATGGATGGATGGAGGGATGGATGATGGAGGGATGGATGATGGAGGGATGATGAATGGATGGATGGATGGATGATGAATGGAGGGATGGAGGGATGGATGGAGGGATGGATGATGGATGGAGGGATGAATGGATGGATGGATGATGGAAGGATGGATAATGAATGGAGGGATGAATGGATAGATGATGGAGGGATGATGAATGGATGGATGGAGGGATGATGAATGGATGGATGGAGGGATGGATGATGGAGGGATGGATGATGGATGGATGATGAATGGATGGAGGGAGGGAGGGATGATGAATGGAGGGATGGAGGGATGGATGGATGATGAATGGATGGAGGGAATGGCTTGAGAAGTTGAGAAGGCTCCATCACTGAACAAGAGACTGAACAACCATTTGACCATTTGATCTCTTGCCATAGGCCAGGGGTTGAGCTAGAAGACCTCCAAGGCCCCTTCCAACCCTGTTATTCGGTATCCCGACTACCACAAACGACCCCTTCATTCACCTTCAGAAGAAGAGGGCAGGGCGATTCTGAAGGCGGCAAGGCATTGGCCCAACGTCTCGTGCTCCTGCCCGGGAAAGCCAAGCCTGATGGCCGTGAAGGCAGCCTGCCAAGATATTTGGAGTTTCTTCTGGCAAATTTATACCTAACGCTCCACGTTCTTTGACTTTCTGCTTCCTCTCCCTTCCAGCCCCCCGCTCTCTTTTGCCACCGATATGATGAAAACCTTCTAGTAAAATCTTCATTAAGTCCTGTCACAGCTCAGCTCCGACATTATTTTTCCTTACATTAGAATTTCCGGCTCAGCTCCTTCTTATTTTATTATTGTCAGGCTGGGAGGAAAACACTTGTTTAATTTGCAGCATCCCCATTATATGCCTTTTATAACGCTTGCAGAAAAAGAGAGAGCGAGAGAGAGAATAAATAAGAAATGGGGCTTTGTATTTCCATATGACTTTAATGTGACAAAAGATTTCTTCCCCTTGAGCTCAGGGTCCTCCAACCACAGCAGATTGAAGAACAGAACAACAGGGCCGGAAGGGACCTCGGAGGTCTTCTAGTCTAACCCCCTGCCCAAGCAGACTGTAGACTATCTCAATTAATCGATGAGAATAGAGCCGGAAGGGACCTGGGGTCAGTTAACCCCTGCCCAGTAGACCCTATACAATTCCAGACAAGATGGTATAAGGTCTCCTGCCTTGAGCAGGGGGGGGTGGACTAGAAGACCTCGGAGGTGCCTTCCAACTCCCAGAATGTGTGTGTCTGTGCGTGTTCTGAAGAAGCAGCTCCTCCCAGAAGCTCAAAACCCAACTGTGCCTCCAGGGTGTGGAGTTTCTGACCTTCAGGGGTCCTTTGGAGAACTTCCACTCCCCTCTCTGGGAAAAAACCCAGGCTGTGTGTTTTATGGCGGTCGCCGGCATTAAATCTTCTCCTTCCAATTAAAACAAAGAACTACCAGCTTCTCACCTGCTTTTCAGAACAAACTGAGGCTTCCTGGATAGGACTGGGGTGAAAAAACTCCCATGTTCCACCTGGCTGGGCTGATAGCATCCACAGGTAAGTGGCTCACGCTTTCTCACCCACCCCAGACACACCTGGCAAGGGGAGGTGGGAAGGTTTAGTCTCTGGGATGAAATTCCACCCCCCCCCCCAAAAAAGAACTTCTCCAGCCAGCCTTCCTTGACATTCAATGAAGCCACCCCAAAGGTCGACGTTTTCCTTGTATTAATTTTTTTATCAAAGCTGAAAAGCTCATTTTCATGAGAGATAATAAAGGCTGTTCGGGAGCCGTTGCTGCCTGCAAAAGAAATACGGCGGCTGGGTCGATGACAAATAGCCTGACTTTGGGAGCCCTCTTCCTTGTCTTCCCTGGCTGACCTTATCTGAGATCCCGTAAATTATTGCTTTGTTTCCTCAAGAGTTGTCTGGAACAGGGTAATAGCTTCTGACACCAAGGTTGCTGAGCTGGCGGGGGCATATATATGGGGATGAAGAAAAGATGGGAAGAACCTTGCTGGGTCAGGTCTCTGTTTCTCCAACCAGTTGGGGAGGAACCTCCAAGCTAGGCTAGGGTGGAGGACTTCCCTTCTGCCGAGGAACTGGGACAGATAACAGATGATCAGAGTGGGAAGGGACCTTGTAGGTCATCTAGTCCAACCCGCCTCCTCCAAGCGGGAGACCCTACACCATGTCTGACAGGTGGCTGTTCCGGTCTCTTCTTGAAAGCTTCCAGGGATGAAGCTCCCACAACTTCTGAAGGCAACTTCTGTTCCACTGGTTAATAATTCTCACTGCCAGGAAATTCCTCCTTATTTCCAGGTTGAATCTCTCCTTGGTCAGTTTCCATCCATTATTATTCCTTATCTGGCCTTTGGGTGCTTTAGAAAAGAGCTTGACCCCCTTCCTCCTCTCTGGGGCAGCCCCTCAAATACTGGAAGGCTGCTCTCCTGTCTCCCCTGGTCCTTCTCTTCCCTAGACTAGCCAGGCCCAGTTCCTGCAACCGTTCATTGTTTGTTTCAGCCTCCAGTCCCCTCATCATCCTGGTTGCTCTTCTCTGCACTTTTTTTCTAGAGTCTCAACATCTTTATTTTATAGTGTGGTGACCAAAACTGGATGCAGGACTCTAGGTGTGGTCTTACTAAAAAAAGGGGGGGGCAGAAAGAGGGTTTCTGGAGAAGCCTCCTAACCTCAGATCCTTCAGAGGGAGGGCCTTCCTTCAGAGAATATACCATGGGGGGGCTATTTTATGATATTTTTGGAGAGCAAAGGGAGTTTGAGAGGAGGGGGACTTCCCCTGAGAGTCTCCACCGTGGCAGGAAGTGGGTGGCATGCTTGCCCTCAGAGGGAGTTTGCCCAAAATGATCTTTTAAGAAGGGAACAGAGAAGACAGAAAGACAGGAGGGCTTCCCTCTAGACTTCGTGGGTGCTTCATCACTGGAGGTCTTCAAGATTATATAAAATCATACATTGCAATGTCCTACCTGTCAATGAATACTTCAGCTTCAACCACAACAATACAAGAGCACACAATAGATACAAACCCAAGGTAAACCACACCAACCTTGATTGTAGGAAATATGACTTCAGCAACAGAGTGGTCAATGTCTGGAATACTCTACCTGACTCTGTGGTTTCTTCCCCAAACCCCAAAAGCTTTAATCCCAGACTGTCTACTATTGACTTCACCCCTTTCCTAAGAGGTCTGTAGGGGGTATGCATAAGCGCACCAACGTGGCTACCGTCCCTGTCCTATTGTTTCTTTTATTTTTCTTATATGTATCTATGTATTCATAACTATGTTTATCCTTATACGTATTATCTTGTAAGCAATTGACAAAATAAATAAATAAAAATAAGAGGCTGGATGGACAGAAGGAGGGAGGGAGGGAAGGAAGGAAGGAAGGAAGGAAGGAAGGAAGGAAGGAAGGAAGGATTGGACTAGATGACCTACAAGTTCCCTTCCAACTCTGTTAATCTGTTAATCTGTGGAAGGAAGGAAGGAAGGAAGGAAGGAAGGAAGGAAGGAAGGAAGAGTTGTGGGTGCTCCATCACTGGAGGTCTTCAAGAAGAGACTGGGCAGCCATGTGTCCAGAATGGTGTAGGGTCTCTTGCTTGAACAGGGGGCTGGACTAGAAGGCCTCCGATGTCCCTTCCAAGCCTCTCTCTCTATATATATATATTTCATGAAAGACCAGTTGAGGCTGTCATACCCAGTACGGCAGTTTCTGAGAACAAGAATATTTCTGAAGTCCAGGAGAAACACTTGTGCCTCTTGACTTGAGCGGAAAATAAATTATGGAGGTCAACAAGTGATGGAAGGCAACAGGGCCTTGAGGCAGACGGCCGGCCGTAAATCACCAGCGCAATGTATCCAGGAGCTCAAGTTTGTGCTCCCTTCAGAAAGGCGCCTGGCCCTTCCATCCCCAGGGCCAGAGAGAGAGAAACAGGGGTCTGACCAGCTCATCTTCGCAAAAGGCCCAAGGAGCAGAAGCAGAGGCTCCGTTCTTTCTCCATGTAATTGCTCATACAAGAGATCTGGAAGGGACCTTGGAGGTCCTCTAGTCCAATCCCCAGCCCAGGCAGGAAACCCTAGACCATTTCAGACAATTGTCCGATCACAATCCACAAGTGTTGGAGCACTCACAATTTCTGGAGGCAAAGCAGTTCCACTGTCCTCACTGTCAGGAAATGGCTGCTTGATTCCAGGAGTTGTTTCTCTCCTTGGTGAGTTTCCATGAAAGCTGGACAAGGTTTCTCCTTAGCTTCTCTGCAGATTCAGAACATTAATGTTGGGATACCTGTACCTGTGACAGGTAGCCCTTAACTTACAGCAGTTCATTCAGTGACCGTGCCAAGTTACAATGGCACTGAAAAAAAGTGACTTAGGAGTATTTTTCACATTTATGACCTACTAGTTGGATCCCTGTGCTTCACTACTAAACTATGTGGTCAGGCTTAGTTTTTTGGGAGCAAAATATGGGGAATTCTGCCTACCAGCATCCATCGGTATTCACCTGACTGAGGGCTGTTTGGAAACTGAAGCAGTATTTGCTGTGTGAGCAAGGAGGAGACAGCAAGGAGCCTGGGCGTGGCTTAGCTCAACTGTTCTGCACTAAAGCTACTTGGTGCTGAGAAACTGAAACTGAAACTCCTCTGCTTGGGGGTTTTGCATTTGGAGCAGATTTCTTTTCAGGTGGGGAGGGGGAGTAGAACTCCTTAGCATCAGAGCGTGTTAATAATAACAATAATATAGGAAATAATAGGAATGCTCTGATGGTCATTTGGAAAAATCCTTCCTTAGTGAGCACCTAGAAGCCAAGAGAAACGTACGTGGCCAAAATTCAAGTTTGTAGGCTTTACAGTTCTGGAGATTTAGTGATGATGCGTGAGTGGTAATTAGCTTTTATAGATAGATAGATATAAATATTATTTTACTTTGTCAGCTTCTTTAGAAACAGGGTATGGAATTACCGATGCTTTTCAGCCTGTGTTTTGCGGGTGCCAGGAATGGATGCTGGGCAGCTGGCATGGACGGTGTCCAGCAAACACCGGCAAGCTGTGTGCCTGTCTTTCTGCCCACATTACGGTCACATTACGAGGGACGGGCAATTATGAGCTTCTGTGCAGCAGGGGAAAGCAAATATTGTGGCCGTCCAGGCGAGCCTTCAAAACAACCCCCCCCCCCCACCCGTTTCCAGATTTGAGGCGCGGCACCTTAATTGGCAGAAAGGCAGCCGGGCGTCCAGCCTGCGGTTTGGCGAGGCTCGAAAGCGGGCGTGGGCTTCTTTGGCAAACCTGTGACAGATCGGATCTGCGTGTGAAGCTGCAATTAACACGTCTCAGCGTCTCTCCGCAAGATTAAGATTCAATGGTCCTCGGATCGATTAATGGCGTGGCGAAAAAAAAGAAGAGGGGGGAAGGAAAGGAGGAAAAGGAAAAGGAGAAGGAGGAGAACAACCACTGGGGATCCATGGTGCCCTTCTTCAAGGTTTAAGAAAATTATATTTTGTAAGCATCACCTGTTGGTGCAGTTTCCCTCAGTGGGAAGGAGCTCCGTTATGGGCAAGGGAAGTCTGGGAAGAGGGGAAGAAATTGTAAGCATTTCCTAACTCGATGTTTCTCAAACTCGAGCCCTGATGCCTGGGGACTTCAACTCCCAGAATTCCAGCCTGCCTCTTCTCCCCCCCCCAGATGTTTCCCGATCACTAAGCCAGCTGTGAATTTGAACCCTCTCTTTTTCAAAGCAGGGCTATTTCTCTGTTTTCTAATCAAGAGAAGACATTTATCAACCCTTCTCAATAAAAAGAAAAAACAAGCTGACGGGAAGGAAGAAAGAAAAGAAGAGACAAAGAGAGACAGAGAGAGAGAGAGAGAAAACCAGACAAATTAAAGACACAGAGTGAAAGCCCAATCGTTTCCTTGCTGCATCTCAAAACACACCAAAACAAACTGTCTGAGAAGCGGTTTTTTTTGTTCTGTTCCTAAAGTTTTTATATAAGTCATACCGGGAATCGATGTTTTCTTGACACGTAGGGATTTTAAAACTTCAAGGCACCCCGACTCTGGGTTGCAAAATCTTTAGTGAAATACAGTCAAATGACACAAAATCCATGACACTTGCCAGGCAGGCCCCGGGAAGATAGATCGTAAGACCTTTGCCGTCAGGAGCTGCTTCGGATTATAAGTTATTTTTGTTTTCTACTGCGGAAAGCCAAGCAGGTGCCTCTTAGCAAACAGGGCTTCAGAAATCACCTTCGAAACGCCGATAAAGATGTTTTTTGTAGGGCAGTTTTGAAAAGATTTTCCCCTTCCATTCTATTATTTGTGAGGAACAGAATAGAATAGAATAAGAATAATAGAATAGAATTAGAACAGAACAGAATAGAATTAGAATTAGAATAAGAATAGAATAATAGAATAGAATTAGAATGGAATAGAATTAGAATAGAATTAGAACAGAATAGAATAGAATAAGAATAGAACAGAATAAGAATAGAATAGAATGTAGAATAGAATTAGAATAGAACAGAATTAGAATAGAATAGAACAGAATAGAATAAGAATAGAATAATAGAATAGAATAGTTAAGAATAGAATAGAATATAACAGAATAGAATAGAATAGAATAGTTAAGAATAGAATAGAATGGGCAATGGAGTAGAAATGAATCAGAATGAATAGAATAGAACAAGAATTAGAATAGAATTAGAATAGAATGAATAAGAATAGATTTAGAACAGAATAAAATAGAATAGAATAAGAATAATAGAATAGAATGTAGAATAGAACGTAGAATAGAATAGAACAATAGAATAAGAATAAGAAGGGAGGGAGGGAAGGAAGGAAGGAAGGAAGGAAGGAAGGAAGGAAGGGAAGGATGGAATGGATGCTTGCCCCAGAAGATGTGGGTGGCTCCATCACTGGAGGTCTTCAACAAAAAATTGGACAACCATTTGTCTGGAATGGCAGAAGGATTCCTGCCTTGGGCAGCGGGGTTAGACTAGAAGACCTCCGAGGTCCCTTCCAGCCCTATAATTCTACCTTCTAAGAGCCTCCTTAAAATACCATGGAAGAAAAAACACCACGGCCAGCAAAATTGCCGTAACTATATATATGTTTTCTTTTTATAAATGAGAAATTAAAAGGTTACCCCTCTGCCTTCTGAAAAACTGCCACCTCCCAGCAGCCATTAGAATGGTGGATTTTCTGGGAGCCGGGCAGGGGGTGTGGGGGGGCTTCACCCACGTTGAAATATGTGGGCAGGGGATGTTTTGAAAACCTCTCCAGGGACCCAGCCTCGTGCAAAGCCACGCAAGGCTGTTTCCCCCCCCCACCTCCCCATAAAACCGCAACCTTGCAACTGGCACGGAGGTTAAGTTTTAAAGCACAGGCAGGAAATCTGTGCCAGGAGGGGGTCACTCTTAATGTCCCCTCCGGCGCAAGGACGGGGACCGCGGCGTAATTTGACAGGGCTACGGGAGAGTTTTATTTGCAATCCGTGTCCCCATCACTTCGAATGCGGCCTTTTCCCCTCCAGACTTGAGCTCCAAGTGCTGAAATCAGCTTCAGCTGCTCGGGTATGCGGCTAGTCCTCGTATTGTAGCGATTCGTTTAGTGACCGTTCGAAGAGGCGACGAGAAAAAATGGACTTCGGACTAGTACGAACGAGGGCAAAGGACTCGGGGCCTTTGGTCACACTTAACGGCCATGGTCTCCCCTGATTTGCATTCAGATGCCGGACCACGGATTCAGGTTTATGACGGCCGCAGTGGCCTTGGGGGAGTTAAGCGATCCCTGTTTTGTGACCGTCCAACAAGCCAAGTTCAAGGGGGACACCGGGTTCACTTAACAACCAGGTTAGTGACTGAATGACCGCAGGGGATTCGCTTCGCCACGGTGGCAAGAATGGTGCTAAACTCACTTAACGGCTGTCTCGGTTAGCAACGGACGTTCTGGGATCCGTTGGGGTCGTAAGTCAAAGATTGCCGCTTGTCTCCAGAAGTTGTGGATGGTCCATCACCAGAGGTCTTCAGAAATTAGGCTGAGGGACCCTTGGACCAGGTCCCTTCCAGCTCTATTCTCATTGATTGATTGATTGATTGATTGATTGATCGATTGAAATGGTCTAATGTCTCCTGCTTGAGCAGGGGGCTGGACTAGAAGATCTCTGAGGTCCCTTCCTTCTCCGATGGAAACCCCCCCCCCCAATTCCATCTCCTCCGTGTGCTGGGAGCCTCATGCTCGCTTGTGCACCAGACGAGTTTGGGAGAATGGAGATTTATCGCCCGCCGTCCGCCATAAAGGAAGGGAACATGTGCTAACAGTGTGTTATTTGCGTCAGGCAACCAGCGAAATTGCAAAGCAACAACCCATTAAAACTACTCAAGTTTGGCTAACTGTGGATTTACTATTATTATTTCCGTCGTAGGAGATGCGATGCGCCCCCCACCTCCCTTTCTCACCACAAACAGCCACATCGGAGGAGGAGAAACATGCGCCAGGGTCCTCCGGCGTTTTTAATTAAAATTAGGTATCAACGCGCACCGACGGCCGGGTTTTCTGCCTGGCCACATGTCCCAACCACATGTCCCCCCCATCTGTACACTTCTCCTACCACCAGGGCCTGCGAGAAAGGATGGGGCAGCTCTTTCCTGCCCCCCATTGGCAGGGCTGAGGGTAGCACACATGGCAGTCCTTGACTTATGACGGGTCTCGTGTAGCGACTGTTCGAAAAGACTCAACAGCACTGCAAAAGAAGGGGCTTAGGGTGGGATTTCAACACCTAGGGCCTTTGCAGTATTCACCCCACTCCCCGTGGATCCAAGTTCAAGACGCTCGGTAATTGGACTTGTATTTACGACGGAGTCACGCGCCATCCCCTTTTGGCCAAACCTCCGGGCAGCCAGATTCGTTTAACGGCCGTGTGACTGAACTTAATGACTGCAGGGATTCAACGGCGGCAAGGAAAGTCGTAACCTGGGTGACAAAGCTCATCGAACGATTGTTTCGCTGAGCGACATCAATGTTGGGCTCAGCTGGGGTCGTACGTCAAGGACTCGCTGTAATTTGTTTTTCATAAATATTCTTGCCAGCCTGAATGGGTAATGAAAATAATCCTTTTCCTTCCCCTCCCCCCCCTCCCCATAAACACAATTCCCTTCCAGCACTGATAGTGTTCCCTAGTTGGGTCGTGAAACGTCTGTAAGCAAAACACCCAGCTCAACTCAGTTATTCTATAACCCCAGATCAGTTAAGCCGTGGTTCCCCTTCCCTCCAGGAGCTGTGGAAGCTCCATCCCTGGAGGTCTTCCAGAAGAGACTGGACACCCTTTTGTCCCTAAGGGTAGAAGGTCTCCTGCTGGACTAAGTAAGGGGTTGGACTAGAAGACCTCTGAGGTCCCCCTCCAGCTCTGTTATCCTTGAGTTCTGACATCCTAGCAAACTTTGCAAGGCTCCGATGAGGAACCACCTCCTCCCAGATCCCCCCAACATGGTCCTGCAGACCCTCTCCAAGAGGAGACGCCGAGCTAATCTGCCAATTTCTCACAGGCACGGTTCCCCAAAAGCACCAACCCCAGGGCTCACGGCCCCCTCTGCCGCCTGCGCACGGTGTCCTCTGCCTTCGACTTTTGAAAAACGGAGGAAAAGGGACCGAAAAGACGGCATTTGCATATAAATAATAGACATGTCAAAACATAAGATGGCCGGATTTGCTATCCTTAACTGGATTGCGCTACACGATTTGCTGCTTAGATTCCGGAATTTCTCTCCTGGGCTCAAGGCAATTAATTGGACCGGGCTGGTATTTACCTAAGTCAAGGTGTTGGAGGAAGAGTCGCCCAGTCCCTCCAGTAAGGAGCCCCTTCCAAAAGCGGGACTGGAATTTAAACGCAGGGGTCCTGCAGGGGAGGGAGGCCCGTGAATTTAGCCGAGGAAAAGGGAGAGAGACAGAGACAGACAGACAGATAGATAATATGGATGGAATAGTGTATTTATTATGAATCAAAACGTGATTTCCCCTCTGTGATCCACAGAAAAAAACCCAGAAAGATCCGCCTTCAAAGGAGGCTTTGCCTGCGTCTCTGCATGAGTTCCTGACCAGGACAATCAGCCCAGAGCAGAGACTCCTGCAGAGACCCAACAGGCAGCTCCCTGTGAGGTGGATAGGGAAACTCCCCCGCCCCAAACCTACGGAGATGTTTATCCGGCTTAGCATTGTGCACAATTATGGCTGATCCTGTGCATTTGTCTTTGCATGCTTTTTGCAATACCTTAAGACAGCCTGTTTGCCTTATATTGCATCACCGCAATTATCTTGGATTGCGTTAGGCAAAATCAGACATTAAGCTTGACCAGGCGGGGTTGGACTAGAGGACCTCCAAGGCCCCTTCGAACCTGCATTCTAACAGACACCAGCAAAATCCCTTCCCCTAGGAACGGAGGAGGGTCTGTTTTACAAAATATTGTGGGGTTCTTGTTTTATTTTTTAATCTCCGGTTCTTCCCGACCCATTTACAATAAACTTTTTTCGAAGCTTAATAAGTTCTTTAAAATAAAATTTAAAAAATTAAGTTCCCATCCATCTGCGCTGGATAAATGCAACACATCCAGCCTTCTTTTTTTTATGGCCATCTTGTAAATAAAACGCCATTCAGCGTTTAGCTGTTTGGAAGAGGCAAAAAAACCCTTTGCAAGCGATAAATATGTTTGCCAAAAGCCACAACAATGACAATCTGCAAATTCACTCCGCCAGCATTGGCTCTCTTTTGCGTGCATGAGTGTGTGTGTGTAATCTTATATATAATCTGAGTTATTATCATATATATAATCTGAGTTATTTTCGGGGGGGTCGTTGCAAACACCGTCTTCTTCTCAGCCAACACGGTCAAGATACGATATCCATGCGCGTTAATGCGCTCCCATTTAAAAACCGATGTGCTCCTGTTTGTGCCACTTATGCCGGATCGTGACAAGGTCGCGAGAAGCGATGTGTTAATTTTATGGATCGGACGGCACCACAAGGGATCATAGCTCTTTATACTGCACACTAGTGAGGTCACACAAATTTGTGTCCAGTTTTGGTCGACACGCTATTAAAAAAAAAAAAAGAGAGGTTGAGGCTCTGGAAAGAGTGCAGAGAAGAGCAACCAAGAGGATTAGGGGACTGGAGGATAAAATGTGTGAAGATTAGAACAACTGCAGGAATTGGGTTTGTGTTGAATGAAAAGAAGGACCAGGGGAGACATGGCAGCATCTTCCAATATTGGAGGGGCTGCCCCAAAGAAGAAGGGGGTCAACTTATTCTCCAAAGCACCAGAAGTCAAGAAACAATGGATGGAAACTCACCAAGGAGAGAAGCCACTTGGAATGAAGGAGGAATTTCCTGACAGGGAGGACAATTCACCAGTGGGACAGCTTGCCACCAGAAGTTATGGGTGCTCCAACACTAGAGACTTGGTGGAGGGTCTCCTGCTGGACCAGGGGGTTGGGCTAGAAGACCTCCAAGGTCCCTTCCATCTATTATTTTATAATCCCAGATCAATTAATCTTCTTTCTCTCTCCACCCCTCTCTCTACTCTCTATCTTCTCTCTCTCTCCCTGTCCTTCTCTCTCTTTCCTTCTTTCTCTCTCTCCTTCTCTGTCTCTGCTCTCTATATTCTTTCTCTCTCTCTCCTCCCCTCTCTCTTTCTCTCCTTCTTTCTCTCTCTCTCTCTCCTTCTCTCCTTTCCTCCAGCAAAGGAGAAGGGAGAAAAAAAACACGCCCAGCACTTGGATTTTCCAATTATGCCACCTACGGCGAGTTCGGTTTGTTCTCCCGGCTGATAATTCAACTCTCCACAATGGCTTTCACATCACAACCCCAAACACAAGGAAGGTGAAGCTGAATTAAGAACCCGCTGCACATTTTATTCCGCTGGCAATTAAAAAAAAGCCACTGATGCCAAAAGCTTAAATCTCCTATGAGTTTTTTTTTCTTCTTCTCCTTCTTCTTTGAAAGGAGAAAATCCGTGTTACTCTCTTTAACACACGCACAAGCACACTTAAAGAGAAAAAGAGCTGAGTTCAGCAACATGCATTGTCTGGGGCACGCAAGGCGGGTTTTGTATTAAGTATAATTCCCAGGGAAAAAAAAACAAAAAGTCAAAACATTCTGGTATTATAAACTAAAGGCCAGGAGCGGGATGCTCAACAGTGTGGAGCCTGGAAGAAACCGACTTATGAAGAGGCCGAGAATGTGGGTCCCATTCACCATGCCAGGATCCAGCCCTGAGAACACAGAGTCTGCTAGGGTTGGAAGGAACCTCAGAGGCCTTCTAGTCCAACCCCCAGCTCAAGCAGGAGGCTCTAGGCCTTTCTGGACAAGGGGCTGGCCAGTCTCTTCTTGAAGGCCTCCAGTGTGGGAGCACCCTCAACTTCTGGTGGCAAGGAGTTGCACCAGTTAATTGTTCTCCCTGTCAGGAAATTTCTCCTTAGTTCTAGGTTGCTTCTGCCTCCTCAATTAATTTCCATCTGTTGCTTCTTGTCCTGCCTCCCTCCCTCCCTCCCTCCTTCCTCCCTTTCTTCTTTCCCCTTTCCTTCCCTCCCTCCTTCGCCTTCAACCTCCCTCTTTTTCTCACTCCTTCCTTCCTTTCCTCTCTACCTCCCTCCCTCCGTCTCTCCACCACCTCCCTCCCTCCCTCCTTCCTTCCCTTTTCTTTCCTCCCTCTTTCTCTCCCTCCCATCCTCTTTCATGTCTTTTTCCCCTTCCTTCCTCTACATTAGCCCGTATTATTTTTTTTAAAAAAAACTTCATTGTTTAAAAACCTTCCCATTGAAATTACACAAAGAAATATAAAAAGGTGGGGGGGAGGCTTATATTAGCCAGATTGGGAGCTGTGTGATCCCTCTGCCTTGAACCCAGGCGGATCAGGGCTTCCTGGTCTCCAGAAATTCAACCAGGATTCAGAGACCAACTTGGTCTGTGGGGTCGGAAGGGAGCAGGCTGGTTTTCTGGGCTGCTCTGCCCCTTCCATGGGGGGCATTCCCCGAACCTTAAGAAGAAAACCTCTCTGGAGAGCTTTGCTTTGAGAGGAACCCAGCATCGCATTACTGAAACTTCAAATACACACACACACACACACACACACACACAGGGACCTCTGAGGGGCTTCTCAGTAGGATCTTCAATTATTTATCCCCTCTTCCCTTCCTTTCTTTAAATGCCAGGCAAAGTGCTGACTCAGCTGCTAACATTACACCAAGAACAAACAGAATGTGTGTGTGTGTGTGTGTATGATTGTGTTGTGTGTCCATGTCCATATATATATATTCCTTCCTCCCTTCCTTCCTCGCTCTCTCTCCCTTCCTTCTTCCTTCTTCTCTTTTGCTCTTCCTCCTTCCTTTACTTTTCTCCTTCCTTCCGTCTTTCCTTCCTTTCTCACTCTCTCTTCCCTTCATTCTTCTCTCTTTCTCTTCCTTCCTTCCTCTTCTTCACTCTCCTTCCTTCTCTGCTCCTTCCCTCCCTCCCTTCTTTCCTTCCTTCCTTCCTTCCTCTCTCTCTTTCCCTTCCTTCCCTCCCTCTCTCTATCCCTTCTCCCTGTCTCTCTTTCACTTTCAGCTTTCTTTTTGACCTTTCCCTTCCCTTTTTCTTCTTCCCTTTATATCAGCCGGCTGGGGAATTCTGGGAATTGAAGTCCACACACCTCTTTAAAAGGGGCCAAGGTTGAGACAGCTGGCCTCGGCCCAGCCTGCCCCTAGTTTAGCCTCCTGCCCAAGGAACCCTGAGGTGGGGGATGGACGAGGTCAGCTGAGGAGGGAGGGCTGAGCCAGGCACGAGCTGACATCCCCTTGCAGTAAATCTCCTGCCGGACCGATCAATCTGGCTGGCTGGCCTTGCCGGATGAAATGTGGGGTGCCCGGCATGGCCTCTGCCCAGGGACCCAGATTTCTATCGGCCAAAGCAGAGGACGCGGCTCTCCGTCTTCCCTGCTGGCTGTGGATAAAGGCCCAGGGACCCTCCTCTGCTCGGAGAGATAAAGGGCCCCTCTCAGCCTCCTTCCATATCACCTGGCAGGGACTTTAATTACGTGGGGCATCTT
>CM019158.1:10515928-10527041 GCA_009733165.1 Naja naja | reverse complement strand
TCCTTTACAGCCAAACTAGACTAGAAGACCTCCAAGTGTCCCTTCCAACACTGTCATTCTATATTCTGTCTGTGGCTCTCTTCACGATCACCTAGATAGAATCATGAATCTGCAACCCAGATTTTTGATTTTTCAAAGCAACAAATGTTAAAAAAGAAAAGAGAAGTCCATTGAACCAAAGCTTAGGAATCCCGTTGAGTAGCTGGAATGAAATATAAAACACACACACACACACACACAAAAGACAGCAACAGATGTTGTTGTTTCTCATTTGTCTGCCTGCATCCAAATATTGAAGGAAGACACCAGACAAGGCAGTTCCAACTCAGAGAAGGCTGGCTGGCTCTTAAAGGAGAACCGTAAGCTCCAGAGAAATCTAATTCAGGTTCCTTTTAACCCCTGATGTCCTTTGGTGTCACCCAGAAGTTCTCCAGGACTTGGTGGCAATGGATTTGAAGGTTCTCTGGTATCTTCTCTGGAGACATTTGACATTGGAGGTCTGGAGAAGAAGGTCTGTTGTTGAGCCTGGATCTTAGATAGAGGGTTCCATCTCTGTCTTGGTGTTGGGTTGATGATGGATTCCATTTTATCGATTCTTTTAGCAATGACACCTATCCATGTTCTTCCTAGAGATCTGCCCCTAACATGGTCCTTCAGCTCTTCCAAGAGTAACTGAGCCCATCTGCCTTGTTATTGGTCATTCTCTCCTTCTCAGTCTTTCCAGATGTCATAGTACATAAAATAAAGTCGAAGGGACCTGGGAGGTCTTCTAGTCTAACCCCCCTATTCAAGCAGGAGACGCACAGCCATTCCAGACAAATGGCTGTCCGTCTTCTTAAAACCTCCTGCTCAATATAATAAGGATTTATTAAAGCAATTCAGATGGTTTATCTCAGACCCACCAAGGGAAGGTCATTATTGTGAGCCCCTTCCAACCTCACGAAGTTGTGGTTGCTCCATCACTGGAGGTTTTCAAGAAGAGACTGGACAATCATTTGTCTGAAACAGCATAAGGGTTCCTGCTTGAACAGAAGGTTGGACTAGATGACCTCCAAGGTCCCTTCCGACCATGTTACTTGACAATTCCAGATCCAGTAATCAACAGGCCAGTTTGCCTTCAGAAGTTGTGGGTGCTCCATCACTGGAGGTCTTCAAGAAGAGACTGGACACCCATTTGTCCAAAATGGTCTACGGACTCCTGCTTGACCAGGGGGCTGGACTAGAAGACCTCTCAGGTCCCTTCCGACTCTGTGATTCTGCATCAGCGTCCCTGTTAGCTTCCGGTACCCTGAACTGACCAAGGATGGAGAAGAATGGGAGCATTTCTCTCTACGTTCTGGATTTGGTGTTCCCAAGACTTCATCCCCGATGTGATAACCCAAAGGGGCGTGGCACAAAAGCAACAAAGTCACAAAAGTAGTGGACACAAAAGTCCCTTTAATTCTTCCAACTTGGCCCCCAATGTCGAGTTATCATCAGCTGCAGAAAAAAACTCTCCCAAGAACCGTTTTTAAAGGGAAGAAATTCAGTCCAAACCCAAAGTATATATAAATTATAAATAAAAACCAACACAAACCACGCGGCAGCAATTAACGAGACAGGGCAGGATAAGGAATTGCAGACTTCAAAAGATAATGAGACACACACAGTTGGGAGGACACCGGAACCCAGATAAGACTTGACAAACAAAGATAATGCACGCTTTGCTTCCTGCAAGGTGCTGTGCACAAATACCCTTAAAACTGTTTTCCCAGCTGCAGCTAATGAAGGGAATCAGGGCCCTTTTCTCCCCATAGCCCATGTTGCTCTTCTCCGTTCCTCCCCGCCCTAGGATGAAGAGGGGTGGGCCTGGTCTTCTCTGAATGCCCAGCTGGACTGTGCCCTTCCCCAGTTTCTCTACAGCCAGCGGAGCCACACTGCCACTCCCTGTCAGCTGCTCGGCTCCCCTCGCATCAGATTCCAACAGGGGCATGACACCGAAATAGCTTCCTGCCTTTGGAACAGCTGCAGCATTTGGTGGATCGTCAGCGGTGAAGGTTGCAGTGTGGTTTATGATAATCAAGGCCGCGGTGCTGATAATTAGCAACCGTCAAGCATATATCAAATGCAAATGCGATCTTGGAAAGCTACAGCTGGTGTTTGGAGTGCCTCCATATTTCACGGTGCAAAAACCAACCGACCCACCCACCAGGATCTTCTGCTGGGAAACGGTCGTGGCAGGAGGAAGGATTTTAAGTGGTCTTCAGAAAGCATCTCATGGCTGGCCTTTCAGTGTAGCCTTTGGAAAAAAAATAAGCACGCACAACTCAGAGGCTTGGCAACTGGCATGTACTTTGGATGGTTGCCACATCCCCGCCATCCCGTGATCCCCTTCTGTGACCTCCTGACCGGCCGAGCCCATGGAGAAGCCAGTGTTGTGGCCTGTCAGCCGACGGCCCCTTCAGCAGCCAAATTGGAGGAAGAGGAGGAGGTCTAGGTCAGCATCAGGGCACCCTGGGAGCTCCGAGGGGGAAGAGGAAATGGAGCTGGCAGAGAGAGAGAGAGACAGAGGCAGAGTCTGGGCTGGCCGGCCACCCTCAGATGGAGAGTCAATAGCCCCCATCAGAGGTGGCTGATGAGGAAGAGGAGGAACAACCGGGTCCAGTGCCTGAAACACAGATGCACTGAAGGCAGAGGAGAGGAGAGCAGTGGAAATCTATGGTTGGTCCTTGGATGGAACAGCCACCGCTGCTAGCAAAGCCCCACCAGGCTCTGGGGATAAAAGGCAGGGGGCGGAGATGAATAGATGTGGCAGACTACAATTCATCTCCCTGCCGGACAGACTTGTTAGCCTGCGGTGAGAGAGAGAGAGACGGAGGCGGAGCCTGGGCCATCCATCAGCCCTCAGGTGGAGAGTCAACAGCCCCCAGGTGTGGAGGTGGCTGATGAGGAAGAGGAGGAACAGCCGGGTCCAGTGCCCGACCTGGATGCAGAAGGCAGAGGAGAGGAGAGCAGTGGAAATCGATGGGCCAGCCCTCGGGACAGAAGAGCCACTGCTGCTAGCAAAGCCCCACCCTTGCTCTGGGGATAACAGGCAGGGGGCGGAGATGAATAGATGTGTCAGACTACAATTCATCTCCGGATGGACGGACGGACAGACTTGTTAGTCTACGGTGAGAGAGAAACTTTGCCGTGGCTGCCGGCACTCCTAATTAAAGGAATCTTTGAGTTTGTTTCAGAGGGTTTGTTGTGTTTGGGCAGCTGGGTCAGACCAGCCATATTCGCTCAAGAACCGTATCACTGACGTAAGATGGGACAAAATTCGCTCGAAATTTTGGGCTCAGTGGCGCTCGCACATCGAAAGCTACTTGGGTTGTCTCCTTGGCATTTTCGGAATGGTGGAGAAGACACCGAAATACACCCACACCCACACACACCCCCAACACACACGCACATCCCCAAGAAGATCGGATGTGATCTTTTGTTTCGCTCTTGACATTTTCGGCAAGTCTACACAGGGTGTGATGCCAAACCGCCGAGATCTCCGCAGGGAGAAATAATGGAGCCGGATCTACTCAAGACTTCGGTGGCTGCTAAGCTATAAAACAGAAAAGCGATGAGCAGAAAATTGAAGCCATCGTGAAGGTGTCGGGTCTGGGGGCTTCCGGGCGGAAATCGTCCCGCTGAATAAGTTGGATTCCTTCATGGCCCTTAAGGGTTGGTGGGGGAGGGGCAGTTGAAGGCCAAGTTAGAGGACTCCCCTTGCTACAGGGGTCAATCTTCCCCTTTCCATGCAAGGCAAGGAGAGAAGCAACTTGGAACTAAGGAGGCATTTCCAGACAGTGAGAACAATTAACCAGTGGATGGACTAGAAGACCTCCCAGGCCCGCTCCAGCTCTATTCTCATTGACTGATTAATTGGCATGATCTGCCTGAGCAGGGGTTGGACTAGAAGACCTCCGTCCCTTCCAGCTCTGTTACTCACTGCATTCCATATTCTACATTTTATCCTATCATTACCGGAAGCTTTTAAGAACATTGAACAGCCGTTTGTCTGGGATGGAATAGGGTTTCTTGAGCAGGGGTTGGGCTGGATGACCTCCAAGGTCCCTTCCGCCTCCGTTATTTCTGTTAAATCAGGGGTCTTCAAACTTGGCAGCTTTAAGACTTGTGGACTTCAACTCCCAGAATCCCTCCTCCAATCACGTTAGCTCAGGAATTGTGGGAGTTGAAGCCCACAAGTCTCAAACTGCCAAGTTTGAAGATCTATTCAATCTATTCTATCTACTATCCATCTCTTTCTATCTATTCTACTATCTATTCTATCTTTCTCACTCCCCCTCATCTATTCTCTCTCCATCTAGTTTCTAATTTCTACTATCTATCTGTCTATTCCGGTCTTCAACTTTGAGACTTAACCCAGAATTCCTCCTCCAGTCATGTTAGCTCGATTCTGGGAGTTGAAGCCCACAAGCTTAAACTTGTTAAGTTTGAAGATCTTCGATCTATTCCATCTGATCTATCCTATCTCTTTCTCTTTTATCTTTCTATCTATTCTATCTTCTCTCTCCCTCTATCATCTATTCTCTTTCTTTCATCTATCTATACCTCTATCTCTAGCTATCTATTCCAGGGTCTTCAAACTTGGCAGCTTTAAGACTTGGACTTCAACTCCCAGAATTCCTCCTCCAGTCATGTTAGCTCAGGGATTCTGGGAGTTGAAGCCCACAAGTCGTAAAGCTGTCAAGTTTGAAGACCCTTGCCCTAGACCATTTCAATCAACCAGTCAATCAGAATAGGACTGGAAGGGACCTTGGAGGTCTTCTAGTCCAACCCCTTCTTGATTATAATAGGTGGATGGATAGATGGATAAAAAGATATAATACAATAGATAAACATGAGAGAGAGAGAGAGAGAGTTGTGGGAATCAGATCATCTCTTGCTGGTCTAGCGACGATAGCCATCATGGTTTACTAACCCAGGTTTCGGGCTTCACACAAGAAACGTAATTAGGTCAATCAAAGACCCATCAGCCCCAATCCCACTGCAGACGTGGCTTGTTGATGCTTTTTCTGTTCACCGTATTGTATGATGCAGAAAATGAGTTAATTCAGAAAGCGCGTTTACGAGAGTGTTGTGCAAACTCAGTCATAATTGCCTCGGCTATAAAAAGAAATTGAAATTAGAAGTCATTGTACATTCAAACTTTTGTTCAAGCGAACCACTGAACACAGCAAGGACCAGTTCACCGACTGATTATTTAGTGACTATAATTGATATACAGTAGTTACTAGCGGAATTAAATGTTTAAATTCCACAGATAGGAAGGAGGGGGGAGCAAAAAGAATATCTCGCCGTCGAGACTTGGAGGTTTGATATAATTTTTCCCATCTTCCAGGGCGAGTCTGGCGACGCCACTCAGGAAAGAATTTTGAACCCTTTCCGCAGCTGCCCATTTGCTTATATTTGCTTATATTTTCTGCTCAAGAAGTGCTTCTCGGTTTTTGGTAACCTTTGCCCACAAATGCCACTTTGGAGGGATTAAAAACATAATAATAATAAGAAAAATAATAGCCTGGAGATAGATCTAAAGCGAACCCATTGAGCTCAATGAAAACTATATTAGCAGTGATGAATGAGGCTGCAAACATTTCAGTGTGTAACCTTGGATTTTCAAGAATTAAGATAGGTGAAGTAATGGAAGCCAGTAAAAAAATGGGGGGGGAAATTTCTAGGGCAGTGGTGGCTAACCTTTTTCAGCTCCCATGCCGATAATTGCACACTGTCCCCCCATGCCCCCTGCGCATGTGCATATGACCCCCCTCGTGCGCCATGCATCTCTGCGCATGTGCACACAACCCCCCCTCGCGCACTGCACATCTGCACATGTGTGCACAATTCCCCCTCACACACCACGCATCTCTGCGCATGCGTGCATGATTCCCCCCTCAGGCTCCGCCCATCTGTGCATGTGCATGCAATCCCCTTGTGCACAGTGCATCTGTGCATGTATGCAATCCCTGCAGCGTCACTGTGCATGCACGCATGTCTCCCGGGCACCTCCCCTTCACCCCCTGCACATGCATGCCAGGTACCCGACAATCAGCTGTCAGGCAGTGGTGTGTGCATGCATGCGCAGTGATGCCCATCCGGGCGACCTCTCGCGTACCGGAGGAATTGGCTCTGTGTGCCACTTCCGGCACACATGGCATAGGTGCGCCAACACGGATCTAGGGGAACCCAAAACTAAACAACGACAAAAATGGTGTTGAGACTCTAGAATGGGTGCAGAGAAGAGCAACAAAGATAATTAGGAGACTGGAGGATAAGAACGGTTGTAGGAATTGGAGATGTCTAGTTTAATAAAAAGAAGGACTAGTGGGACATGATAGCATCTTTCAATATTTGAGGGGCTGCCACGTAGTAGAGGTGGTCAAATTATTCCGCAAAGCCCCAGAAGGCAGGAGGAGAAGCAACGGATGGAAACCCATCAAGGAGAGAAGCAACTCCTGGAATTAAAGAGGAATTTCCTAACAGGGAGGACAATTAACCAGTGGAACTGCTTGCCACCAGAAGTTGTGAATACTCCATCCCTGGAGGTTTTTAAGAAGGGTCTGGGCAGCCCTTTGTCTGGAATGCTCTGAAGCAGGGGGGCTGGACTAGAAGACCTCCATGGTCCCTTCCATCCCTATTATTCTACGTTCCATGTTAGACATCAGAAGCAGCTTAGGGATTGCACGAGCTGGTCAACCATCTGCCCAGAACGCTTGCGAAGCCCCTTCCAAGTTTTAAGAGCCCGTCCTGGCGGCACCCGAGAGACGCTTGCTAAGCTGCGGGCTCCCCAGGCAGGTTTTGGACAACACCTGTCGCAGCTTTCCAACCGAGACTGCCCGGTCAGCATGTCGCATCTCTGCACCTGGAGAAGCCTCCTGTGATCTCTCCAAGGTCTCCCCCCTCGCTCATCTGCATGGAGGAATAAGGGCACCGAAGGGCCGTTAATAACATCGGAAAGGCGATTAATAAATTATAGGTTTTAAAAAACGAGCCGGAGGCTGACCTTTTTGGGAAAGCACCACCTGTCCTTCACAAGCCCACTTGATCTTCATCTCCCGCCGCACATTTCCAGGGGCAGAGATATTATTTCATCCTTTCCAGCTGAGCCTGGCTTGCTGTGATTCATACCTCTGCTATTGGGCGAGTTTATAAGCGCCCGGAATGGGAACTGGCTTGAAAGGCCAAATTTCTAGTCCTCATTGCCCCGAGCTGGGGAAAGCCCCTATCGATCTGCACACGGATGATTGGACTCGCTGCCGGAACAGCCTCCTGCCTTCTAGGTTGTTTCTCTCCTTCATTTACCGGTAGTTTCCATCCAGTCCTTTTGGAGAGTAGCACCCAGGGGTGGGCTGATACTGGTTCGTCCCGGTTTGGGCGAGCTGGTTGTTAATTTTATGGCCAGTTCGGTGAACCGGCAAATCCCATCCCTGGCTGGCTCTACCCTCCCCTTCTCTCCCAGGAGTCCCTATGCAGCCGTGTGCAGCAGCAGCCAAAAAAGCCAATGCAATCCTAAGTTGCATTAACAGAGGGATACAATCATGATCATGTGAGGTACTAATACCACTCTCTAAAGCCTTAGTAAGGCCACACCTAGAGTCCTGCATCCAGTTTTGGTCCCCACACTAGCAAAAAAGATGTTGAGGCTCTAGAAAAAGTGCAGAGAAGAGCAACCAGGAGGATGAGGGGACTGGAGACTAAAAGATACGATGAACGGTTGCAGGAAGTGGTTAGTCTACGGAAGAGAAGGACCAGAAGAAGAAGGGAGTTGAGGGTGATGGAGAGATCATTTCCCTGCCTCAACATTCACGCAAGAGAAATGGCTGCTTCCTTCTGGCTCTCACCTGATATTCCCTTTCCAGCAAGTTGGACCTTTCTCTCAGAGAAAAGGAAGAATAATTACTCTCCGTGGAGCAGGGAGTTGGCCGCGGATGTTGATGTCTCCGAGAAAGTCACCTTCCCTCGGACGCCGCGAGCCTGCTTGGCGTCCGAGCTCCAGTTTCTTTCCCCTCATGGAGGTCACCTCTCGACATCGTTGGTCAACAGTTTCCAAAGTGGCATTAGAACGGTAGAGCTGGAAGGGGCCTCGGAGGTCTTCTAGTCCACCCCCTCCTTGGACAGGCGGGTATACCCCAAGTGGATGTCCAGTCTCCTCTTGAAGACCTCCAGGGATGAAGCACCCAGAACTTCTGCTCCACTCATGCATCCATCCGTCTGTCCGTCCGCCCGTCCATCATGTGTCGGTCAGTCTGTCTGTCTGTCTGTCTGTCTCAGAATCATAGGGCAGGAAGGGACCTTGGAGGTCTTCTAGTCCAGCCTCCTCCTCAAGCAGGGGTCCAATACCATTTCAGACAAGTGGCTGTCCAGTCTCTTCGTGAAAACCTCCAGTGATGGAGCACCTACAACTTCTTTCCTTCATTCCTTCCCTCCTTCCTTCCTTCCTTCCTCCCTTCTCTCCCTCCCTCCCTCTCTCTTTCCTTCTTTCCTTCCTTCCCATCTATCACATCTTTCCTTCCTTCCTTTTTCCTTCCTTCCTTCCTTCCCATCTATCACATCTTTCCTTCCTTCCTTCCTTCCTTCTCTCCATCCCTCCCACCTTCTGTCTGTCATCTACCTCAAAATCATAGAACTACAGAGCCAGAAGGGTCCCTGGAGGTCTTCTAGTCCAACCCCCCTGCTCAAGCAGGAGACCCCCTACCATTTCAGACAAGTGGCCGTCCAGTCTCTTCATGAAAACCTCCAGCGTTGGAGCGCCCACAACTCCAGGAGATAAGCGGATTAATTGTTCTTATTATCAGGACATTCCTGCTTCGTTCTGGATTAGATGTCTCCTTGATGCGTTTCCATCCGTTGCTTCTCATCCTGCCTTCAGCTGCTTTGGAGAATAGCTTGACACCCCCTTCTTTGGGGCAGCCCCTCCAATATGGGAAGGCTGATTCTTCTTTTTGTTAGACTAGACCTACTTACCTCCCTGATCGTTCATTTGAAGGATCCCTCCCTCCATTCCTCCCTCCCTCCATTCCTGCATCCCTCTATCCCTCCATCCATCACATCTCATCTGGAGCAAATGTTAGCTTTGAGTATCCAACCCCATTCCTGTCTTGCCTCGGCTCTTTATTTATTTCAGTTATTTATTAATTAATCAAATTTATATAGCTGCCCATCTCACCAAAGGAGACTCTGGGCGGTGAACCAGAATCAATAAGAACAATGAATAAAAACAATCGATCTCTCTCCCTCCCTCCCTTCCCCCACCCCTCTCTCTATCTATCTATCTATCTATCTATCTATCTATCTATCTATCTATATTTATCTATCTTTCCATCTTTCTATCTATCTATCTATCTATCTATCTGTCTATCTGTCTATCTTTCTATTTATCTATCTGCATTATCTATCTGCATTATCTATCTATCTATCTATCTATCTATCTTTCTATCTATCTATCTATCTATCTATCTATCTATATTTATCTCTGTCTATCTATCTATCTATCTATCTATCTATCTATCTATCTGTCTATCTATCTGCATTATCTATCTATCTATCTGCATTATCTCTATATCTATCTATCTATCTATCTATCTATCTATCTATCTATCTATCTATCTATATCTCTATATCTCTATTTCTATATCTATATCTATATATCTACACACATACACACCTCACCTTATTAATAAACAGCATAAAACTGAGTAGTTCTCCCTTTCCTCCTGGCATGCAGAATCAGAGCCAAGTTATCTGCAAAGTTTAAATTCAGTTAAATTTAAAATTAAATTTAAGATGCTTTAAGGCAGCAACAAAGGGAAACTTGCTGAGCCTACAATGTTGGTTTGATGAAAGGCCTGGACTCTGGGTATTAGATACTGACAGAAGGTAATATTTGTAACTCAGGGTTGAATTGGAGGTCCTGGGTGCTCTCTGAGCTGGGTGGGTCCCTTGCAGACGTTTCATGACCCAGCAAGGGACTATCATCAGTGCTAGAAGGGAGGGGGGGTTACAGGGAGGAGGAGGAGGAGGACTGTGGGGTCCTTGGTGCTCTCTGAGCTGGGTTGTTTTCTTCCAGAAGTTTCATGACCAAACTGATGATGTTACGTAACTGGGTCACGAAATGCCTGCAAGGGAACAATTGCCACCATCCTAAATGTGAAAATCAGCCATGTGTCACTTCAGTGCCGTTGTAACTTCGAACTGGATATAATTTCGAGGACTTCTCTTTAACATTTATTTACATTTATCAATCCATCCATAATAAATAAGGGGTTATTTACGACGGTCCTGGGGCATGTGTGTGTGTGTGTGTGTGTGTGTGTGTGTGTGACGCAATTCCCTCTTTTGCAACCTCCTGACATGAGCCAAGTCGATGGGGAAGCCGGATTCGCTTAACGACTGTGTTCCTAGCAGCGATTCGCTCAACGATGGTGGCAGGAAAGGGCATAAAAATGGGCCGAACTTGGCTTAGTAACCGTCTCACTTAGCAATGGGAATTTTGGGCTCAATTGCAGCCGTAAGCCGAGGACTCCCCTGTATACCGTATAATTTGACTCTTCCCCCCACCCTCCTTCCTTTCGGTGTGACTTCGCACGCTTGCCACAATTTTTGTCGCTGCACGATGACACGTGTCAGAAATATCTATATATATATTTAAAATAATAATAATAAAACTGCAGAAAGCCGTTGTGTTAAGCAAAAAAAAAAAACCTCTCCCTGCCCAGCTCGAGTCTCGTGGCAGATGCTAAATTTTAATGGCACTTCGAAAAAGTGTTTCCCAGCGCAGGGAAACAACAACAAGACAGAAACGAAGCCATCAAACATCTTGCTTAAGTTTTATGGAGCAGAATTTTTCTCCCTCTTTTTTCTTTGGGGTCTTTATTTTATTTTTATTTTTTTCGCTACAAACCCAAAGCTGGACATATAATCAGGTGCTTTTGAAACCCAAGCCCGCCCCCAAGGGCGTTTAAGTATATTTATTTATTTACTTATTTATTTTTAAAAAATATATGGCGTGTAAAGCAGAGGAATCCACTTCCGTTTCCGAAGCAACCCTGGAAGGGCAAAAGCTTTTGAATGCCGTTACTCT
>CM019158.1:10503099-10514928 GCA_009733165.1 Naja naja | reverse complement strand
TCTCCTTTGGTGAGATGGGCAGCTATATAAATTTGATTAATTAATAAATAACTGAAATAAATAAAGAGCCGAGGCAAGACAGGAATGGGGTTGGATACTCAAAGCTAACATTTGCTCCAGATGAGATGTGATGGATGGAGGGATAGAGGGATGCAGGAATGGAGGGAGGGATCCTTCAAATGAACGATCAGGGAGGTAAGTAGGTCTAGTCTAACAAAAAGAAGAATCAGCCTTCCCATATTGGAGGGGCTGCCCCAAAGAAGAGGGGGGGGGGTGTCAAGCTATTCTCCAAAGCAGGACGAGAAGCAACAGATGGAAACGCATCAAGGAGACATCTAATCCAGAACGAAGCAGGAACGTCCTGATAATAAGAACAATTGATCCGCTTATCTCCTGGAGCTGTGGGCGCTCCAACACTGGAGGTTTTCACAAAGAGACTGGACGGCCACTTGTCTGAAATGGTATGGGGTCTCCTGCTTGAGCAGCGGGGTTGGACTAGAAGACCTCCAAGGTCCCTTCCTGCCCTATGATTCTGAGACAGACAGACAGACAGACAGACAGACTGACCGACACATGATGGACGGACGGACGGACAGACGGATGGATGCATGAGTGGAGCAGAAGTTCTGGGTGCTTCATCCCTGGAGGTCTTCAAGGGAGACTGGACATCCACTTGGGGTATACCCGCCTACTGTCCAAGGAGGGGTGGACTAAAGACCTCGAGGCCCTTCCAGCTCTACCGTTCTAATGCCACTTTGGAAACTGTTGACAAGATGTCAAAGGAGTGACCTCCATGAGGAAAGAAACTGGAGCTGGACGCCAAGCAGGCTCCGCAGTCCGAGGGAAGTGACTTTCGGAGACATCAACATCCATGGCCAACTCCCTGCTCCACGGAGTAATTATTCTTCCTTTCTCTGAGAAAGGGTCAACTTGCTGGAAGGGAATATCAGGTGAGAGCCAGAAGGAAGCAGCCATTTCTCTTGGGTGAATGTTGAGGCAGAAATGATCTCTCCATCACCCCTCAACTCCACTCTTCACTCTTCTTCTTCTTCTTCTTCTTCTTCTTCTTCTTCTTCTTCTTCTTCTTCTTCTTCTTCTTCTTCTTCTTCTTCTTCTTCTTCTTCAAGGCTTCTTCTTCTTCTCCTCCTTCAGCTTCTCCCTTCTGACACGTCCAGGGAAAGGCTCCATGTGAACTTTGGCAGGAAGATCTGTGGTTGGCTAATCCATGAAGCCCCATCTTTCCTTAGGGTCTCTCTTAACAGGACGCCTTGACCAAGTTGGAAGGGACCTTGTAGGTCATCTAGTCCAACCCCCCCAGCCAAGCAGAGACCCTACACCCTTCCTGTCAGATGGCTGTCCAGTCTCTTCTTGAAAGCCTCCAGTGATGAAGCTCCCACAACTTCTGAAGGCAACTTCAGTTCCATGGGTGGATTGTTCTCCTGTCAGAAAATTCCTCCTTATTTCCAGGTTGAATCTCTCCTTGTTCAGTTTCCATCCATTCTTCCTGAAGCCTTCAGGTGCCTTGGAAATAAGCTGCCCCCTTCCCTCATCTCTGGCAGCCCTCAAATATAGGAAGGCTGCTCTCCTGTCTCCTGGTCCTTCTAGTAGACTAACCACTTCCTGCAACCGTTCATCGTATCTTTTAGTCTCCAGTCCCCTCATCCTCCTGGTTGCTCTTCTCTGTACTTTTTCTAGAGCCTCAACATCTTTTTTTCCAGTGTGGGGACCAAAACTGGATGCAGGACTCTAGGTGTGGCCTTACTAAGGCTTTAGAGTGGTATTAGTACCTCACATGATCATGATTGTATCCCTCTGTTAATGCAACTTAGGATTGCATTGGCTTTTTGGGCTGCTGCTGCACACGGCTGCGTAGGGACTCCTGGGAGAGAAGGGGAGGGTAGAGCCAGCCAGGGATGGGATTTGCCGGTTCACCGAACTGGCCATAAAATTAACAACCAGCTGCCCAAACCGGGACGAACCAGTATCAGCCCACCCCTGGGTGCTACTCTCCAAAAGGACTGGATGGAAACTACCGGTAAATGAAGGAGAGAAACAACCTAGAAGTCAGGAGGAGGCTGTTCCGGCAGCAAGTCCATCATCCGTGTGCAGATCGATAGGGGCTTTCCCCAGCTGGGGCAATGAGGACTAGAAATTTGGCCTTTCAAGCCAGTTCCCATTCGGGCTTATAAACTGCCCAATAGCAGAGGTATGAATCACAGCAAGCCAGGCTCAGCTGGAAAGGATGAAATAATATCTCTGCCCCTGAAATGTCTTGGCGGAGATGAAGATCAAGTGCTTGCAAGAAGGGGTGGTGCTTTCCCAAAAGGTCAGCCTCGGCTCGTTTTAAAACCTATAATTTATTAATCGCCTTTCCGATGTTATTAACGCCCTTCCGGTGCCCTTATTCCTCCATGCAGATGAGCGGGGGAGACCTTGGAGAGATCACAGGAGGCTTCTCCAGGTGCAGAGATGCGACATGCTGACCGGGCAGTCTCGGTTGGAAAGCTGCGACAGGTGTTGTCCAAAACCTGCCTGGGGAGCCACTTGGCAAGCAGCCTCTCGGGTGCCGGGCGGGCTCTTAAAACTTGGAAGGGGCTTCGCAAGCGTTCTGGGCAGATGGTTGACCAGCTCGTGCAATCCCTAAGCTGCTTCTGATGTCTAACATGGGGATAGAATAATAGGGATGGAAGGGACCATGGAGGTCTTCTAGTCCAGCCCCCCTGCTTCAGAGCATTCCAGACAAAGGGCTGCCCAGACCCTTCTTAAAAACCTCCAGGGATGGAGTATTCACAACTTCTGGTGGCAAGCAGTTCCACTGGTTAATTGTCCTCCCTGTTAGGAAATTCCTCTTTAATTCCAGGAGTTGCTTCTCTCCTTGATGGGTTTCCATCCGTTGCTTCTCCTCCTGCCTTCTGGGGCTTTTATGAATAATTTGACCACCTCTACTACGTGGCAGCCCTCAAATATTGAAAGATGCTATCATGTCCCACTAGTCCTTCTTTTTATTAAACTAGACATCTCCAATTCCTACAACCGTTCTTATCCTCCAGTCTCCTAATTATCTTTGTTGCTCTTCTCTGCACCCATTCTAGAGTCTCAACACCATTTTTGTCGTTGTTTAGTTTTGGGTTCCCCTAGATCCGTGTTGGCGCGCACCTATGCCATGTGTGCGGAAGTGGCACACAGAGCCAATTCCTCCGTGCCGAGAGGTCGCCGGATGGGCATCACTGCGCATGCACACACCACTGCCTGACAGCTGATTGTCGGGTACCTGGCATGCATGTGCAGGGGGGTGAGGAGGTGCCCGGGAGACATGCGTGCATGCACAGTGACGCGCTGCACGCGAGGGGATTGCGCATACATGCACAGATGCACTGTGCACAAGGGGATTGCATGCACATGCACAGATGGGCGGAGCGTGAGGAGGGAATCATGCACGCATGAGCAGAGATGCGTGGTGTGTGAGGGGGAATTGTGCACACATGTGCAGATGTGCAGTGCGCGAGGGGGGGTTGTGTGCACATGCGCAGAGATGCATGGCACATGAGGAGGGTCATATGCACATGCGCAGGGGGCATGGGGGGGACAGCGTGCAATTATCGGCATGGGAGCTGAAAAAGGTTAGCCACCACTGCCCTAGAAATTTCCATTTTTTACTGGCTTCCATTACTTCACCTATCTTAATTCTTGAAAATCCAAGGTTACACACTGAAATGTTTGCAGCCTCATTCATCACTGCTAATATAGTTTTCATTGAGCTCAATGGGTTCGCTTTAGATCTATCTCCAGGCTATTATTTTTCTTATTATTATTATGTTTTTAATCCCTCCAAAGTGGCATTTGTGGGCAAAGGTTACCAAAAAAACCGAGAAGCACTTCTTGAGCAGAAAATATAAGCAAATATAAGCAAATGGGCAGCTGCGGAAAAGGGTTCAAAATTCTTTCCTGAGTGGCGTCGCCCAGACTCGCCCTGGAAGATGGGAAAAAATTATATCGCAAACCTCCAAGTCTCGACGGCGAGATATTCTTTTTTTGCTCCCCCTCCTTCCTATCTGTGGAATTTAAACATTTAATTCCGCTAGTAACTACTGTATATCAATTATAGTCACTAAATAATCAGTCGGTGAACTGGTCCTTGCTGTGTTCAGTGGTTCGCTTGAACAAAAGTTTGAATGTACAACGACTTCTAATTTCAATTTCTTTTTATAGCCGAGGCAATTATGACTGAGTTTGCACAACACTCTCGTAAACGCGCTTTCTGAATTAACTCATTTTCTGCATCATACAATACGGTGAACAGAAAAAGCATCAACAAGCCACGTCTGCAGTGGGATTGGGGCTGATGGGTCTTTGATTGACCTAATTACGTTTCTTGTGTGAAGCCAAACCTGGGTTAGTAAACCATGATGGCTATCAGCTAGACCAGCAAGAGATGATCTGATTCCCACAACTGTCTCTCTCTCTCTCATGTTTATCTATTGTATTATATCTTTTTATCCATCTATCCATCCACCTATTATAATCAAGAAGGGGTTGGACTAGAAGACCTCCAAGGTCCCTTCCAGCCCTATTCTGATTGACTGGTTGATTGAAATGGTCTAGGGCAAGGGTCTTCAAACTTGACAGCTTTACGACTTGTGGGCTTCAACTCCCAGAATCCCTGAGCTAACATGACTGGAGGAGGAATTCTGGGAGTTGAAGTCCACAAGTCTTAAAGCTGCCAAGTTTGAAGACCCCTGGAATAGATAGCTAGAGATAGAGAGGTAGAATAGATAGATAGAAAGAAAGAGGGAGAGAGAAAGATAGAATAGATAGAATAGATAGAGAAAGAGAAAGAGATAGGATAGATAGATAGATAGAATAGATCGAAGATCTTCAAACTTGGCAAGTTTAAGACTTGTGGGCTTCAACTCCCAGAATCCCTGAGCTAACATGACTGGAGGAGGAATTCTGGGAGTTGAAGTCCACAAGTCTTAAAGCTGTCAAGTTTGAAGACCCCTGGAATAGATACCTAGAGATAGAGAGGTAGAATAGGTAGATAGAAAGAGAGAGAGAGAGAGAGAATAGATAGAGGGGGAGTGAGAGAAAGATAGAATAGATAGATAGAATAGATAGAGAAAGAGATAGGATAGATAGATAAAATAGATTGAAGATCTTCAAACTTGGCAAGTTTAAGACTTGTGGGCTTCAACTCCCACAATTCCTGAGCTAACGTGATTGGAGGAGGGATTCTGGGAGTTGAAGTCCACAAGTCTTAAAGCTGCCAAGTTTGAAGACCCCTGATTTAACAGAAATAACAGAGGCGGAAGGGACCTTGGAGGTCATCCAGCCCAACCCCCTGCTCAAGCAAGAAACCCTATTCCATCCCAGACAAATGGCTGTTCAATGTTCTTAAAAGCTTCCGGTAATGATAGGATAAAATGTAGAATATGGAATGCAGTGAGTAACAGAGCTGGAAGGGACTTCGGAGGTCTTCTAGTCCAACCCCCTGCTCAGGCAGATCATGCCAATTAATCAGTCAATGAGAATAGAGCTGGAACGGGGCCTGGGAGGTCTTCTAGTCCATCCACTGGTTAATTGTTCTCACTGTCTGGAAATGCCTCCTTAGTTCCAAGTTGCTTCTCTCCTTGCCTTGCATGGAAAGGGGGGAAGATTGTGGGGTGCGGCCCCCTGTAGCAAGGGGGGGAGTCCTCTAACTTGGCCTTCAACTGCCCCTCCCCCCACCAACCCTTAAGGGCCATGAAGGAATCCAACTTATTCAGCCGGGACGATTTCCGCCCGGAAGCCCCCAGACCCGACACCTTCACGATGGCTTCAATTTTCTGCTCATCGCTTTTCTGTTTTATAGCTTAGCAGCCACCGAAGTCGGAGTCTTCGTATCGTCCACGGCTCCATTATTTCTCCCTGCGGAGATCTCGGCGGTTTGGCATCACACCCTGTGTAGACTTGCCGAAAATGTCAAGAGCGAAACAAAAGATCACATCCGAACTTCTTGGGGGTGTGCGTGTGTGTTGGGGGTGTGTGTGTGGGTGTGTGTGTATTTCGGTGTCTTCTCCACCATTCGAAAATGCCAAGGGACAACCCAAGTAGCTGAGCGATGTGAAGGCCACTGAGCCCAAAATTTGGCTTAATTTTGTCCCATCTTACGTCAGTGATACGGTTCTTGAGCGAATATGGCTGTTCTGACCCAGCTGCCCAAACACAACAAACCCTCTGAAACAAACTCAAAGATTCCTTTAATTAGGAGTGCCGGCAGCCACGGCAAAGTTCCTCTCTCACCGTAGACTAACAAGTCTGTCCGTCCGTCCATCCGGGAGATGAATTGTAGTCTGACACATCTATTCATCTCCGCCCCCTGCCTGTTATCCCCAGAGCTAGGGTGGGGCTTTGCTAGCAGCAGTGGCTCTTCTGTCCCGAGGGCTGGCCCATCGATTTCCACTGCTCTCCTCTCCTCTGCCTTCTGTGCATCCAGGCGTCGGGCACTGGACCCGGCTGTTCCTCCTCTTCCTCATCAGCCACCTCCAGACCTGGGGGCTGTTGACTCTCCACCTGAGGGCTGATGGATGGCCCAGGCTCCGCCTCCGTCTCTCTCTCTCTCACCGCAGGCTAACAAGTCTGTCCGGCAGGGAGATGAATTGTAGTCTGCCACATCTATTCATCTCCGCCCCTTGCCTTTTATCCCCAGAGCCTGGTGGGGCTTTGCTAGCAGCGGTGGCTGTTCCATCCCAAGGACCAACTCATAGATTTCCACTGCTCTCCTCTCCTCTGCCTTCAGTGCATCTGCATTTCAGGCACTGGACCTGGCTGTTCCTCCTCTTCCTCATCAGCCACCTCTGATGGGGGCTATTGACTCTCCATCTGAGGGTGGCCGGCCAGCCCAGACTCTGACTCTGTCTCTCTCTCTCTCTGCCAGCTCCATTTCCTCTTCCTCCTCGGAGCTCCCAGGGTGCCCTGATGCTGACCTAGACCTCCTCCTCTTCCTCTGATTCGGCTGCTGAAGGGGCCGTTGGCTGACAGGCCACAACACTGGCTTCTCCATGGGCTCGGCCGGTCAGGAGGTCACAGAAGGGGATCACGGGATGGTGGGGATGTGGCAACCATCCAAAGTACATGCCGGTTGCCAAGCCTCTGAATTGTGCATGCTTATTTTTTTTCCCAAAGGCTACACTGAAAGGCCAGCCATGAGATGCTTTCTGAAGACCACTTAAAATCCTTCCTCCTGCCACGACTGTTTCCCAGCAGAAGATCCTGGTGGGTGGGTCGGTTGGTTTTTGCACCGTGAAATATGGAGGCACTCCAAGCACCAGCTGTAGCTTTCCAAGATCGCATTTGCATTTGATATATGCTTGACGGTTGCTAATTATCAGCACCGCGGCCTTGATTATCATAAACCACACTGCAACCTTCACCGCTGACGATCCACCAAATGCTGCAGCTGTTCCAAAAGGCAGGAAGCTATTCCGGTGTCATGCCCCTGTTGGAATCTGATGCCGAGGGGGAGGCCGAGCAGCTGACAGGGAGTGGCAGTGTGGCTCCGCTGGCTGTAGAGGAAACTGGGGAAGGGCACAGTCCAGCTGGGCATTCAGAGGAAGACCCAGGCCCACCCCCTCTTCATCCTAGGGCACGCAGGGAGGAACGGAGAAGGGAGCAACATGGGCTATGGGGGAGAAAAGGGCCCTGATTCCCTTCATTAGCTGCAGCTGGGAAAACAGGGTTTTAAAAGGGTATTTGTGCACAGCACCTTGCAGGAAGCAAAGCGTGCATTATCTTTGTTTGTCAAGTCTTATCTGGGTTCCGGTGTCCTCCCAACTCTGTGTGTTTCTTATCTTTTGAAGTCTGCAATTCCTTATCCTGCCCTGTCTCGTTAATTGCTGCAGTGTGGTTTGTGTTGGTTTTTATTTATAATTTATATATACTTTGGGTTCGGACTGAATTTCTTCCCTTTAAAAACAGTTCTTGGGAGAGTTTTTTTCTGCAGCTGATGATAACTCGACATTGGGGGCCAAGTTGGAAGAATTAAAGGGACTTTTGTGTCCCTACTTTTGTGACTTTGTTGCTTTTGTGCCACACCCCTTTGGGTCATCACATCAGGGAACACCAAATCCAGAACGTAGAGAGAAATGCTCCCATTCTTCTCCATCCTTGGTCAGTTCTGGGTACCGGAAGCTAACAGGGACACTGATGCAGAATCACAGAGTCGGAAGGGACCTGAGAGGTCTTCTAGTCCAGCCCCCTGGGTCAAGCAGGAGTCCGTAGACCATTTTGGACAAATGGGCGTCCAGTCTCTTCTTGAAGACCTCCAGTGATGGAGCACCCACAACTTCTGAAGGCAAGCTGGCCTATTGATTACTGGATCTGGAATTGTCAAGTAACATGGTCGGAAGGGACCTTGGAGGTCATCTAGTCCAACCTTCTGTTCAAGCAGGAACCCTTATGCTGTTTCAGACAAATGATTGTCCAGTCTCTTCTTGAAAACCTCCAGTGATGGAGCAACCACAACTTATTGAGGTTGGAAAGGGGCTCATACAATAATGACCTTCCCCTTGTGTGGAAGTCTGAGATAGCCAACCATCTGAATTGCTTTAATAAATCCTTATTATATTGAGCAGGAGGTTTTTAAGAAGTGACCGGACAGCCATTTGTCTGGAATGGCTGTGCGTCTCCTGCTTGAATAGGGGGGTTAGACTAGAAGACCTCCCAGGTCCCTTCCGACTTTGTTATTTTATGTACTATGACATCTGGAAAGACTGAGAAGGAGAGAATGACCAATAACAAGGCAGATGGGCTCAGTTACTCTTGGAAGAGCTGAAGGACCATGTTAGGGGCAGATCTCTAGGAAGAACATGGATAGGTGTCATTGCTAAAAGAATCGATAAAATGGAATCCATCATCAACCCAACACCAAGACAGAGATGGAACCCTCTATCTAAGATCCAGGCTCAACAACAGACCTTCTTCTCCAGACCTCCAATGTCAAATGTCTCCAGAGAAGATACCAGAGAACCTTCAAATCCATTGCCACCAAGTCCTGGAGAACTTCTGGGTGACACCAAAGGACATCAGGGGTTAAAAGGAACCTGAATTAGATTTCTCTGGAGCTTACGATTCTCCTTTAAGAGCCAGCCAGCCTTCTCTGAGTTGGAACTGCCTTGTCTGGTGTCTTCCTTCAATATTTGGATGCAGGCAGACAAATGAGAAACAACAACATCTGTTGCTGTCTTTTGTGTGTGTGTGTGTGTGTTTTATATTTCATTCCAGCTACTCAACCGGATTCCTAAGCTTTGGTTCAATGGACTTCTCTTGTCTTTTTTAACATTTGTTGCTTTGAAAAATCAAAAATCTGGGTTGCAGATTCATGATTCTATCTAGATGATCGTGAAGAGAGCCACAGACAGAATATAGAATGACAGTGTTGGAAGGGACACTTGGAGGTCTTCTAGTCTAGTTTGGCTGTAAAGGGGACGGAGGGGTAGAGAGGTACATCCAGACTTCCAAGGTTGAGGTCAGCCTTATGAGGTGCTCCAGACAGGATACCTACACACAACTAGAGGAGGTAATTCTGATTTATTGTAAAGTTTGTTCTCCAAAGCACCTGAAGGCAGGACAAGAAGCCATGGATGGAAACTCATCCAGGAGAGAAGCAACCTGGAACTAAGGAGAAATTTCCTGACTATGAGGACAATTAACCAGCTGAACGATTTGCACCCAGAAGTTGTGGGGACTTCATCACTGGAGGATTTTAAGAAGAGACAAGACAAAATTCTGATCGATTGATTGATTGATTGATTGAATGATTGAATGAATGGGTCTAGGGTCTACCTCTTGAGCAGAGGGTTGGACTAGAAGACCTCCAAGGTCCCTCCTAGCTTTAATCTGATTAATTGATTGAAATGGATGGATGGATGGATGGATGGATGGATGGATGGATGGATGGAAGGATGGATGGATGGATGGGTGGGTGGGTGGATGGATGGACAGATGGATGGATGGATGGAACATCTTCCCTCCAGAAGTTGTGGGTGCTCCAACACTGAAAGTCTTCAAGAAGAGGTTGGACAACCATTTGTTTGGAATGGCCTAGGGTCTCCTGCATGAGCAGGGGGTTGGACTAGAAGACCTCTGATGTCCCTTCCAACCCTGACATTCTTTTATTCTGATTGTCACCCTGAGGGCCGGCTCTTCCTCCTGTCTTGTCCTAAACCTTCGATCCCAAACCATCTCACCCGGGTCCTCCCCATGCTTTCCACCAGACCTTCCCAGACCTCCTCCAGATGTCCCTTCGTCCACAAATCATCTCAACTAGGAGATACTTGAGAGCAAGGAACCAGCAATGAAGAGGGGTGGGGGGAGAAAAGAAGGGTCATCTTTCCAGCACCTTCCGTGAAGTGGATGGGAACGCAAGGAGGAGAATTATTGCCCGAACTGGGCCGCGTAATTAACCAGCAACCGTGGAATATCTCTCTTATAGGACACCACGAGTGGCTGGGATTTTGCTGACTTCAGGAGGGGGGGGGGGTGGGGGGACAGTGTATAAATAAATGTAAAGTACACCAGCGATGATGTTCAATGATGCTTCATCTAATTATCGCTATTCCGCGGCGTCATTAACACGGACAGGCATGGAATGCTAATGGCTTTTAAGGGGAGAGCACAGCCACAATTGGCCGTGGAAGGAAAAGGCACCAAGCGATGCAGCTGGGAGGGTCCAGAGAGAGAGATGAGGGAGGGGGAGGGGAGAGGAGGGGGGCTCCGCTTAATGACCGTCGACTGAATTGCGGGGGAAGCCATCATGATCATGGCGGCCAGGAATGACTCTTCAGGCCCTTGGCAACAGACTCCTATTGATGATGGTTGCTGTGAACCCTCCTTCTGAGACCTTAGGAAGGGAGGAAGGAGAAAAGAAAGAAAGAAAGAAAGAAAGAAAGAAGAGAAAGGGAAAGAAGGAAAGAGGGAAGGAGGGAAGGGAGGAGGGAAGGAGGGAGGAGGAAGGTGAAGGAAGATGAGGAGGGAGGAAAAAGAAAAAGAAAGAAAGAATAGGGAGGAAGGGAGGAAGGAAGGAAAGAAAGAAAGAAAGAAAGAAAGAAAGAAAGAAAGAAAGAAAGAAAGAAAAGAGACAGGGAAAGGAGGGAAGGAAGGAGGGAGGGCAGAGGGAAGGAAAGAAGGAAAGAAAGAAAGAAAGAAAGCAAGAGAAAGAGAAAGAGAAAGAGAAAGAAAAGGCAGGGAAGGAGAAGGAAGGAAGGAAGGAAGGAAGGAAGGAAAGGAGGAAGGAGAAAAGGAAGGAAGGAACTTATGATAGTCCCAAGTGATGCAATTCCCTCGGCCCGAGCAAAATCCATGGGGAACCCAGATTCACTGAACGACCATGGGACGAAATGCAATGATTCGCTTAAGAACCAGGGGGGAAAGTCATAAAACGGTACAAAAACTCACCAAAGAAACGCTGGCCAAGGGGCGAAATTTGGGGGCTCAGTTGTAGTCGTAACCCGAGGACCACCCCCAACACAGTCGCAGGCAGACAGGCGGACGCTTCCCACCGTGAGTTAATTTGCACGGACACCCTGAGTAATCTAAACGCTCCCCTCTGCTGAGGGCAAAAGATGAAGGAGGGCAGGAAGCAAAAGGCGGAACGGATGATAGGATTTATTTCGGCCGGAGGACGGGACGAAGCCGGGATTGATCAGAGAAATGTTGGCGGGACGAGATCCTCTTTCCTTCCGAGGAGGTTTCCATTTCCCAGAGCCAGATTCCTGGCGTCTTAAGGCGCAGGGCGCACGGCTCGGCACTGCACATTTTATGCGCGATCCATCAGAAGAGACGAGGGACCAGACA
>CM019158.1:10484897-10502099 GCA_009733165.1 Naja naja | reverse complement strand
CGCGGGTGCAGAACACACACTGTCTAAGCGCACCTGCTGCCGTTCGGATGGCCACCAAGTAATACCTCTGACATCTCAGTGGGCTTTTAAGGAAACAAAAACCCACCTTGATCTTCACAGCCAAAAATAGATCCAGCTCTTTTCGCTATTGATAGCTAGCCGCTAGTTCAACGGTAATTTAAGCTCCATGTTTTCTTTGATAAATGTGCCAATAGTTGTTTGTTGCCTATAAATTGTCGGTCCAAGGGAAAGCAAGAGTCAATTTGCTTTAAAAGAAATTGATTAAAGGCTGCTATATTCATCATCTTGCTGGAAAACAACAGTGACGGAATAGCAATTATATCGTCCACCAATAACTTGGGGTGAACTTCTTTTCTTCCCTGCACGAGACTAAAATATCAGGTCAGGTTTTGGACATGAGTCCGTGTTGGTGGTCCTCGACTTACGACCACAAGGGAGCTTTAGGGCCGAGCCATGGGGAGAGACACCTCCCACTCCTAATTTGCACCCAGAGTTTTCAGAATCTGATCTTCTGAAGATGCCACGGGCGGGGGGTTACATACATGGCCTGCCAAACCGGTGTGCAAATGCAGTTGTGAGGATGCAAACACACACACACACACACACACACACACTGCCTCACATATGTCTGCTTGTCAGCACGGAAAGGTCATTTAAAGCAAACATCTGGCATGTGCAATTCCAAGCCCTCCCTCCCCAAATGCATCTGTGGCTTTAATTAGGTTATCTCCTGGGAAAGTCAAGATGGAGAGAAGCAGAGACAGCTTTCCTGGAGGGCAAAACACTTGAGCATTTGGGCCTCCTCGGGAACGCAATCGCTGACTCAGCAGCTTTTCTTCGGTTGTACAATTCACGGTGAGAAACTCACCCGTTGCACACTGTGAGGGTCGTGGTTAAGCCACATGCCCGGAGTAAGGATGCCTTTCCTGGGAGAACGGGAATCCCGATGGCCTGTTTCGCACCCTGGGCCTGCTTGCCAAGCATCAGGCGGCTCCGGATGTATGAAAGGAAGAAGGACGGAGGTTGGTCTTGCCATGTAGGCTGGACAGGAAACACTGCCAAATAAGCTAATCCTGGTTTATTGTAAAGCTGCGTTAACAGAATCTTGCAAGTCCAAAAGTACAATTCTCCCGCTGTCTCCTTTACAGCCTGAGAAACTAGGGAGGGTCTCTCTTTTGAGACTCTTGCCCCTTCTGTTATCCAGCTGAGGTCTCAGCTGTCTGTTATCTGACCATTCCTTTGGCTGGGTCTCTTTTCCTGGTCTCCCAAAGTCTTACTCACTTACTGCAAAGAGTCTGAAAGCCCAATTCTCCCACTGTCTCCTTTACAGACTGGGAAACTAGGGAGGGTTCCTTCTGAGCTTCTTGCCCTGTCTGTTGTCTAGTTGTGGGCTAAGCTGTCCCTTATCTAACTGTTCCCTTGAAAGCATCTCTTCAAGGTCTTTCTCGCATATTATAGCAGAAAACCAAAAGAAACCAATTTGGCTCAGGGACCATTAATGTTTCCTCCAGAGCTCCTTCCTTCCTTCCTTCCTTCCTTCCTTCCTTCCTTCAAGACCCTCCTTTCTTCTCTTCCATCTCCTTCTTCCTCCCTCCTGTCCCTCCTCTCCCTCCCTCCCTCTTCTCTTCCTCCTCTCCTTTTAAATATACACACACTGCTCTGTGTTTTATTTTGCTATCTCCTTGTTATAATTAGTTGGGCCCTAATGGTCTTAATCCCAACAAACCCTAGCAGGACTCCAGCAAATATTAGACATAATACAAATTAGCACAGCTTTACGTTCTTGCCGTGTTTTATAAATTGCAGTACAACTCACGACCTTTCCTAGTTACCTTACTTACTTAAAGCATTTAGATCATTCCGTTGCAAAATTAATTGCACTTTTACAGAATCCTTTCTGCATTAGAATACCCATACTCTGCGATTTTACCTTTACCTGGTTTTATTCTACGAGTAAGGGTTTTTTGTTTTTTTGTTTAATCTTGTTTTAGGGTAATGGTTATTTTATTAGTTCTGTGCTGGTCTATCAGCAACATCAAAATGGATGGATTGCTCTTGCATTGGTTGTCGCTGGTTTCTGTTTATTATTATTGTTGTTGTTGTTGTTGTTGTTGTTGTTAAAGCAACCGAATTAACTTTCTCAAGCAAACTTTGCAAAAGGAGGTCGTTTTGCTTGGTGTCCCCTCAAATCTGAGTCCGGAGCTCAGGGTGTGTGCTTAGGAGCCCCCCCTCCCAATATTTTCCACATGTTAGCTAAGCTGACATCTGCTCGAATGAAATCTTTGGCCTTTATGGGCTGCGTTCAGTGGGCTTCATAACTCGCCCCATCCATCCACTGCTGGTACTAATTCCCCGTGCAAAACGATGCGTTAATAGGACATTAGCAATATGGCATGCCAACGTGGCAGAATATCCTGATAACATTAAGATATATGCTGGAATGGGGGTGGGGTGGGGTCCCCGCTATGGAAATATATTCAGTATCTGGATTTCAACTTTTCTTCACCCCTATTTAGCCCAAGAGCGAGAGTCAAGGGAGCCCTGCACCAGGAACAATCATGATTAGGCTGGGTTTAGGAATGGGCAGTTAAAAAGCTGGTGGTCAGATCTGCAGATGGCCCAAAGACATCGGAGAAGGGAAGTGGCTTCAGGGATAGTTTTAAGATTCAGGAGGTGAAATAAGGAGGCAACAATATCCATAAAAACTCCAGTGATGGAGCACCCACAATTCCACTGGTGAATTGTTCTCACTGTCAGGATAATTTCTGCTTCGTTCTAAGTTGATTCTCTCCTGGATGAGTTTCCATCCATTGCTTCTTGACCCACTGGTGCTTTGGAAAATAATTTGACCCCCCTCTTCTTTGGGGCAGCCCCTCAAATACTAGAATGCTGCTATCATGTCACCCTCTAGTCCTTCTGTTCACTAGACTAGACATCCCTGATTCCTGCAACAACCATTCTTCGTATGTTTTATCCTCCAGTCCCCTAATCCTCTTGGTTGCTCTTCTCTGCGCTCTTTCCAGAGTCCCAGTCTCTCTCTTTTTTTTAATAATATGCCGGCCAAAACTGGATGCAGGATTCCAAGTGTGAATTATCTGGAGCATTTAAGGAATGCACGGCTTTCCTCCCCACTCCCTTTCTTCTGGCAACTAAAAAGACCAGAGAAATATTTCTGAGTTGACATGTGTGTCTGTGCCGATTCCTGTCAAGAAGGCGGCTTCTTCGGATGGCCTTTTGCATTAAAAAATACAAGCGATCCTTGCAAAGAGGGGGAGGGGTGGGGGGAAGAGACTGTGTGGATGGGGGGGGGTGGGGGTGGCATCACCTTGCATTCATTCCGGATGCTCCCAGAGGACCCGCACTAGTGTTCTCCTTCCCTGGCCGTTGTGCGTGTCGCTTGACAATATGGGAAGATGGATCAGGCTGTCAGAGGGTTCCCTCTGGCTCACCAGCCCCTCCACTGAAGTCATTCATAAAATAAACATCTTCGCAACCGGCTGTCAGGCCGATAAGAAGCTAATGCAGGATGAGCAGTAAAAGTCAGCATCCCTTCTGTCACCCTTGAGTTGTCCTCCCTCCTTCCTTCCTTCCTTTTCTTTCTCGCAGTCCTTCAGTCTCTGACCTGAGGAACAGATTACCCCCTGTCCCCCCACTGGACGAATTGGGGATGAATGTTTGGGGGGGAAGCAAGAGCTATGGAAAAAGGATCCTTTGGGGATCATCTGGTCAAGCTTGCAAGGATGATCCAAACAAGTATGCTTCCCCAATGTGGATATGTAACCATCTGTGAGAACGACCTTGGGAGACAGGAGGAAGAGACACAGCCTAGGCAATAATCAGATAAGAGACAGCTGAACCCTTAGAAGAAATAGGGGTGTGGGAAGCATCTCAGAAGGGACCCTCCCTAGTTTCTTGGGCTGTAAAGGCGAGCGGGGAGGAGATGGACTTCCCGATTTGCAAGATTCTGCTCTTTTAATGGTCGGCGGGAATGGCCTTGGGAGACAGGAGGAAGAGACGCAGACTAGGCCGTAATCCAATAAGAGGCCGCTGAGCCCTCTGAAGGAAAAGAGCAGGGGGAGAAGGAAGGAGAAGGGACCCCCCCTAGTTTCCTGCGCTATAAAAATGAAAAGGGAGAGGGCTGCTTTCAGAGGTCCAAGATTCTGCAATTCCTAACCTTACAATAAATGTGGAACTAGTATTGAAGTGTGTTTTCTTTTCTGGACAACCTCACAAGGCTGACACTAGATTTGGTCATGCCGGCCTATGCGCCAAGAAACCACACCCCTCTGTTGCTTTAACACACACACACACACACACACACACAGAACGTTCCTCTGTCCAGGTCACACAACTGTGCCCCCCATGCCAATTTCATTCCCTCCTTCTTCCATCTGCACAACCACAACTAAATCAGGTAAGGCCACCGCGGCCCAAACAACCAATTAGCACAAATCAACTTGATTAAATAATTGCTTCGTAGTGTTTGAAAATCCATCGCCTCGTCGTGCGGCGTAATTAAAGGGTATCTTCGTTAGGAATGCAAATGCGATGAAGTCGGAATCCATGGTGGGGGTCTATGGGGGGTGTTGTGTAGGGAGAAGCCATGAGAGGAGATTCCCAACCCCCCCCCAAATCCCCCAGACCCCAGAGACCCCCAGTGACCGGATCCAGGAGGAGAAAAGGTAGGCAGAGAATCAATCGCTCTGCACTTTCCTTTTGCCGCTTCTCAGAAAATCAGAGATCAGCACAAAGAATGAGCCAGGAGGGACCTTGGAGGTCCTCTAGTCCAACCCCCTGCTCAAGCAGGAGGCCCTACACCATTTCAGACAGGTGGCTGACCAGTCTCTTCGTGAAGACCTCCGGGGATGGAGAACCCACAACGTCTAGTGGCAAGCTGTCCCACTGGTTCATATTTCTCACAGTTGGGACGTTTCTCCATAATGACCGGTTGCTTCTCTCCTTGGTTAAGTTTCCACGCCTTGTTTCTTGTCCTGCCTTCAGGTGCTTTGGAGAAGAGGTGGACCCCCTCTTCTCTGTGGCGGCCCCAAGTATTCAACTCTACTAGAGTAGACTTACTTCATCCCCTTAACTCAGAGGCCTCCAACCTTGGCAACTTTAAGACTTGTGGACTTCAATTCCCAGAATTCTCCAGCCAGGTAAAACTGATCAAATAGTGAGTGTGGGTGAGAGAGAGAGAGAGAGAGAGACAGAGACAGAGAGGAGGGAGGGAGGGAGGGAGGAGGGAGAGAAAGAAAGAAAGAAAAGAAAGAAAGAAAGAAAGAAAGAAAGAAAGAAAGAAAGAAAGAAAGGAGAGGAAGAGAAAGACAAAGAAAAGAGAGAGAGAAAGGAAGAGAAAAAGAAAGAGTGAGAGAAAAAGAGAAAAAGCATGAAAAAAGAGAGTGAAAAAGAGAATGAGAAAAAGAAAGAAAGAAAGACAGTGGGGAAGAGAGAGAGAAAGAAAAGAGAGAGAGAGAGAGAATGAGTGAAAGAGCTCTGATGACACGCTCAGAATTGCCTTGCATCAGAGTGTGTAAAAATAATTGATGGATGGATAAAAGGGGCTCGGGCTGGTCTTACGGGCACCATCCTCGCCCCAAAGGTGTGCTCCAGGTGTGCTGGGAGGCCCAGCCTGGAGCAGAATTAAAAGCCGGGAAAGGCACTTTCCCTTCCACACCGCTGCTGCCGGGGCAGATTTCCAAGCGACCAGTTTAAGCAGCGGAAGAGGCTTCTCCTGGCTGATTAGGAACCCCAGGCACGTGCTGGACAATGCAGGAACCTTCCAGAAGACTGCCCCCCAAAGCATTCATGGGTGAAAAGGCTGGAAGCTCAGCTCCGCTCTGCTTCCCTTCCCCCCCCAAAGGAAGGAAGGAAAGAAGAAGGAAAGAAGGAAAGAAAAAGGAAGGAAAAGGGAGGGAGGGAGGGAGGAAAAGAAGGGAGGAAGAAAGAAAGAAGGAAGGAAGGAAGGAAAAGGGAGGGAGGAGAAAGCAGGAAAGAAGGCGGGAGGGAGGAATATACACCTGGGATCTACCTGCATCATATCGAGACAGCACTTCAAGCATTAATGCCACCCAGAGAGGCAGCAGCTGTTCCTGAGTGTCGTTACAGGGAGCGTTTGCAGAAATGCAGCAGGTTATATCCAGGTATCCTTCAGGAATAATTCCAGGGGCCAAGAAGACACAGGTTGGAAAAAACAATTCTGGTCCACAGGGAGAGCCAAGGAAACCCTGCAATGTAGACTTAAGCGCCTAGACCGGAGGTTGTGACGTTCACAATGCTCACAACAATGCCGTTTTTTGTTTTTTAAATCCGAATCATTCGCAGGGTGTCAAGCAAGCAAGCCGGCCGTGAAATTTAGCCTGTTTTTCTGTTATTTGAAATGAAGCCGTCAAGATGGGAATCTTCCCCTTGGGCAGGGGAGGCAGAGCTAAAGGTGACCCCTGGTACAAGCGAGGGATTGATTATGTGCCATCCAGTTGATGTTGACTCGTAGTGGACACATAGATAGATCACCTCTCTCCCTCCTTCCCTCCCACCCCCACATCCACTGCCTGTCAATCATCCATCTGACTAGTATCTTTCTCTCATTATACATCTATCCCTCTCCCCTCCCTCTGCCTGCCTGCTAGCTATCAGTCATTTACCTATCTGTCCATCCATCCATCCATCCATGTGTCTATGTATCAAGGTATCTCTCTCTCTAGGTAGCCAGGTATCTACGTGTCTATCTCTCTACTGTTTGTCTGTCTGTCTGTCTGTCTATCTATCTATCTATCTATCTATCTATCTATCTATCTATCTATCCATCCATCCATCCATCCATCCACCCTGGTACCTATGTATCCAGGTATCTCTCTCTCTCTCTCTTCCCATCTCTCTATCTCTCCACCTACCCACCCATCCAGGTATTTATCTGTCAATCATCTCTTTCTCTCCCTCCCTCCCTCCAGGTATTTATGTATCCAGGTTCCCTCTCTCCCCCCCCCCGTGTGTGTGTGTGTATCCAGGTATCTATCTATCTATCTATCTATCTATCTATCTATCTGTCTATCTATCCTCTATCTATCTTCTATCTATCTATCTATCTATCTATCTATCTATCTATCTATTTATCTATCTCTATCCTCTTTCTCTCTATATGCATCTATCCTCTATCTATCTCTATCTCTCTATCTCTCTATCTCTATCCTCTATCTATCCTCTGTCTGTCTGTCTGTCTGATCTATCTATCTATCTATCTATCTATCTATCTATCTATCTATCTATCTATCTATCGCCTCTATCTATCTGACTATCTATGCATTCATGTATCCATTCATCTGCCATCCATCCATCCTATCTCCCTCCCTCCATCTATCCCTCTGTCCATCTACCCATCCACCTGCCTAGCACCAATAACAGTAAACCTCCATCAAACCTACGATGGAAATTATGGTCATCTCTCCTGGTAAGCGGCCTGTTTGTTTCTTGACCAGTCCGAAACCGATTCAATTATTCATTTCATTCCGCCGGGACAGTCGCAGAGATCCACGTCCCGGTTTTGAGGGAATCTCACAAGCCGTTGAGCATCTCCGGGCTCTGCAAGTGGGAACCTTTTGAGGTCAATGTTCATTTTCAATTCTATTCTTAGATCTGTTTGTGTCCTGTTTTGCTTTGCTGACTTCACTGCAGGCAGCCCTTCTCTAGGGCTGTGGCTCATGGTACTTTTTTCAGATTTTGGAGATCCTAAAGGCGAAGGTTGTTGACGCAAGAGGCGCGAAGAGTTTCTACCTGCCTTGGAAAGAGAGACGGGGAAATCCCCTCTCCGGCAGGGCCTGCCCACCTGACATCCACCTGCAAGGAGAGGCTGTTTCGTTTTCCACCTCTACCAATGCCTCAAGAAACCCTGGCAACTTTATTTTAGAACAGAACAGAGTAACAGACTTGGGAGGGACCTTGGAGGTCTTCTAGTCCAACCCCTTGAAGAGCTCCAGTAATGGAGCACTCACAATTTCTGGAGGCAAGTAGTTCCACTGGTTAATTGATCTGGAAAGGAAGGAAGGAGGGAGGAGAAAGGAAGGAAGGAAGGAAGGAAGGAAGGAAGGAAGGAAGGAAGGAAGGAAGGAAGGAAGGAAGGAAGGAAGGAAGGAATCTAGGCAGGAAACCCTACACTCCACTTCATCCAACATCTTTTTAAAAACTTCCAGTGTGGGAGCATTCACAACTTCTGGAGGCAAGTTGTTCATTTATTTATAACAATAAATAATATATTATAAATAAAATATTTACTTTATTTGAAGACACTTATTAGATCGAGATACAGATCTGGCCAAGTCTAAGGATAGCAGCCTTCCAGTATTTGAGGGGCTGCTGCTGCCCCAAAGAGGAGGGAGTCAAGCTATTCTCCAAAGCCCCAGAAGGCAGGACAAGAAAGAACGGATGGAAAGTCACCAAGGAGAGAAGCAACTCCTAGAACAACGGAGGAATTTACGATGGCTGCAGTGTTTTGTGTGTGTGTGTGTGTGTGAGAGAGAGACGTGATCCCTTTTGCGACATGACCAGCCAAGTCAACAGGGGAAACCAAATTCAGTTAACAAGCATGTTGCTAACTTAACAATGGCACCCATTTGCTTAACAACTCTGGCAAGAACGGTCGTAGAATGAGGCAAACCTCCCCCCCCCAAGCTGGCTCACTGAACGATGGGAATCTTGGACTCAATTTTCATCATAAATCGAGGACTATCTGTATTCTTCCCCCCCAAAATATATATTCCCTAGAGACCCAGGAAGGTCAGGCGAATGGTTTCCTGGAATTGAGACATTGCACTACCCGAATGTTCCAAATTCGGGCTACTTAATCAGGTTAATTGCTTGATCGCAAACACGGTTGGCTCTTCTTTCCTTCCCTTTCCCACCCTCCTTCCCATAACTTTCTCCTTTCTTCCCTTCCTTCTTTCCTTCCCTTTCCTTCCTTCTCTCCCCTCTTTCTCCTTCCTTCCTTCTTTCCTTCCCTCCCTCCATTCTTTCTCCTCCCTTCCTTTCCCTCCCCTCCTTCTCCTTCCTTCCTTCCTTCCTTCCTTCCTTCCTTCCTTCCTTCCTTCCACTCCTTCCCCTCCTTCTCTCTCCTTCCTACCTTCCCTTCCTCCCTCCTCTCCTTCCTTCCTTCCCTTCCTCCCTCCTCTCCTTCCTTCCTTCCCTTTTTCCTTCCTTCCCTCCGCTCCTTCTCCTCCCAAAGAACCAAGGGAAGGAATAGGAGCCCGCCCCACAAAAGCGCAGGTCCTCAGCAGACACATAATCCTGGTTGCCATAAATAGCTCCTTCCACCCCATTGAAAGCCTCAGGAATTACACTCTAAATCCTGGGTATTTTATCCGTCCTTGGGGAACCATCCTTCCTGGCTTACTACCTGCCAGCCTTGGGAGCTGGACCAAACCAGAAGGACGCTCAGAAGTAGCTGCTGTACCTTTGCTGCAAAGTGACGTGGAGAGAATACGGCAAGTCTGAAAACACCTCCCCACCCCCCACCCCGTCAACTTTAAAAGCCCAAGAAACTAGGGAGGGTCTCTTCTGAGATGCTTTCCACGCCCCTTTTCCTTTTGAAGGCTCAGCTGCCTCTTATCTAACCGCTGCCCTCCTCCTGTCTCCCAAGGTCCTTCCCACAGACCATTGCCATATTTCTGCCCCCTCCTCTTTACATCCCAAGAAACTAGGGAGAGTTCCTTCTAAGATGCTTCCCACACCCCTTTTCATTTTGAAGGCTTAGCTGCCTCTTATCTAACCTAGTCTTTTCCTCCTGACTCCCAAGGTCCTTCTCACAGACCGCGGCAATATTTCTGCCCCCTCCCCTTTTTCTGCCAAAGAAATTAGGGAGGGTCCCTCCTGAGTTGCTTCCTATGCCCCTTTTCCATCCATGGGCTCAACATCCTCTTATCTGTTGTCTTCTTCCTGTCTCCCAAGGTCCATCCCATAATAGACCATTTCAATATTTCTTCCCCCTCCTCTTTACAGCCAAAGAAACTAGGGAAGGTCTCTTGTGAGATGCTTCCCATGTCCTTTTTCCTTCTGGGGGTTCAGCTGCTTCTTATCTAACCCTTGTTGCATCTGCAGCTCTTCTTCCTGTCTCCCAAGGCCCTTCCCACAGACTATATTTCTCCCCCCTCCTCTTTACAGCCAAAGAAACTAGGGAGGGTTTCTTCTGATATGCTTCCCTTTTCCTTCTGAGGGCTCGGCTGCCTCTTATCTAACCGTGGCCTACTCTGCGGTGCTTCCTCCTGCCTCCCAAAGCCATTACACCACCGCCTGCAACCCTATTTCCACACAACCCCCCCCACACACACACACCCAGAGCAGCGGCAACACGGGGTGAGACAACTCGGTGGAAAATACATGTCCCAGCCCAGGATTCATTACAACTTAGGGGGAATAAATGCTAGAGCGAAGGGTGGGGCGGGCTCTCCTTGTACTTTGCAGGGAGATTTTGAACCAAGAACCAAAAGGAAAAAGAGCAACAAAACTACCCTATCTCAGAGAACTGGGTTCGAGTCTTGCTCCCCCCACCAGGGAGAAAGTCACCTCGGAGGCATTTGATTCTACCAAGTTGCGTTTTTCTGGGGAAGACAAATGGCTCCGCAAGGCTCACCCTCGATAAGCACAAGGCGGCCCGCCATTCATAACACAAGCGCAATGCATTCATCCCAGTGCAGATGCTCTCAGACACCCAGGTCTGTTAGGGAGGTAATGATGCAGAAGGCGGCATTAAATGATAAAGATCTTGGATTTTACACTGGCAGCACGTTAGATGAGCAGCCAAGGTCAGCCTTTGTTCTCTAGGCCACCATGAGGCATTCCTCTGACCCAACCCGTGTGCTACATCTGTTCAGAAGAGAGCTGGAAGGGACCTGGGAGGTCTTCTAGTCCAACCCCCTGCTCAAGCAGGAGAGCCTATGCCTTTCTGGACAAATGGCTGTCCGATTTTTTCTTGAGGACTTCCAGTGATGGAGCATCCACAATTTCTGAAGGCAAGCTCTTCCTTCCTTCCTTCCTTCCTTCCTTCCTTCCTTCCTTCCTTCCTTCCCCTCCTCCTCTTTTCTTTCCTTCCTTTCCTTCCTTCCTTTCCTCCCTCCTTCATCTTTTCATTCCTCCCTTCCTCCCTCCCTCTTTCCTTCCTTCCTTCCTTTCCTTCCTTCCTTCCCTCCCTCCCTCATCTTTTCCTTCCCTCCTTCCTTAATTCCTCTCTCCCTCATCTTTTTCTTCGTTCCTTTGTTCCTCCCTCCCTCTCTCCCTCCCTCCCTGATCTTTTCCTTCCTTCCTTCCTTCCTTCCTTCCTTCCTTCCTTCCTTCCTCCTTCCTTCCCTCCCTCCCTCCCCCTCCGTTTGTCATCTATTTTATCTAGCTTACCTCAGATAATCATAAAAATTGTAGGGCTGGAAGGGACCTCAGAAGTCTTCTAGTCCAACCCCTGCTCAAAAAGAGGACCTTATACCATGCTGGTATATAAACCCTCCAACAATGGAGCCCCCACACTGTAGCTGGGGAAAAGAACACACAATCCAAGCAGGGGGTTGGACTGGAAGACCTCAAAGGCCCCTTCCAACCTCGTTATTCTATAATCCCAGATAAATCCATCCGTGGAAGAGCTTCCCTCCAGAAGTTGTGGCTGCTCCATCCCTGGAGGTCTTCAAGACGAGACGGGGTGGCCATTTTGTCCAGGATGGTATGAGGTCTCCTGCTTGAGCAGGGGGTTGGGCTAGATGACCTCTCAAGGTCCCTTCCGACTCTGCTATGCTGTAATTCTGCATTCTAAGTCTCCTCCCTGCAACCATCCTGGCAGATCTTTGCCCCTGGCTGCTGAGCCCAGTTTCCCTGGGAGTCACACTGGTGTAAATTGGCGTCCTTCCGGTTTGAGTTCCACAGAGGGGGCAATTTGCGAGGTGCCACCGACAACCAAGCACATCCCTCCTGCCACGGGCTGAATGTTCGAAGAAGAAGGAGGCGCGCTACGCTCGGCTGGGCAGGGTAACGAGAGAGCTTTGCAATAGAATGGAATTAATATTTACTCTGGAAGCGAAGGCGAAAGCGCTGAGAATAAACTCCGCTGCAGGCGAAGCGGCTTTTGCGTCCTTTTATGTATTTATTACGATTTCAAAAGATGCAAGGGTATAATAAGGGCGGGGGGAGAAATCGTGCATGTAGACCGGAGCCCACAGGCCTTAAGGTCATCACCAAGCATTCGGAGGGGGTTTTTTTGGAGGGGGGGTTTAAAATCCTAAAGAAAGACATTCATGAGGACGACTCACAGCAGAATAAACGGGGATGCAAAACGAGTTAAAACGGGGGAAAAGCCAGTTTTCTTCTCGTTTAATGTTTGCTGCCCCGAAGGGAGAAACATTGGTGGAAAAAGAGTGAACAAAGAAACTCGGTGTAGGCGCTGATGCAATTGAGAATTTCTCCGGCACGCAACTTTTGCAAAAAACCCCTCTGATGGCAGGAAATCCTCGACTTACGGCCACAATGGAGCACGGCATTTCTGTCACTAAGCGAGACCATTGAGAAGGGGCTTTTGAACCCTGGTTTTGCAACCTTCCTTGCCACGGTCATTAAGTGAATCGCTGCAGTAAACTTGTTAGGAGAATAAACAGACTTTGCAAAAGGGGATCAAGGGACCCCAGGAACACCGCGGCCGTCTTAAATGTGAGTCAGGCTGCCCAGCGCCTGATCTTAGTCATGTGACCCTTGTCAGCCTAACCCCGACCTTCAGAGGCTTGGAAACCGGCGTGTACTTATGTCTGTTTCACAGTGTCCTGGGGTCACGTGATTTGCGACCTTCTGTCCGAGGGGGAAATCTGGATTTGCTTAAGGACCGTGTGTCTGGCTTAACGATGGTGGGGATTTGCTTTACAATGGCGGCAAGGAAGGTCATAAAACGGGAGGAAAGCTTATTTTGTGACCGTCTCGCTTCAGCCATGGAAATTTGGAGCTGAAATACGGTCATACAGGACTTAACAGATTAGCAGAGTTGGAAGGGACCTTGTGGGTCATCTAGTCCAACCCCCCACCCAAGCAGGAGACCCTACACCGTCTCTGAGAGGTGGCAGTCCAGTCTCTTCTTGAAAGCTCCCACAACTTCCGAGGGCACCTTCTGTTCCATGGGTGGATTGCTCTCCCCGTCAGAAAATGATTTTTTTCTAAGCTGGTTTCTACAACGTTTGTCGTCTTTCCACGCCGATGTGGTGAGGTGGCCATCCAAACAACCCTGGCGCTTTTGAAAGCCGCTCGGCAGGAAGGAGGTTTGATGCAATCATCAGCTTAGCTGCAGATAAAGCTGGCTTGGCCTGAACCCAGTTACATCTCATTATCGTGACGTGGTGGAAAAGATTAGCCCGGCTGCATTTGCTAATTTCGGGAGCTCGGGCGGTCTGGTGCATGAAAGAGACCACAACGGCGGTGTTCCAGATCCGTCACCACCAAAGAGAGAGAGAGAGAGAGAGAGACTACCACTGCCTCACCCCAGCCTCTCCCAGAATAACGGAGTGGGAAGGGACCTCGGAGGTCTTCTAGTCCAACCCGCCGGCTCAAGCGGGAAACCTTATACTGTTTCAGATAAATAGTGGTCCAATCTCTTCTTGAAGACCTCCAGCAATGGAGCAGCCACAACTTCTGGAGTCAAACTGCTCCATCCATCCATCCCTCCATTGGTCCTGCATCCTATCTATCATCTGTCTGTCTGTCTGTCTGTCTTCTATCTACCTCTATCTACACCCATCTATCCATTTTCCTTCCTTCCTTCCTTCCTTCCTTCCTTCCTTCCTTCCTTCCTTCCTTCCGTATGCATGTCACATATCTGTCTATCTATCTATCACGATATCATTATCATCTATCTTGCTCTTATATATATAACCTGTTTCGTCCGATCCATCCATATCTATCGTCCTGTCATCTATCTGTCTGTCATCTATCTCTGTCTATCTATCGTCCGTCCGTCTATCTATCATCTATCTGTCTATCGTTCTGCCTACCTGCCTGCCTGCCTGGCCGTCATCCCATCTGTATCTGTCCGTCATAAACATCCATCTTTGATATGTCGTATATCTCTCTCATCCATCCGTCCATCCGTCCATCCGTCCATCCATCCGCACCTTGCCTGCCTGTCTGCCTGCCTAATCTATCTCTAATCTCTTTATCTGTCTACTTCTCTATCTCTCCATCTCTATCTGCTTCTGTCTTGTCTGTCTGTCTGTCTGTCTCTCTAATCTGTCTCTCTCACTATGAATCTCTCTCTTTCAATCTCCTCCCTCCTTCCCTCTCTATCCGCTTACCTACCTATCTATCTCAGAATCCTAGGAATAATAATAATAATAATAATAATAATAATAATAATAATAATACTGGCATTTGTGTGCATAGGAGATACACACACACAGCCGAGGGTCTTGCCTTGAATGCCTGTTCTTGTGGGTTTTTGTGTGGAGAGCTGACTCAGAAATCCTCTCCTCTCCTCATGCCAGCCTCTCTTCTTCAAAAGACAATGAGAAACACCTACAATCTCACAGCCTCCTTTGGAACAAGCTCTTTCAGTAAAAGAAAAAAGAAAAAAGGATTTCTTTTAAAAGACAAAAAACAAAAAGCCAAACAAACATCTGATCCCGGGTTACGGGGAGATGTACCAATTTTCCTAATCAGTTAGCAATTTCACAGCATGGCGAAAACTTGCAAAAACAGTAATTAGTTGCTCTGCTGTAGAGAGTCAGGTACAGATCTGGGAAAGGGGAATGGGATGGGGGGGCTGTGTTTATTTGGAAACAGAGATAAGTGCAGCATTGGCACCAAGGGGGAGGGGTGTCTAGGAACCCAATACTACTAGCAGCCCCCGGGGGGTTTTGGTAGATCTCCCCTCCGGGCCGAGTAGACCAGGACACCATAAAAGGAGAGAAGGGCCACTGTACAGATAGTCCTCGTCTTCTGGCAACAATTGAGCCCCAGATTTCCGTCGCTAAGCGAGGCAGCTGATGAGACATGGTTGAGACAGTGAGGACAATCAAACAGTGGAACGGTTTCCCTCCAGAAGTTGTGGGGGCTCCTCTACCACTGGAGGTCTTCAGGAAGAGCCTGGACAGAGATTTGTCTGGGATGGTCTCTAGGCAGGTCTCCTGCTTGAGCCAGGGGTTGGGCTAGAAGACCTCCAAGGTCCCTTTCTGATTTTATTATTCTGTTATTTTTCTAGCACGGAGTGGATTTCCCAAGCTGGTCCATTATGGCGCCTTTCACAAACACCTCCCTGTTTTAAGTTTTTATTAACCCTCTCTGATGCTAAGGAGTTCTACTCCCCCTCCCCACCTGCAAAAGAAATCTCTTCCAAAGGCAAAACCAAACTTGAAATTTGGCATGTATGTTCCTCTTGGCTTCTAGGGGCTCACTAAGAAAATGACCATTAGAGGGTTTACAGTATTTCCTATATTATTATTATTATTATTATTATTATTATTATTAACACGCTCTGATGCTAAGGAGTTCTACTCCCCCTCCCCACCTGCAAAAGAAATCTCTTCTAAATGTAAAACACAAGCAGAAGAGAGGAGTTTCAGTTTTAGTTTCACAGCACCAAGCAGCTTTAGTACAGAACAGTTGAGCTAAGCCCCACCCAGGCTCCTTGCTGTCTCCTCCTTGCTCAGGCAGCAAATACTCTTTCAGTTTCCAAACAGCCCTCTTTATGTACGCCACCCTGAGTCCTTCGGGAGAAAGGGCAGCTTATAAGTCCAAATAAACTAAACTAAAACTAAACCTCCCCATAAACTAAGCCCCACCACAGTGTTTCGTAGCAAAGCACGGGCCTCCAGCTAGCCTAGAACATTTCCAGAAAACCATATTTCTGGATCCTCTTTTTCCCCCCTCTTAATTTCCCGCTTGCTTCCCTTCCGTCATCTGCATTCAATAATTCTAAAACTTCTCAAAGATATCAAAAAGTCCAGCCGGAATCGAGTTTCCGTCGGCATCCTAGGATTTGAATCAGATTTCAACGCCTTCAGAATAAAGAGGAATTCCCTAACCATATTTCCATCCGTTTTCTATTTTTTGCAGCTGGCTCTTTCCACCCCCCTCAATCGCTGCAGCCATTATTCTACACTGCGGTACAAAGACAGAAGTTTCAGGGAATGGGTGGAAACGGCGGAATAATAAGTGAGACGCTCTCGTATTAACAGGGGAAATCAAACCTGGGAAGGTTGGGGTTTTTTTTTGTTTAAACCACGATCGAGAAACTGATTAGAGTAATTAAAATCAGTTTCGCTGCTGGGTTTGACTAGGAAAATCAACTAGAGAATTGAGAATGGAGAAGTCAGATGGGCTGGATTCTTGCCCCCAACTTCAAGGAGGTTTCCTTGTCACCCACAAGGAAAAACTGTGCTACATATAATCAATCGTGGTCTTCGTGGGTGTCGGTATTGGGGGGAGAGACCCCAAAGAGAAGCAGGAATTCGGGGTATCTGCTTTGAGTATTTCTGGACGTGAAGACAAGTTTATAGGTAGATCTTCCATTCCCTTTGGGACAAAAATAAACCTCCAAGTGGCCTCAACAGTTCTCTCAAAGGATGCAAATGACCAGCTGTCTGGCATCTTGACTTACAACTAATTGTATAGTGAGCATTCGGTGTTACAAGGCATTGTAAAAAGGGACTGTTTTCCCACAGTTACGACCATTGCAGCGTCCCCGTGATCAAAATTCAGACGCTTGGCAACTGCAGTGATTTCCATTGCTAAGCGAGACGGTCGTTCAGGGAGTTTTGCCCCCCTTTTAAGACCTTGCTTGCCACGGTCGCTAAGTGAATCACCGCTCGTGGTTAAGTTAGGCACACGGTGGTTTAACTGAACCTGGCTCCCCCATTAACTTGGCTTGTTGAGTCAGGAAGAGAAGTCACGTCTGAATGGAATTTCCCACCTTTGGGGATTTTGAATTCAGCATCCCGATTGCCCCTTATATGACGTCTAAATCGAACAAGTTTTGGACAAAGGAAATAAGAGCTGTGGGAAGTCTGGCTTGGACTTATTATCTGAAAAGCCCCAGCAATTTTCATTCAATCCCTGCCTTAAAACTTAAAAAGCCCAGCCACTAAGACGATAATATCTCCCCGAATGCCTCGTGGATGATCATGCTGAAGATTAAGAAATAGAACAAAAACAGGCTGATTAAAACTGCAAAATGATACATCCTGC
>CM019158.1:10472727-10483897 GCA_009733165.1 Naja naja | reverse complement strand
AAAGATAGAGATAGATAGATAGATAGATAGATAGATAGATAGATAAATGTATTTTCAGATTTGCAAGGTTGTCTCCATGTGGCTTTACAATAAAGCAGAATCTAGCTCATCTGGTTGCCATTCCTATCTGGCTTACCCCAGGAGGGCCGGCATAGATATTCCTGACTCAAACTGAGTTGGATAGAAAGCCAATAATCCACAGATAAGGATTATTTTCTGCCCGTTTGCAATTCCTGCAGGACTCCTGGATCCCTCACTTATAAGTCTGTTTGCGCACAAGACAGTTCAGCTATGCTGCCCAGGATAGCCCCCAGGTAGGTATAAAAACCCCAATAATTCTTCAACCGTACAGTGTAACGGAATACCGATATTTTCCCCCCACCTCCTTGTTTTCTAATTTTATTTTAGGAATGCTGATTTTTCAAAGCTGGCGGCCTTACAAAAAAAAGAAAGGAAGACAAAAATGCCCCTGCCAATTGCTAGCAAAATCTGGACGTTGTCAACATTCACACACATTATTGACTTGCGTTATTAAAACAGCACGTTCTTACAACTGCAAGATAGAATTCTGGGGCTGGAAGGGACCTTGAAGGTTTTCTAGTCCAACCCTTTCCTCAAGGTAGTGGTATACTCTGAGCCACAGATTAGGCAAGTGCCAAGCCCGAAATTGACCTACACGTAGCCATTTTATTTAGCCTTATTATATATTTCTTTTCTTTCTCTTTTGCTGGTTATGGGAAGAAGTGTTCCGGGCTTGCCACATTCCTAGGTGGGAGGAGTGGAGATAGAGAGAGTTGTTTAGGCTAGGTGGTTCTTCTTCCCGTGGGAACGAAAGCCCACCCTGCTGAGACCTGGAGGTGGAGATTGAGGACATCAGGCAAATGTTGATTTACTTCTATTGGGGAATGTGACTTTTGGGGGCTGCTTCTAATTTCCAATATTATGTGAGGTAATTCCAGGTTGTGTCAGATCTGTAATTATAACAGACTTTGCCAATTTGATGCTTTTCTAAATAAAAGAAATTGTTTTGGAAGATGGCACTTTGCTCTTTTCTTTTTAAATGGATTTTACCACTTGGAAACCTGACATGCTAGACCTACAATTACAATACAAAAAATATTGGTATATGTGAAAATCTGCCTAGTACACCTAATAATATATAGAACCAGAGAGACTCCATATTTGTTCTTAATCTGACCTTCTAGATATCACAACATTTATATAACTTGTTATTTTGCTAAAGTGCTGCAAAGTAACAACATATTGTGTCCTTGGCTTGATTTGAGAATTCATACTAGGTCGCTCTGACATTAGAGGAAGTTTATTAATGATCTATTGTGTAATCTTTTAAGTGAAAAACAGGAAATCTGATGGTGATGATGAAGATGAGGAGAATTAGGGGATTTCCATGGAAGGAGTCTGGGAGGAGTTATGGAAGAACACCCAGAACTACCCATTTCTTTCTTATGAAAGTCCCTATAACTCCTATGTTTGAAAAACAGGAAGTATTATGTAATCTTTTAAAGGTGATATCCTATATAAGGCTGTAATTACTCTAAGGGGGGTTCTCCTTCTCCTAATCTGTTATTGGGAGGTGGAGTCCGGTATTTGCAAATATCTTACAATAAAGCCCTCTATGGGTCTTGGTTGTCACAGTCTGTTATTTTTAAATTCTCTCAAATATTAACCTGGGTTCACTCTAGGGTGGCCAATGTTTGGTTTGTCTTCAACAACACCATCCTTAGCTCCACCAACTCCCCTCGTATCTATCTCTCACCAACTAAGATGGCCAAATGACTTTCCCCTTATTCTCCTTGACCTCAAACTGCATTTTTCTTTTTCACATTTCCCCAGCAAAACCATTCAGGACCTGGCGGAGAAGTTTTAATCCCTCTTCACTCCTCTGCTCAACCAAATCTAAGTGAAAGAAACAACTGGGGCATTAATTCCCCAGGATTCACATCATCAACGAACATCAACAAACCATCAACAAAGATGATAAAGGATCTGAAGGCTAAATGATGATTGAGGGAACTGGGAATGTCTAGTCTAAGAAAGAGGCGGACCAGGGGTGACAGGATAGCATTTTCAATACTTGAGGGGTTGCCACAGAGAAGAAGGGGGGGTCTACCTATTTTGCAAAGCACCTGAAGGCAGGACAAGAAGTAGCACACCAGGACTTACCAAGGAGAGACCCAACCTGGAAATTTCCTGATAGTGAGAACAATTAATGACCAAGGCTCTTCAAACTTGGCAAGCTTAAGACTTGTGGACTTCAACTCCCAAAATTCCTCAGCCAGCTATGCTGGGAGTTGAAGTCCACAAGCTATGTTGGCTGGAGAATTCTGGAGTTGAAGTCCACAAGTCTTCAAGTTGCCAAGTTTGGAGACCTCTACACTGGGGAGGGGGAGATAATCTAGCCAACACTTGTCTGATGTCAGCTCTTGGAGACAGACCAGGGGAGGAAGCCGAAAGTGTAAAGGCTGCAGGATGTTTCTTCATTAGGGTATAAAATTAGAATCTGGAAAGCCTGCTGCTTCGACAGGCTTTGATTCTGTTGATCCTTCCAGCCACAGAATCACGGTGGGATTATTTTGAGCTTCTTTCTCACGCCTCTTCCCTTCAGAGGCCTTATGTCTTTTATTTTTCATTACACCAAGGTTATCTTGGCGTTCTCCTCTGCCCCTTAAGAAGGGATTGATGAATTGATTATCTGCCATCAAGGCGGCTCGGCTCCTAGCAACCGCACAGATAGATCTTCTCTGGGTTGACTTGTCCTCAACCTGCCCCCTTCAGACCTTCCCAAGGTGTGCCCGTTGCAGCTGTAATTCAAGTTTATTCCTCTCTCCGCCAGCCCTTCTCTTCTTCTCTGTCCTTATACCTTTCCAAGTGTTTAAGAGTGTTTCTCTAGGGAGTTAAGTCTTTGCATAAGGAGCCTCCTACGTAGCAGACTGAGACAAGAGATAAACAAACTTTGCCTCTGACTTGGTTTCTTGCTTGAGCAGGGAAGACCTCCAAGGTCCCATCAAGTGCTACCTGTATTCCAAGTGTGGTCTTGCACCAAAGTGTTCTGACCAAGGCTTAGCTTAGTAAAAACAATTCTTGTTTTATTTCAATGCCGGGAATTATGTTCGTTCCCAGCTGGTAATGAGTCCCAAACAGTCCCTCGAGATAAGCACCCACCTTTCGCTCCTCTGAATTGCTGCCAACAACTAGAGTGCCAAATGAATTATAAAAAGCCAAACGGAGTACAAAGTCCATGCAGAGCTTTAAGGTTTAATCTGAACAGAGTGAAAAAGTTGCTTCCTGCAAAGGCTCCTGTCCCTTTGCTCCTCCTTTATGTCTTATGGGAGGGGCGATCACCTCCAAGCCTTACTCCTGAATTGCCCCTTTTGTCTTAACTGTTCTTGCCTTCTGGCAGCTCTGTGTACACATGCACTGGGAACAGGCTCCCCTGGGTCCTCTGCTTTGCTGCTGCCAGACTCCAAAGGCAGCACCCCACTCCCAGATGATCCTGGCCCCATCTCTGCATCTTTCCAGACTCCTGGACTGGTTCATGTTCCACCCCACCGTCCGATTCCACTGCCATCCCATTTCACAACCTCAGAGCCACCTGGAAATCCTTGTCATCTTTGTTTTCCTGCAAGCTGGACTGAGCAGAGGCTGACCCTGTCCTGCCCTTGTTATTCTTCCAAAGACTGTGTTTGCTTCAGATAACGGCTGCAAACAATGTTTGGCCAGACAGTGGATCAATTTGGGAGGGTTTAATGCGCTCGGAGGGAAAAGGCTTGTGGCTTAATACCTCTTCCCTCCTGACCACAAGCGCCATAAAGGTCCATCTTCAGTATATCTTCCCTAAATGTTCCTGGCATGCGAGCCTTAAAATAAACACACACACTATTTTTCCGCCCAACTGGACATTTGCAAACTGTGGTTTTGACAAACAGCACACGAGGAAGGCAGGCAGTGCATCACCCACTCAGGAGGATGTTTGGAAGACAAAGGAGTTTTAAGAATATTTCCTATGTGGCAGAGAAGGGATTGCTCCCGTAAATCCTTCATGAAATCCTTCCCACAGTTAACGGTGAGAGGGATCTAATGGACAGTCCCTTAAACTGGAGCCAGCCGTGTGCAGTGGCAGCCAAAAAAGCTAATCTGATCCTTCGTTGCATAAACAGAAGCACAGAATCAAGACGATTGAATGATTGAATAAGATAGATAGACATAGAGATAGATAGATAGATAGATAGATAGATAGATAGGATGGATAGATAGATTAGAGAAAGAGAAAGAGAGAGAGAGAGACGGAGATGATAGATTGATATATAGATACATAGATGATAGATAGATTGATTGATTGATTGATAGATAGAGATAAATAGTGAGAGAGATAGGGAGATGATAGATAGATAGATAGATAGATAGATAGATAGATAGATAGATTGATTGATAGATAGATGATAGACAGACAGACAGACAAAGTGATAGGCAGGCAGGAGACACCCCAAGAAAAAGAGCAAAATGTAAAGAAGAGAAGAAGAAGAAGAAGAAAGAAGAAAGAAGAAGAAGAAGAAGAAGAAGAAGAAGAAGAAGAAGAAGAAGAAGAAGAAGAAGAAGAAGAAGAAGAAGAAGAAGATTGAGACATTCCTCCGACACCAACTGCTACAGATGCATGAATTAAGGAAGGTTCCTTCCGGCTGCAGGAAATGCCCAAGAGCAATTCAGGTCTAAGGGGGAAAAGCTGAAGTCCATTGCCCCACAAGTGCCATCTTTGTATCTGCCCCAGTTCCTCTCCACCAGCAACCCCAGTGTGCTGAACTTTGCAGGCTGCGTTGCTGTTTGAATGCTTGGATTTCAAAACACAGACACACATACAAAAATACACACACGGTTGAAAGAGGAATATCTGGTTGCAGGCACTCCTGGCCTTACAGCCAGGAGTGGGGCGGCATACAAGTCTCATTAATAAATTAATAAATAAATAATTGAGCCCCAAATTCATGTTGCTATGCAAGAAATCTGTTTTAAGTGAGCTTGCTCCCGTTTTATGGGTTTTTCTTGGCAGCGTTGTTAAGTTGAATCACTGCAGTCGTTAAATGAGCATCCTGGTTGTTCAGCGAATCTGGCTCCCCCCCCCCGTTGGCTTTTGCTGGTCAGAAGGTCACAAAAGCGTGACTCCGGGAGCATCATAAATGCGAGTCAGTTGCCAAGTGTCTTCATTTGGATCTCGTGACCATGGGAAGGTTGCACCAGTCGTAAGTGTGGGAAAACAGCCCTCTGAGTTGCTTTTTTGGGGGGCCAGGGCCGTGGTGACTTTGAACAGTCACTCAATGGACTGTCGTAAGTCAAGGTCTGCCTGTACAGAGAAAACCCAAAAGTTTTGGCCGGGAACCTCTTCACCTGATCCTCAGCTAGCGATCCAACCTCTTCCTTATTGTTTATTCTTAAACAGTATTTCCTCCAATCTCTGGATCTGCAATTGGATTTTGTCTCTGTAAAATAATTCCCCCGCATCCCCAGGGCCAGCCGGGAAGATATATTTCATCTCAAATTCTCTCCAACTGAAGGAATCAATATAAGTGTCGCTCTACATTTATGGACAGTGATCCCAGGGCTGTGATTCGAAGCTGGTTGGGGGAAACCAGGCCCCCCTCTTAAAACAAGCATATTTGGGGATGTAAGAAATAGGAAGGGGAGAAAAGAATATTTTTCTCTTTATCTCCTGACACCTTCTCCTTTTCTGCCCTCTGCTTTGCATCAGGCTCCTTTTAAAATTCCGATTTAATTAGAGGCAATTCTAAAATTAACTTCAAGAACTTCACGGTTTGAGGCATTTTTTTTCAGTCGGTTCGGTGCCTTTCCCTTAAGGAAATGCTAATTTTCCAGTTGCGGGTCGGTGTGGGTGTGATTGCGTCTATAAATCACAACTGCAGCACCAACAACTCAACCTCGGACGTGGAGAAAGTCTTCGGATCCTAGAGAAACAGGCAAATAAGCAGGTTTGTTTCTTGGAAGATCCATTTCGAGGGGTGGGTGGGAGCTAAGCAGAGTTTCTTCATTTTTAAGACAGGTGGACTTCAACTCCCAGAATCCCCCTGTTAGCCAATTCAATCCTCCGCTGTCAATCAATCTTGGTCATAACTGAGCGTTCCCCGCTGATTGGCAGGTCTTTCTTGTTGATTTGAAAGCATGGGTTGGTCGGAAGGGAAGGAAGTTCTTTAGCTTGAACAAATCTATATATATATATAAAAGCGAAATATCCCTCACGCATCATCACAAAATCTCCAGAACTGTCAAACCTACAAACTTGAAATTTGACATGTATGTTCCTCTTGGCTTCTTCTTGGCTTCACTAAGAAAGGATTTTTCCAAATGACCATCAGAGCATTTAGAGTATTTCCTATATTATTATTATTATTATTATTATTATTATTATTATTAAACGACTGATGCTAAGGAGTTCTACTCCCCCTCCCCACCTGGAAAGAAATCTCTTCCAAAGGCAAAACACAAGCAGAGGAGAGGAGTTTCAGTTTCAGTTTCACAGCTCCAAGCAGCTTTAGTACAGAACAGTTGAGCTAAGCCCTGCCCAGGCTCCTTGCTGTCTCCTCCTTGCTCACACAGCAAATACTCTTTCAGTTTCCAAACAGCCCTCAACTCTCTCTCACACTGACAGGATGCTAGCCAGATGAATACCAATGGATGCTGGTAGGCAGAGGCAGAATCCCCCTTATTTTCCTCCCCAAAAACTAAGCCCCACCACTTAGTTTCATAGTGAACCACGGGTATCGAGCTAGTAAATTTATATTTAATTAGGGATCCAACCTAGAATTAAGGAGAAATCTTCTGATGGGGAGAGCAATTAATCAATGGAATTCCCCTGATGTCATGGGTGCTTCTCCAACATTGGAGGTTTTTAAGAAAAGACTGGCTGTTTGGGTGGTATAAGAACTCCTGCCTTGGGCAGGGGGTTGGACTAGAAGACCTCTGAGGTCCCGTCCAGCCTTGGGATTCTGTGTTGTTGGATCCTGAGTCATTAATGCTTGAACTGGGCTTCAGCACCCTGGACAGCACCCCGAGAAATCTGTCTCTGATTAAGCGATCAAAAGTTGGAAACTCTTATGACAAATTCATAGTATATAATTTAATTAAGTGGTTATTAGGGATTGGCTTTCTCTATCTAACTTAGTTAGAGCAGGGCATGGGCCAGTGTTCCTCAACTCTGGCAACTTGAAGAGATGTGGGCTTCAACTCCCCGAATTCCCACACCACGTATCCTCCTCGCTCAAAGGTGTGAATGTCAAGGCAGGAGCTTCAAGAAGAGATTGGACTGCCATTTGTCAGAAATGGTGTAGTAGGGTCTCCCGCTTGGGCAGGGGGGGGGGTTGGACTAGATGACCTATAAGGTCCCTTCCAGCTCTGATTATCTGTTATCTGTTACTCTGTGGTGGGTTCTCCACAGGAGTCTCCCAAACTCAAGGAAGTCCAACTAGATCCTTCTGTGTTTGGTTTGGGAAGGATGGTCATTTTTGTTGTGGTTGTACTCCCTGCTCCTCAGTATCATCTGTTTTGCAACAACAATTCCCTCGTGGAACTGCCTGCCACCAGAAGTTGTGGGTGCTTCGTCACTGGAGGCTTTTAAGAAGAGACTGGACAGCCATTGTTCTGAAATGGGCTGGGGGTCCCCTGTTTGAGTAGCGGGCTGGACTAGAGGACCTCCCAGTTCCCTTCCAGCTCTATTCTGATTGATTTGATTCTAGGGCCTCCTCCTTGAGCAGGGGGTTGGACTAGAAGATCTTTAAGGTCCCTTCCAACCCCATTATTCTGTTATTCTCCTCTTCTTTTAGCCTTCCTGGCCTCTTTTCCAGTTCAGAAATTGATTTCAAGTTATCAGCTGTACATCACTGGTTTTGGGACCCAAAGCAATTCAGCAGTAATATGATCAGTGCAATCAGCAAAAGAGCCACAGAGACGATTAGGGGACTGGAGGCTAAAATATACGAAGGGCGGTTGCAGGAATTGGGTTTGTCTAGTCTAGTGGAAAGAAGGCCCAGGGGTGACAGGATAGCAGTGTTTCAATAGCTGAGAAGAAGAGGAGGTCAAGCTACCCTCCGAAGGGCCTGAAGCAGGGCAGGAAGCAACGGAAGGAAACCCATCAAGGAGAGAAACAACTTGGAATTAAAGAGAAATGTCCTGACAGGGAGAGCAATTCATCAGTGGAACGCCTTGCCTCCAGAAATTGCGGATGGACTAGAAGACCTCCCAGGTCCCTTCCAACTCCGTTATTCTCTAATCCCGGATCAATTCATCAGGGGAACAGCTTGGCTCAGCAATTGTGGGTGCTCCATCCTTGGAGGCCTTCAAGAAGAGACCGGACGGCCATTGGCCTGGAATGGGATGGAGTCTCCTGCTTGAGCAGGGGGCTGGACTAGAAGACCTCCCAGGCCCCTTCCAACTTTTATTATGCGATGCAGTTGGATTTTCCAGAGCCTAGAAATGGACTCTGTTCCCACAATGGTCCCTGGGAGATGCTTATGGTCTCCAGCCAGCCTGCTTTTCTATCTCTTGTTTACGTGGGTGCCAAGAGGGGAAGGGCGTCGTATTGAGGTCTTGTGGAAGGCAGGCAGGCAGGCAGGCGGTGTCAGGTGGCCCTGGCCTCCTTTTTGAGCCTGAAGGAAAAGCGGGAGAAGCTTCACTGAGATTTCCTTCTTTTTCCCTCCTCCTGTTTCCAGGGCATGCTGAGCAGGTCTGGCAACTGTGGATGTTACCTAGCTGGGTAATGAAACGCCTGCAGGAGGAGGAGGAGGAGGAGGAGGAGGAAGGAGGGAGGGAGGGAGGAAAAGGAGAAAGAGAAGAAGAAAGGGGGAGGGGGAAGAAGAAAAGGAAAAGGAGGAGAAGGAAGGGGGTTGGAGGGGAAGGAGGAAGGAGGAGGAGAATAAACTCAAAAATGCAGAGGGGGGGAGGAGGAGTAAGAGGAGGAGGAATAGCTATAATAATAATAATATTCTCCTATTTTGAGATACTAAGAAGGTGGAAAAAGGTTTTGTCAGATGCACGGAAGGATAAAATGGTGTTGGGAGTTTTCCTTTCCTTTCTTTCTTCTTCTCTCTCTCCTTTTCAAATGCAGCTTGGCCCAGAACTCTCCCAGCATCAAAGAAAGGGCTAAGAACCTGCAGCTCCCGATTTAGCTGCAAATGAGCGCATTGAATCCAGCGTCTCCAGACGCTTGTCCTGGAAAGCAAGGTGTGGAGACTCAACAAAAGAACAAAACAGCAGGAAGCGCCTCCTCGGAGCAGGAGGGGAAAGGGCTGGGAGGGAGCCTTTGGTTTTATGAATGAGGGGGAGCCTCAAGGACGACTTCAGAGGGCTGAGGAAAAACGCCAGCAGGCCGAAGATCAAAGCAGCCTTGTGTGTCCTGGTTTTGGTCTGGGTCTTGGCAAATCAAGAGGACCGCAGAATGACAGAACGCCGGAGTTGGGGAGGAGCCTGAAGGTCTTCTAGTCCAACCCGCTGCTCAGGCCATTGCAAACAAGTGGTTGTCTTCTTACAAGCGCCCAGTGGTGGAGCACCCACAACTTTTGAAGGCAACTTCCGTTCCACTGTCTTAATTGCCCTCCCTGTCAAGAAATTCCTCCCTCAGTTCCAGGAGTTGCTTCTCTCCTTGATGAGTTTCCACCCGTTGCTTCTCATCCCACTTTCTGGGGCTTTGGAGAATAGATGGACCCCCTCTTCTTTGGGGCAGCCCTTCAAATATTGGAAGATGCTATCATGTCACCCCTTCCTACCGAACAGGCGCAGCCAAGACAGCTTCCAAGCCCCTGAGAAGCCCCTGAAAAGAATGAGCCAGGCATGGAGGATGACTATGCCTACACACCTCTGGAGGCCGATGCAAAACCAGGCAGGTAGGAAAGGCCAGGTGATCAGGGAGAGAGAGAGAGAGAGACTCCCAAAGCCAAGGTCACCCTGGTTTGCAAAGACCGACAGGCGGCTTTTAATCTGGAACTGGTGAAGTGGGACCCACAGGCTGCCTTTTTGTGTGTGGGGGGGGAATCTTTGGCTGTAAAAAATAGGGCTGAGCAACCCACCCCCCTTGCTGGGCCCTAACTCAGCCATGCCAGGCTCCACGAACAAGGGGGGGCTCCCTTAACCCCCACCCACCACCAGCTCCCTAATATATTTTCCCTGCTCCCTTTTAATGAAAATAATCTCTGGCTTTGCAAATCCATCACCGAAGCGTTCCTTACCGTTAAGGCTTCCTAATTAATCTCCACTGCGATTAATAATTCAATATTTGTTGGTCGGCCCTGCTGGATGAGAAGGGGAGGAGGGGTCCCTGTGGGCCCGGCGTGGGGAAGTGGGGTGCCATCGGAAGGAGGGAGGGAGGGATGGATCACACATAACACAAACACACACACACAAATACTTGTGACTTGCCGCACCTTCAAGGTAGACCAGATTTTGAAAAAAAACACGGTCAAGCCGGCTAACGCCGCTGGTTCTCGACTTATGACCAACATGGAAAACCCCTAAATTTCCGTGGCTAAGCGAGACTGAGTTTGGCTCCATTTTACAGACTTCTCTTGCCAGGGAATCCCTGCAGTTGTTAAGTGGTTTGGCTTCCCCCTTGCTCGCCGGAAGAGATGCTGCGACCGGCGTAAGAACAAGTCAGTGGCCCAGCGGAGTTTTGATCACGTGAGACCACGGGGAAGGCTGCAATGGTCATTAAGTGTGAAACGCTGTCCCAAGTCACTCTCTACAGCCCCCATTGGGAGTTTGAACGGTCAGTAAAGAGATTGGACTTCCATTTGTCAGAAACAGGGTAGGGTCTCCTGCTTAGGTGGGGGGTTGGACTAGATGACCTACAAGATCCCTTCTGACTTTGATTCTCTGTATCTAAAGGAATAGTTGTTAAGTCAAGGATTATGTGTACAACATTGGAAAGGAAGGAAGCCATCATTTTAATGTCACAGTAATGCCCTAACATTGTACTTAATATTGATAGAAAGTTTATTTTTTTCTCCTTTCTTCCCCATAGAATCAGGGTTTCTTACAATTTTTTTTCCTCTTGGGAGCCCTTTCCCCACTTTTAAAAATTACAAAAGGACCCCCCCCCAAAAAAGCTTTTGTTTGTATAGGTTATATTGATCAATATTTACTGTATTAAAATTTA
>CM019158.1:10459583-10471727 GCA_009733165.1 Naja naja | reverse complement strand
TCAGGGTATCTTGGTTGGTGTTTAGAGACTTCGTGTTTGAAATATTTTAGTAACTTTATCTAGTGTTCTTGGCAGCCTTGCACCACCTTGGCAATTATCAGAGACAATTAGTTTGAAACAGCCTTTTAACCGGGAAGGAACGGAATTTGTACAGAATCCTAAAAGGTTTTGCTGTTACCTCCGTTTGGTGTTTAGTTTACTTGGAACAAGGTTTGGGTCAGAGTTAAAAAGCCCTTCTCAGCTGATCATCAGAGGCTTATTTGTTTTTTACTACTGGTTCGGTCAAACCGGCCCAAACCGATAGCATACAACCGCTACTATCTGGGGAATCATGTGAGTGCATTAGAGGAGCCACAGCGAGGGAGAAGGAGAGAGAAGAGTCTGGTTGGCCATTGGTCCCGAACGGTAGGGGGTCTCCTGCTTGAGCAGGGGGTTGGGCTAGATGACCTCCGAGGTCCCTTCCAATACTGTCATTCTATGTTCTATGTCGTAGTCCTCGACGTAGGACCACAACAGAGGCCAACTTTTCCATGTCTAAGCAAGACCATTGTTTAGTGAGTTTCATCCCGTTTTACGACCTTTTCTTGACTCGGCTGTTAAGCGAATCATTGCGGTGGTTGAGTAAGTCACCCAGTTGTTAAGCGAGTCAGGGCTTTTCCCCTTGACTTTGCTTGCCATGACCCCCACGGACAATGCGACTGTCGTGAATACGAGTCAGTTAGCAGTGGTCATAAATGTGAAAAAAGGGTCCCGAGTCATATTTTTAAGTGCCATTGTAACTTCAAACAGTCGCTAAATGAAACGGTTGTAAGTCGAGAACTACCTTTTAAATGACTTGATTTATTTTTTTCTTTTTCTTTTTTTGCTCCAAGAAATACTTTATTTTAGGCTGAATTCCCTGTTTTTTTTTCTGTGTCCTCTTCAAACTTGCCAAAATTGAGCAGCCCGTTAAATCCGATCCCCAAGTAAACACAGCCATAAATAACACCCAGGGTTGAAAGGTGACGTTTCCTGACTATTTTTTGCACTCCTCTTCGAGTTTCTTGGGTCAGAAGATAATTCCATCGGAGTGCAAAAGGGCACGCTTAATGGAAAAGGTTCAGCTGCCATGTCCATTGTCCCGAGCCGACGTTGTAACCCTGGAGTTGCTATGGAGGGAGGGCTTACTCTACAGAGGAATAAACAAGAAAGAGATTGCTCCAAGCTAGTGAAGCCGAGAATTCTTAAAATAGCCCCAAAATTCATTCCTAGTCAGTTCTCCCATATAAATAGTCCTTTGCTTAAGAACAGTTCATTTAGTGACCGTTCGAAGTTATAATGGTGCTTTGAAAAAATGACTTAGAGCCCTCTTTCACACTTAGAGATCGGATTTAACGGGCCTCTCAATTTGGCAAGGGGGATGTGCTGTTTAAAGAAGACACGAAAACAGGGAATTCATCCTAAAATAAAATATTTCTCAGAAAAAGAAAATCAAGTCATTTTAAAGGTAGTTCTCGACTTACAACCTTGTGGTAATGACCTTAGTAGATGAAACCGAAGAGATGCGATCAAGGGAATGAGCAGCTAAGAGACGACAGTTTTTGGGTGAGATGGTGGGAGATTTGTACTTTCAGACTTCCAAGATTCTTGTAGTAGTATGTGGGAAGGACCTTGGGAGACCTGGAAAGGAGACAAGGGAAGGGTTGGATAAGAGTCAGCTGAGCCCACAGCTGCATAACGGGAAAAGAAAGTAGCTCAGAAGAGACCCTCCCTAATTCCTCAGGCTGTAAAAGAGACCGTGGGAGAATTGTACTCTCAGTTTTGCAAGATTATTGTAGGGCTAGGTGAGACCAGGAAAAGAGACCCAGGCAAGGGAATAGTCAGATAAGAGTCACCTGAGCCTGCAGCCGGACAATGGGTGGGAAAAGAGATTCAGAACAGACCCTCCCTAATTTTCCAATCTGTAAAGGAGAGAGGAGAGGGATTGTATTTTTAAACATGCAAGGTTGTTGCAGTGGAAAGGACCTTGGGAGACCAGGAAAAGAGACCTAGACAAGGGAAGGGTCAGATAAGAGTCAGCTGAGCCCACAGTTGCATAATGGGTGGGAAAAGAGACTCAGAAGGGACCCTCCCTAGTTTCTCAGGCTGTAAAAGAAACGGTGGGAGAATTGTACTTTCAGGCTTGCAAGATTTGCTTAACGTCACTTTACAATAAAGCAAAATTGGCTCAACCAAGAGGATGTCAAGAGGCCGCCTTAATGCTCCCACCTTGAATTTTTTTTTAAAGGGTCATTGTTCCTTTGTTGAAATTCACCTCTTCCTCTGAAATAGCGGACACGCCATTGATCATTTGGCCCGGAACTAGACTCCGCCATAAATTACGAGCCCTTTTGAGCACCGAGACTATGATATTCACCTAATCGCATTAACTGCAATATTAATAAGCCTGTTTAGTGCATCCAGTTTTCTTCTAAATTGTCACCATAAAAATTTGGTAAATGTCAGGCGTATAATTTAACTGGGAACTCGGGCTACGCAGTAAATATTGAGGCAGTAATGGAAACTCCAAGTTTTCTAGAGCTAGGGAGCAAGGTCAAGCAAATTCCACCTGTGAGCAGGCCCGGTTTTCTAAAATCAATCTTTTATTGTTCCGCCCTTTTAATTCTTCGGAGCGCCTGCAAGGGAAAAAAATAAGAAGAAGGGATCTGGGAATGACTCAGTCCTGCTAAAAGTTCTTGTCCTGCAAGAATGAGGTCTTTACGAAGAAGCCGGGCAGCCATTTTGTCCAGAATGGTGTCGAGTCTCCTGCATGAGCAGGGGGTTGGACTAGAAGACCTCCAAGGTCCCTTCCGACTCTGTTACTCTTCTACCCAGTGAAACAATACCAGGGATCGGAGTGGAAGCGAGGGCCCAGGCTTAGAAAGAGAGGATTCTGCAGAGTAACGCCTTGCCATCTTGCCAGCTGTTGGGAGCTGTCTGTTCTGTAGGAGTGAGGATGTATTTAAGGTGTTCTTTTTGGGCTGAGCCGAGATGCAAACCACATTCCCGTCTCCGAAGCAAACTTCCACCGCTAAGAGCTCCGGCATAAATCTGACAAGGAGCTGAAAATAATAATTCTTACAGGAGCTTGCATCTGTTACAAGCCAGGATGGCATCTCAGGTGCCGAGTTGCCCTCGTCCTGCGGAGGAGGTGAATTATGCAATTCGTTGGGAGGGCGGGTGGAAAGCAGCAGGATGGATCGCCGGGGAAGCAACCTAGCCCCAACCTGCCAAGAGGGAAAGGCATGAGAAGAAGAAGGGGGGGAGACCACCTTCCCTTCATAAAGTCCCAACTCACAAATATTTAACACCAGCCAGCAGTCAGAACGAAAACTCTTCGCTTGCACAACCCACAGAGGGACTCAACCCTAGTTTCAACTGGGAAGACCTGAGCATCCCAGATACAAGCCAGCTTCCCAAACACAAGAGAATTCCTGGAAGACTGGCACTGGGACAAGGCAGCCATCAACAGGCACGTTTAGAAAAACAACAGCTACACCATTGAGGCAGAATCTGGAAAGAAAATGGGTCTGGCCAGCAATCAGCACCCAGATAACCAGGTTTCTTGTAGACAGTTCATGACCCAACTTGGTAACGTCGTCCGTGCTCAAAGAGAGCAGGGTTTGCAAAGAGGAGGGAGAGGAGGGTGGATAGAGGAAGGGAGGAGAAGGAATGAAGGGGGGAAGGAGGAGGAGGAGGAGAAGGAAGGGGAGGAAGAAGGAACAAAGAGGAGACGCAAGGGAGGAAGAAGGAAGGAAAGAGAAGGAAGGAAGGGGAGGAAGAAGGAAAGAGGAGAAGGAGCAGAGAAAGAGGAAGAAGGAAGGGGAAGAAATGAAGGGGAGGAATAAGAGAAGGAGGAAGAGGAAAAAATAAGGAGAAGGAAGGAAAGGAAGGAAGAGAGGAGGAGGAGGAGAAAGAGGAGGAGAACTGTGTTCTCTAGTTGGGTTGTTCTCTTGCAGACATTTCATTACCCAACTAGGGAACATCATCAAGGGAAGGGAAGGGAAGGCGGGTTGCTCTCTTTCTTTATAGCTGGATAACAGAAAACAACCAGGCTCGGAGATCTCCAGCGGCCTCCCATCCCAATTACTGGTTTTCTTCCCGTTGATATCCTTTCCCTCCAATCCTTCCCCTTCCCCAATACATAGAAGCATTGACATAGAATAACAGAGTTGGAGGGGACCTTTGGAGGTCATCTAGTCCAACCCCCCCACCCGCTCGAGCAGGAGAGTCTACTCCAAATATTAGCCTCTACCATAGGGTTCCTAAGGCCCCTGACCGGGTGCAATAAGCACGTTCGGCTTGTTTTCCAGTTGCTAATTCAAGGCACGAGTCCTCATGGGGAAGCCTGGCCTGGGTCAAGTCCCCAAAGTTTCGCCTTGAGCTCAGAAACCTCGAGCTGGTTCAAAAGGCAGCGAGATTCCACCGAGGGCTCAAACTGTTTCTCGCCTTGGATGGTTTAAAGAGCTAAAATCTGCTTTTCTTTCCCTTTTTTTTGGGACCAGAGGAGAACGGAGACCTTATCTGCCTTTTCTGTAATTGTAGCAGGCAAATAGAGGTGACTGGATTTAGCTGCCAGTTGAATGATTGCATCACCTTAAAACAAAATTGACGGGTGACTTGATTAAATTTAATTAAACATGCAGATTACCAAAAAAAAATCTTTGCATGTTCCTTCTTTTTTGAAGGCGGGGAAAGGAAAATATAACCCGAAAGAGGTTTAATATGATTTAGAACTGATTCCAACTTTAGATGTTTCCCTTTGCATTTTTGATTAAAGGAGCAAACGGCTCCTCCTCTCTCTCTTCCTCCTCCTTCCTTTCTTCCTCCTTTTCTTCCTCCTTCTCCTCTTCTTTCTCCTCTTCTTCCTCCTCTTCTTCCTCCTCCTCCTCCCTTTGAGGATTAAGGCAACCTTTCTCAATCCGACAAGTTTTCAGAGGCCTGGGTTTCATGATCTGCTAGAATTTCCCTGCCAGCCACGCCGATCAAGCCATCTCCGCCCCTCCAGCCAGACCCCGAGCGTCCTGCAGCTCACAACCTGCGGCAACACAACTCCGTGCCATCCATCACTTCTGGGCCCTGTGTTGACTTTGTGGAATGAAGCCCGTGCCTCTTAGCCTTGAGATACGGTCTGAGTTTCGGGGAGGCGGGAGGGAAGCGCCAGCGAAATATCTTAGTTTATGTCAGGTTTCTTGTCGCAAAGCTACGGGCAAAAAGCCCACCTCCTGCCACGGCCCCCCGAACACAAATCCACGAATTTGACGGCTGAGCTGCAGCCTCTCCACCACTTTGTCTTCTGTGCCTGCTGAGTTATTGACTTTCTTCTTCTTTTTTTTCCTCTTAAAAACGCCCGGGTCCCTTTCTACGCCCAGGGCTGGGGAGCCAATACAGGTTGCAAGGAATGGGGATGTCCACTTTAATGACATGAAGGGCCAGGGGCGACAGGATGGCAGGGTTTGGTATTTGAGGGGCTGCCCCAAAGAAGAGGGGCGGGTCAACCTTTTCTCCAAAGCACCAGAAGGCAGGACAAGAATATCAGCATAACGGAGTGGAAAGGGACCTTGGAGGTCTTCTAGTCCAACCCCCTGCTCAGGCAGGTGACCCTACGCCATTGCAGACAAATGGCAGTCCAGTCTCTTCTTAAAAGCCTCCAGTGATGGAGCACCCACAACTTCTGGTGGCAAGTAGTTCCACCGATTAATTATTCTCACTGTCAGGAAGTTTCTCCTTAATTCCAAGTTGCTTCTCTCCTTGATGAGTTTCCACCCATTGCTTCTTGTCCTGCCTTCAGGGGCTTTGGGGAATAGCTTGACCCCACCCTCTTCTTTGGGGCTGTGATGACCCAGGGTGGGATACAAAATAAACACAGTCACAAAAAACAGGTGAAGCCCCTTTTATTCCTTCACTTTGCTTCCAAGCTCCAAATATCCTTGACTGGAGATAGAAAAAAACTCCCACATGAGCAGTTACTAGAAGGAGGAAATGCTGTTTAAATTATAAAGAGTAAAAAAACAACACAAACCAGGCAAGATAAGGGCTGGAGGATGTCCACAGATAACAGAACACACACTGGGAAGGACACCAAACTCAAGAGAGGAACAATAAACTAGAGATATTTCCATGCTTTGTTTCCAGTGCTTGCCCGTATGCATGTCTGTCCTCTTACTCAGTTGTCACAGCTGCAGCCCATGAAGGGGATCAAGGCCCTCTCCTCCCGAGTGGGCCACGTCTCTCCCTTATCCTCTCCTCCCTGCGTGCCCTAGGATGGAGAGGGGATGGGCCTGGGTCTTCTGACTGCCCAGCTGGCCTCTGCCCTTCCCCAGCCTCCTCCACAACCTCCGGAGCCACACTTCCACCCCCTGTCGGCTGTTCCTCCTCTCCCTCAGAGTCAGGCTCCACCAGGGGCATGACAGGAGCAGAAACTAAACTCGATGCATGGAAAGTAACCAAGGACAGAAGCAACAGGAGAAATTCCCTGACAGTGAGAACAATTAACCCATGGAATGGCTTGCCACCAGAAGTTGTGGGCGCTCCATCCCTGGAGGTCTTCAAGAAGAGACTGGACAGCCATCTCTCCTGAGTGGGAGATAGAATTCTTTATTGGCCAAGGGTGATTGGACACACAAGGAATTGGTCTTGGTGCAAATGCTCTCAGTGTCCATAAAAAGAAAAGACACATTATCCTCATGAGTCAAGAATCATAAGGTACAACACTTAATAATAGCCATAGGGTACAATAAGCAAGATGGCCCCCCGCTTGAGCAGAGGGTTGGACTAGAAGACCTCCAAGGTCCCTTCCAACTCTGTCATTCTGTTATTCTGAATGATGCCTGCCTGCATTGAAGGGGGACTTGGGTTCTCCGTGTCTAAAAGGCCCAGAGGTTGGTCGAGGAATTCTGCCAAGCAGAATCCTGCATAAATCCCCCGTTTGTGCCAGCTAAAATATAAATATGCCAACTCCCCTTCCTGAGTCACTGATATTAAAGGCCATTTGCATTTCAGATGCGAACTGCTGGGCAGATTTCCACCATGTCTGTAGGCTTTTAGGGAGAAGAAAAGAAAAGGAATAGATAGATAGATAGATAGATAGATAGATAGATAGATAGATAGAGGTATAAGATAGATAGAGATAGATAGAGATAGATAGATAGAGATAGAGATATGATAGATAGATATAGATACAGATAGATATAGATATAAGAGAGGTATAAGATAGATATAGATAGATAGATAGATAGATAGATAGATAGATAGATAGAGATATAATAGATATAGATATATAGATATATAGATATAGATCTCTCTCTCTCTTTCTCTCTCCGAGGAAGACACTTAATATTTTGCTTTTCCCCTCCAATGAGGGCAATGGCTAATCCTGTCACGGAGACAGGATGACACATTGGCAGAGCAGGGGTTGGTACCTGTCTTCTGGCTCCTTCTAGAGTCTCAACTTCTTGTTTGCATCGTGGCAACTAAAACTGGATGCAATGCTCCAAGTGTGGCCTTACCAAGGCCTTAGAAATCGGCAGTAACACTTCGCGTGATCTTGGAATAACAGAGCTGGAAGGGACCTCAGAGGTCTTCTAGTCCAGCCCCCTGCTCAGGCAAGACCATCCCAGACCATCCCAAACAGTCCAGTCTCTTCTTAAAAGCCTCCAGGGATTGGAACAACCCACAACTTCTGGAGAGAAGCTGTTGATCACCGTATCGGATGATGTCCACTCCATCTTTGCCACTCAATTTGAAAATTTTGCGTTTTTCCCCTGCCCGGAACCATTTTACAGGCCGCTCCATCGAGCGAGCCATTTGAATCCTCTCTCTATAACGATTTAAGGGTTGAAGCCGAGAATATTAAAACTGCCATTAAACAGAACGCCGACGAAATGCTGAAAGTCGCCTGATGAATAATTTTGGGTTCCTAATGACGCGCCGTAGACCTAAATCTCGGTGCTCGACACAGCAAAAGGCAGTTAAATCAACTTTGTCCATTTAAATATAATTTTAAGGCAACTCGGAGGCATCGCTTTATGGAGGAACAACCTTCAGCGACCGTCTCCTGCCCTCATTTATTTTCCACTCGTATGGGGAATGCATTTTGATTTATTGAAAATTAGTCCTTACAGCAAGTGAATGTTTTAAACTGTTTTCGTATAAATCAGTCAGATCTCTGCCAAGTGCACCTAGGAGAGGCCCCCGTTTGATCTATATTTTCAAATATAGCTACAGGGTTTCCAAACTTGCTCTTTGTGTTAACTGTCGCTTTGAGTTATTGATTGCCCTCTCGGAGGAAAAGTCATTATCTTGAGAGCCCTGAGTTCCAATTTAAGGGGGGATCTACCCTTCTGAAAACAAACAGGGAGAGAGAGAGAGACAGAGAGACAGAGACAGAGAGAGACAGAGAGAGAGACAGAGACAGAGACAGAGAGAAAGAGAGAGACAGAGAGAAACAGAGAGAAAGACAGAGACACAGAGAGAGATACAGAGAGAGAGAAAGAAAGAAAGAAAGAAAGAAAGAAAGAAAGAAAGAGAAAAAGGAAGGAAGGAAGGAAGGAAGGAAGGAAGGAAGGAAGGAAGGAAGGAAGGAAGGAAGGAAGGAAGGCCATATGGTGATGCTGCTTAGATATTCAATATTGCTAGAGTGGGATTGCATAGATGTAGGACAGAAAGAGGTGACAAAGGAAAAGAGAAGAGAGAAAGGAAGAGGAAGGGGAGAGAGGAAGGAAAGAGGATGTGGGGGAGAAAGAGGAAGAGCGGGGAGAGAGAGAGAGAGAAGGAAAAAGAGAGAGAAGGAAAGAGAGGGGGAAAGAGAGAGAGAGGGGGAGAGAGAGAGAATGCCATATGTGACAGAATCGTGAAAATAATAACCTTCTCGGATGTTCTTGCCGCGATCAGCCAAGAAACTGCCATCGTTCACACATTGTGGTGTTCCCACCCAGAGACCAGGCTGGCGGAGAACCGGAGAAAGCACTAGAAGCGCAGTCAATATTGATAAACAACGCAGCCACTCGAGAGCTGCACGTTTTGGAGAAGGCCTTCAAATCGACGGTTAAGGCTTTGACAGGCAGTGGCCTCCATGCCTGAATGGCTGGAGGAATCAAGACTTGCATCTTGAGGGCCTCCAAAGAAACCCTTCCTTCTCCACCTCTGGGGACACTGAACCATGTGAGGTCCAGAGGAGAGGAGAGGACAGGACAGAATAATAATGGGATAGGATAATGATGGGGTAGAAAATAGAAATAGAATAGAATAAGGAATAGAATAGAATAGAATAGAATATAGAATGGAATGGAATGAAGAGTAGGATAGGATAGATAAAAAAATAGAAAAGAATAGAAAATAGAAAAGAAAAGAATAATAATGGGATAGAGAATAGAATAGAATAGAATAGAATAGAATAGAATAGAATAGAATGCAGAATAGGATAGGATAGGTAGGATAGAATAGAATAGAAAATAGAATACAATAGAGAATAGAAAAGAAAACTAATGGGATAGAATAATAATGGGATAGAAATTGAAAACAGAATAGAATAGAAAACAGAATAGAATAGAAAACAGAATAGAATAGAAAACAGAATAGAATAGAAAACAGAATAGAATAGAAAACAGAATAGAATAGAATGGAACAGTAAGTACAATAGAATAGAAAACAGAATAGAAAATAGAATAGGAGAATAGAATAAAACAGAACAGATCTGGATCTTTCAGTCAAAGGATCACGGAATTGGAAGGGACCTTGGAGGTCTTCTAGTCCCACCCTCTGCTCCAGCAGAAGACTCTCTTTCAGGGATGGTTGTCCAGTCTCTTCCTGGAAACCTCCGGTGATGGAGCACCCACAAGTTCTGGAGGCCCGCTGTTCCTGCTTGACTTCTAGGTGACTCCCCCAGGATTCAGCCTCCAAGCCATTTCACAAATACACCCCCCTACAGTTCTACGGTGGGGGGCAAATGCCGGGCTCGCAGCCCGCTCCCCCATTAGCAGGAATTGGGGAAACCCATCAGACCGAGAAGCTAATGAACAGGCCATGGCGGAAGCCCTCCTGCCCTCAGAGAGTCGGAAGATATTTTACGCAACCCAGCAGTCTAATTAAAAATCCTTGATTTACTCCAGAGTTCTCCTCTGATTGTTGATTAATACTAATTATATACATAAATCCAGGCTGACCCAAGACACACTCAGCGTGGGGGGTGTAAATCAGGCTTGGAGAGCCAGTGGCCCAAAAACTCCCCGCTTGTCTCTAGCATCCTAGACTTTGTTTTGTTTTAATATAGCTCTTTAAATTTAGCACAAAGTTTCTTTGCCTGAGCGGAAGGCCAAATTCTCAAGAGGAAATGTTGGCTTAAAGCAGGGCTCTTCAAAGTTGACAGCTTCAAGACTTGTGGACTTCAACTCCCAGAATTCCTCCTCCTCCAGTCATGTTAGCTCAGGGATCCTGGGAGAAGTCCACAAGAAAATCCAAGTTGGAAGACCCTTGAGATAAATGGTTGGAAGGGACCTTGTAGGTCACCTAGTCCAACCCCTGCACCCGAGCAGGAGACCCTACACCAGGGCTCTTCAAAGTTGACAGCTTCAAGACTGTGGACTTCAACTCCCAGAATTCCTCCTCCTCCAGTCATGTTAGCTCAGGGATCCTGGGGAGTTGAAGTCCACAAATCTTAAAGCTTGCCTTGCTGGAAGACCCTTGAGATAAATAGTTTGGAAGGGACCGGGTGCCTGGTCAACCCCTGCACGAGCAGGAGACCCTACACCAGGGCTCTTCAAAGTTGACAGCTTCAAGACTTGTGGACTTCAACTCCCAGAATTCCTCCTCCTCCAGTCATGTTAGCTCAGGGATCCTGGGAGTTGAAGTCCACAAGTCTTAAACTTGCCAAGTTGGAAGACCCTTGAGATAAATGGTTGGAAGGGACCTTGTAGGTCACCTAGTCCAACCCCTGCACCCGAGCAGGAGACCCTACACCAGGGGTCTTCAAAGTTGACAGCTTCAAGACTTGTGGACTTCAACTCCCAGAATTCCTCCTCCTCCAGTCATGTTAGCTCAGGGATCCTGGGAGTTGAAGTCCACAAGTCTTAAACTTGCCAAGTTGGAAGACCCTTGGTTTAAAGAGACCCTTCCTGTTGATGGCCATGGAAGTGGTTCATTGGAGGGGAAGCCAGAAGTCAACATCTCCAAAGAGCCCGAGGTCAAGGCAAGGAAAGTCTGCATCATCTCACTGCCCCCCTTGGAGGAGAAATGAGATGTTCTCCAAAGGTTTGGATCTTCTCACGTCATCTCTGGAGGGAAAAGGAGACGTTCTTGAGAAGGTTTTCTTCCGTGTCCCAAAAGGAACTTTAACCTCACCACTTCTCCTCTTCCTCCTTCTCCTCCATCCTTCTCCTCCTCTACCATACCTCTTTTTGCCTTCTCTTCCTTCTTCTTCATCTCCATCCTTTTCAGTCTTGACCACCTCCACAATCAGAAGGAGGAGGAGGAGGAGAAACTGAGAAATAGGAGGAGGAGGAGAAGGAAGGAATGGGAGGAGGAGGAAGAAGAAGAGAGGAGGAGGAGGAGGAGGAGGAGGGAGGGAGGATTGTGTGGTTCTTGGTGCATTCTGGGTTTGGATGTTTTCCTGCAAACATTTCATTACCTAACTAGGAAACATCCTCAGTGCTGGAAGGAAGGAAGGAAGGAAGGAAGGAAGGAAGGAAGGAAGGAAGGAAGGAAGGAGAGGACTTGTGGGGTCCTTGGTGCTCTCTGAGCTTGGTGATTTTCCTGCAAACATTTCATTACCCAACTAGGAAACATCCTCAGTGCAGGAAGGAAGGAAGGAAGGAAGGAAGGAAGGAAGGAAGGAAGGAAGGAAGGAAGGAAAGGACTTGTGGGGTCCTTGGTGCTCTCTGAGCTTGGTGATTTTCCTGCAAACATTTCATTACCTAACTAGGAAACATCCTCAGTGCTGGAAGGAAGGAAGGAAGGAAGGAAGGAAGGAAGGAAGGAAGGAAGGAAGGAAGGAAGGAAGGAGAGGACTTGTGGGGTCCTTGGTGCTCTCTGAGCTTGGTGATTTTCCTGCAAACATTTCATACCTAACTAGGAAACATCTCAGTGCTGGAAGGAAGGAAAGGAAAGGAAGGAAGGAAGGAAGGAAGGAAG
>CM019158.1:10435493-10449695 GCA_009733165.1 Naja naja | reverse complement strand
GAGCCCCAGGGGAAGTTGGTTCCAGAGTTCAGGGACATGACAGAGTAGGCACGTCGTCGGGGGACCGCCAGCCGGCATTGCCCGGCTGATGGGACCCCAAGGAGTCCCTGTCTGTGACTTCGTACAGGGCGGTTAGTATTCGATGTCGGCAGCAGTCTCTCCCTTAAGTAATAAGGACCCATGTCATGTAGGACTTTGTATGTTAAAGTTAAAACCTTTTGGGGGGCAAAAACCCATTCTCTCTCTTGTTTCCCACTGAGTCCCCTGGTTTTCCTTTTCTGCTCGGCTGCTGAGGGAGGTCTCCGGGTTCGGCATTCGGTTTAATGTCTCTCCCTTATCAGATCAAACGCGGGGTTGAAATTTCCCTCTCTGGATTCCTCCTATTCTTCTTCCATCCATTCATTCATCCTTCCTTCCTCTGGGCTGAAAGCTAAGCTCCATTCACTGCGCTGGCCCTGGGGGCCTCCATTCTTAACTCTCCACCCTGCATCGTGGCCGCCGGCTTTGATTTCAGGCCACCAAGCTCACAGGTGACAAATTTCTTGGTTGGAGGGCCTTGAGGGTGGGTGGGTGGGTGGTGGGAGGACAGAAGAAAGAAGGGGGCTTTTTCCATGGGTTGCCAAAGGGCGGTCTGAGAAAGTTTCAAGGGAAAGGAGACGATAAGCAAGAGCAATTCTGGGCCCCATTGTAGTCCTAAAACGAGGACAACCCTGCAATACATTGATTTATTTTGGTCCCGCTAAATTTATTTTGGTCCCGCTGTATTCCTATTATTCTTCGCATCTTTCCTATTATGTATATCTCCGGATCCTCTTAGGATTCTGGCTTTGTTGCTTGTAGCTTACGATTTATATTGTTTGAGTTAGTATTTAGAATGACTTAGGTTTATGGCTTATTTAGTATCCTAGGGACTAGCGCTGAGTGTTGCAGCTGATGAACTATGATGAATGTATTTTTTATGGTGACTTTGATCATGATATATCACTTGTTGCTTTTATGTTCCACTGAAAGCTTATGCACAGGAGGCAAATTCCTTGAGTGTCCAATCACACTGGGCCAATAAAGAATTCTATCTTATTCCTAATCCTAATCCTAATCCTATTTCTGTCCTATCCTACTCTACTCTACTCTACTCTGAATTCTATTCTACTCTACTCTATTCTATTCTATTCTACTCTATTCTGCATTCTACTCTACTCTATTTTACTCTATTCTGCATTCTATTCTATTCCTATGCTATTCTATTCTATTCTACTCTACTCTGCATTCTATTCTACTCTACTCTACTCTCTACTCTACTCTATTCTATTCTCTATTCTGCATTCTACTCTACTCTATTTTACTGTATTCTGCATTCTATTCTATTCCTATTCTCTACTCTACTCTGCATTCTATTCTACTCTACTCTCTATTCTATTCTGCATTCTATTCTATTCTACTCTACTCTGCTCTATTCTGCATTCTACTCTACTCTATTCTGCATTCTATTCTATTCTATTCCTATTCTATTCTATTCTACTCTGCATTCTATTCTATTCTACTCTATTCTGCATTCTACTCTACACTACTCTGCATTCTACTCTATTCTACTCTATTCTGAATTCTATTCTATTCCTATTCTATTCTACTCTACTCTGCATTCTATTCTACTCTGATGATTGAGGCAGCCAAAGGAAGGCAAAATAATGCTTTGGAATGACTTCTGACAGCTCTGGGTCATTCTGGAGTATTTGAATCAAATAGAGGATGTTAATTTTTTAGCCGTTTTTGTTGACCTCATTTATTCTCCATCTTGAGTTGTTCAGGGAATCAGGGATGCCCGAGTTGAATTAAGAAGGAGACACTCTCTCCCTAAGGAGGAGTTATCCTGTGTTCAGATTCCTGCCTAAATTTGGAGACTCAGTGGATAAGGTGGCAAATTGTTAAAAGAATTTTTTTTTTTTTAAAGTTTGGCCTTCAATCATGTTAAAAGAAAGTTCTGGAAAGGGTGCTCTCAACCCCCACACCTTAAATGTTCTCAAGGTGGGGAATCAAAAAAAGACCAGCAAATATTGGTTGTGTTCTTCCACAATTGCCCATTGGCTCTCCTCCTTCTCAAAAGTTGGGGGCTCCTGGTTGAGAAAGGAAAGGAGGCCACCTGGACGAGCCCAACACCACTTGTGGGCAGCTGTGCCCGGGGTAGATGAAAGCTTTCTTCCATCCCTGCTTCCCAAACCTGGGATTTGAGGGATGTCAATATATATATATATATATATATATATATATATATATATATAGAGAGAGAGAGAGAGAGAGAGAGAGAGAGAGAGAGAGAGAGAGAGAGAGAGAGAGGAAAAGGTGGGCGTTTGGATGCTTAATATTTGCTATGCCTTTTTTTGCTATGAGTTCGATTTCAGAGGCGAGAATTCTTCAGCAGTTCTCGGTTAAGTGCCCTGCTCTGTTGACCCCCATTGGTCCTCCCGTGGTACGTTCTGCAGGAGGCATTCTCTTCCAGGCCCTGGGAGAGACCACTGCAGAGAGAGGGGCAGCCGGGGCTCTATAGGAAGCCTTCCCATGAATGCAAGGAGATAATGGCTTGTACGTAGATGACAAAGAGATGTCGGATCTTGGAGGAAGAAGGAGTGGAGGGCGACCCGTTTCCCAGCGGGCATCCTTTGCTCAAAGAACAGCGCCATCGGCCCGCGGAGAAGGGTCATCCCAGCCTCAATGAGGTCTTTCAAGCTGCGAAGTCAACGCAGTGTCTGCATCACTGCCTCTGCCCCATCGGGAAAGGGTTTTGAGCAATGGCTTGCTTTTTCAAAGCCAGGGCTGGCATGTTGCCCCACAGAGCAATGGGGAGGCTTGGGCCTCCTCTGCAGCCCAGATCTATCTATCTATCTATCTATCTATCTATCTATCTATCTATCTCTATCTATCTATCTATCTATCTATCTATCTATCTATCTATCTCTATCTTTCTTTCTTTCTTTCTTTCTTTCTTTCTTTCTTCCTTTCTTTCTTTTAAAGTCAAGTTTTTATTTTGTAACATATTAAAAATTCCAATTTAAAATTGAACAGTGGGTGGTCTGGGTTCAAATAGTTGTAGGAAATAATCATCAAAATGTTTGCAACCATATTCATTTACATTGATATCCTGTTTCCCCGAGAATACGACCTACCCTGAAAGTAAGCCCTAGCTTGATTTTTTTTACATGTGCTCCCAATATAAGCCCTACTCCCCCCCAAATAAGCCCTAATTAAGATCCCGACCACTCCAGAGTGGACAGATAAAAATTAAGCTAGGGTGGGGATGAACAATCAACCCATGGAACAGAAGTTGCCCTCAGAAGTCGTGGGAGCGCCATCACTTGAGACTTTCAAGAAAAGATTGGACTGCCATTTGTCAGAAATGGTGTAGGGTCTCCCACTTGGATGGGGGGTTGGACTAGATGACCTACAAGGTCCCTTCCAGCTCTGATTATCTGTTAAATTTGATGGGTGGGTGGGGGGTGGAACTGCCCTACTGCTTCCCTTTGGACAGTTGTAGCCAGGCCTCGCACACCCTGACACCTGCCTTGCCAGCCCATTCCTTCTGCAGCTGGCAAGGCTGGTCAGGCTTTCCTGAAGGCCTCTGTAGCTGGGAACAAAAGCTCTGGATCGATCCTGAGCTCTGTTAATGGCTGCAGAGGCCTTCAGGAAAGCCTTGCTGGCCACAGAAGAAGCTCCTGAAGGCCTCTGACAGCGAAATGGAGTCCAGGGGCGACAAGCGCAATGAGGTTAGTCAGTGGTGGACATCCCCTGAAAATAAGAACTGGTGCCTTTTTTGGTGGCAAAATAAATAAATAAAAATAAGACAGGGACTTATTTTTGGAGAAACAGTATTAGTAACAATAATAACAATATTATTTGCTTAACCAATTCAACTGTTGCTTTCTTCTATCACTGATCCTTTCCATATATTTCCCTGATTTTTTTTCAGCTAGCCAGCAGCCCAGATCTTAAGCGCCGCCTGAGCGGGAAGCAGGCATAAAATTCTCCATTGGTCACTAACGTTACCATCGGCTGCCCAACGATGATGCTTTGCAAAGCATTCCAAACTGGTTAAACGCTGGTCAGCAGATCCAGGCTACTTGGAAAACCACAATGGAAAACAACCTAGACCAATTAAATCACCCTGTCCAGTGGCTGGCTGAAAAAGAGAGGTTTTCGGGCACGGTCATAACTCTTACGGATTTTGGAAGAAAGATCCACCCGTTGTTTTGTCCCATCCCCAGAACACAAGGTGTAAAATATTTTTGCGGGTCCATTTGTGCTCATTCTCCGTAACGTTACGCTCCATTTCCCTGTCTTTCTGGAGTCCATCTTTCGGTTTCTTCTTCCTTTCAAAACAGTTTTAAGGATGGATTTCAGGACTTCTCATCGGGCACGTATGAATAGCAGGATTTTTCTCTGGGTGGAAGGACTTAAAAGTTACACTAATAGTAGAGTAACCATCGCAGGCCTGCTTTTCTAAATGGTTAACTGTTCCTAATTTATCATCTCGATAAAAAGTTGATGCTATCATTAAAGATTTAATCTTCAGTTCGATTCACAGGTAAAAACTTAACCATTCGAGTCCTAACCAAGGAGCTAAGAGCTGTTAAGGTAGCATCTAAATATATGTCGATATGTTATTATTGTAGATTTCATCTTTAATTCAGTTCACAATCTGGGATTGGTAAAAACTTAACAATTCAAGTCCTAACCAAGGATTTAAGTGCTGTTAAGGTAAAATCTGAATATAAAGGCAGTGCCGAGTAAGTTGGTTCTTTGCAAAGTCAGGAAATTCAGGTCTGATAAGTTCACAATTTCCATGTATTGCTCCAAGGGCCTTATTATTATTATCCCTATCTGATTAGATTGATCCTTCGCGCGCGTTCAAGCCTTTCCTGTTCTTCTTCCTTCTTCTTCTGTTGCCCGCCTTCTTCCTTCTTCTCCTCCTCTTCTTTCTCCTCAACTTTCCTCTTCTTTACAGGCTGGTCCATTGCTAAGCCAGGCGATTGTGAGGTGACTCACGCCCTATTTTACAACCTTTCCCCCTTCGTTGTTAAGCAAATCGCTGTCACGTTAAGTGAATCACACGGTTGTTCAGCCAATCTTCGGCTCTGCTGGTCAGGAGCCGGCTGGCCAGGGGAAACCTGGGGTGCTGCAACTGTCGTAAATCCATGCCGGATGGCCAAATGCTCGAATTCTGATCGCGTGACCGTGGAGAGGCTGCGGCCACCATTGTAAGGGCGAGGACCACTCGTAAAGCAGATTTTTTTCCCCCAGTGCCGGCGTAATTTCGGACGTCGGCTAAATGAGTCGTTACCTGGGTACCTTTCTGGTAATTGGAGAGTGGGGGGATAAAGAGACCCTGTCCAGATAACGGGCAGTGGGGGGAGATTATGTGCCAGAGAGCCGCTCGGCTGGACCTCAAGAATGGAAGACGCTGCTGCTGACGGGTGAAAACCGATCTTGTCAAGAGCTATTTTCTTCGGCAGACAAAACTGACATTGTCAGTGCCGGGGGCTCACGTGTGGCCTTGGCAGGGGCCCAAAGCCCACCTTTTCTGCCTCCGGCCGGCCAGCCCTGAAACAAAGCAGAAACCCCCCCTCCTCTCAGCTGTCATGTCTCTTGAGAGGGCTGATGAAAAGAGGTGGAGAGGGCCCAGTAATGCGGCCGAGGAGATAAGGCTCAAGAGGAGAGACCCAAAAGGCCTGCCTATCTCTCTCTCTCTCTCTCTCTCTCTCTCTCTCGGAAGGATATTTCACACTAGAGAGGGGCTTGTAAATAAGATCTGGATAAAGGTTTCCCCTCTGGAAGGAGAGAAGGAAGAGGGAGGAAAGAGAGAGAGGAAGAAGGGGGAGAGGGAGGGAAAGAGGGAGGAGAGAGGGAGGAGGAAGAGGGAGAGAAAGAGGGAGATGAGAGAGAAAGAGAGATGGAGAGAAGGAGGGAGGGAGAGCGAGAGAGTGAGTGAAAGAGAGAGACAGAAAAAGAAAGACAGAATATATATATATATATATATATATATAGAGAGAGAGAGAGAGAGAGAGATAGAGAGAGAGAGAGAGAGAGAGAGATGATCTGAGGTCCCCTGAGTTTGGGTAATGAAACGTCTGCAAGAAAACCAGCAAGCTCAGAGACCACCAAGGACCTCCCAGTCCTCCTCTTCTCCACAAACCCCACTCCCTTCAGCACTGATGACGTTACCAATTTGGGTCATGAAACGTCTGCAAGAAAACCACCACGCTCAGAGAGCACCAAGGGCCCCTCATCTCAACCCTGAGCTACAACATATTCTCCTTTATTACTTCCTCCTTCGTTCTAAGTTGATTCTCTCCTGGATAAGTTTCCAGCGGCTGTCCGACACAGTCTGGGGTCTTCCTGCCTGAGCAGGGGGTTGGGCTAGAGGACCTCCCAGCTCCCTCCCAACTCTGGTTAGGCTTAGTTTAGAAGTGACTTGTGGGTGAAGCTGTTCTTAGACATTACATCATTCACTCAGGATCTCCGGCCAGCTACACGCTTGCTGGACCATCAAAACCTCGATGGAAAAGAATGCCAGATACGATCTTCAGGAAGATATGAAAGGAGCAGCAAGGAAAGTCCTTGTGGAAAAGATTACAGATGGAAGCAAACACCAGAGAGAAACTCAAAATAGTGCCTTCTTCTTGTGATTATTATTTTTTTAAGGGGAAAAAGAAACCGAACCAGACTTCAAGATTTTCTCATGATCCCCCACAATTATTGGTTGATTTATTTGTATCCCACGTTGATTATAACTCAAGGCGGTGAACATATCCAACACAGCTTCCTCCTCCTATTTTCTCCCACAACAACAGCCCTGTGAGGTAGGCTGGGCTGAGAAAGAGGGACTGGACCAAGGTCTCCCAGCCTGCTTTCACGCCTAAGGTGGAAGTAGAACTCCCAATCTCCTAGTGATTAGCCCAAAGTCACCCAGCTGGCTTTCCTGCCTAGGTGGAACTAGAACTCCCAATCTCCTAGTGATTAGCCCAAAGTCACCCAGCTGGCTTTCCTGCCTAGGTGGAACTAGAACTCCCAATCTCCTAGTGATTAGCCCAAAGTCACCCAGCTGGCTTTCCTGCCTAGGTGGAACTAGAACTCCCAATCTCCAGTGATTAGCCCAAAGTCACCCAGCTGGCTTTCCTGCCTAGGTGGAACTAGAACTCCCAATCTAGTGATTAGCCCAAAGTCACCCAGCTGGCTTTCCTGCCTAGGTGGAACTAGAACTCCCAATCTCCTAGTGATTAGCCCAAAGTCACCCAGCTGGCTTTCCTGCCTAAGGTGGAACTAGAACTCCCAATCTCCTAGTGATTAGCCCAAAGTCACCCAGCTGGCTTTCCTGCCTAGGTGGAACTAGAACTCCCAATCTAGTGATTAGCCCAAAGTCACCCAGCTGGCTTTCCTGCTAAGGTGGAACTAGAACTCCCAATCTCCTAGTGATTAGCCCAAAGTCACCCAGCTGGCTTTCCTGCCTAGGTGGAACTAGAACTCCCAACCTCCTAGTGATTAGCCCAAAGTCACCCAGCTGGCTTTCCTGCCTAAGGTGGAACTAGAACTCCCAATCTCCTAGTGATTAGCCCAAAGTCACCCAGCTGGCTTTCCTGCCTAGGTGGAACTAGAACTCCCAATCTCCTAGTGATTAGCCCAAAGTCACCCAGCTGGCTTTCCTGCCTAGGTGGAACTAGAACTCCCAATCTAGTGATTAGCCCAAAGTCACCCAGCTGGCTTTCCTGCTTAAGGTGGAACTAGAACTCCCAATCTCTAGTGATTAGCCCAAAGTCACCCAGCTGGCTTTCCTGCTTAAGGTGGAACTAGAACTCCCAATCTCCTAGTGATTAGCCCAAAGTCACCCAGCTGGCTTTCCTGCCTAAGGTGGAACTAGAACTCCCAATCTCCTAGTGATTAGCCCAAAGTCACCCAGCTGGCTTTCCTGCCTAAGGTGGAACTAGAACTCCCAATCTCCTAGTGATTAGCCCAAAGTCACCCAGCTGGCTTTCCTGCCTAGGTGGAACTAGAACTCCCAATCTCCTAGTGATTAGCCCAAAGTCACCCAGCTGGCTTTCCTGCCTAAGGTGGAACTAGAACTCCCAATCTCTAGTGATTAGCCCAAAGTCACCCAGCTGGCTTTCCTGCCTAAGGTGGAACTAGAACTCCCAATCTCCTAGTGATTAGCCCAAAGTCACCCAGCTGGCTTTCCTGCCTAGGTGGAACTAGAACTCCCAATCTCCTAGTGATTAGCCCAAAGTCACCCAGCTGGCTTTCCTGCCTAAGGTGGAACTAGAACTCCCAATCTCCTAGTGATTAGCCCAAAGTCACCCAGCTGGCTTTCCTGCCTAAGGTGGAACTAGAACTCCCAATCTCCTAGTGATTAGCCCAAAGTCACCCAGCTGGCTTTCCTGCTTAGGTGGAACTAGAACTCCCAATCTCCTAGTGATTAGCCCAAAGTCACCCAGCTGGCTTTCCTGCTAGGTGGAACTAGAACTCCCAATCTCCTAGTGATTAGCCCAAAGTCACCCAGCTGGCTTTCCTGCCTAGGTGGAACTAGAACTCCCAATCTAGTGATTAGCCCAAAGTCACCCAGCTGGCTTTCCTGCCTAGGTGGAACTAGAACTCCCAATCTCCTAGTGATTAGCCCAAAGTCACCCAGCTGGCTTTCCTGCCTAGGTGGAACTAGAACTCCCAATCTCCTAGTGATTAGCCCAAAGTCACCCAGCTGGCTTTCCTGCCTAAGGTGGAAGTAGAACTCCCAATCTCCTGGTAATTGGTCCAAAGTCACCCAGCTGGCTTTCCTGCCTAGGTGGAACTAGAACTCCCAATCTCTAGTGATTAGCCCAAAGTCACCCAGCTGGCTTTCCTGCCTAAGGTGGAACTAGAACTCCCAATCTCCTAGTGATTAGCCCAAAGTCACCCAGCTGGCTTTCCTGCCTAGGTGGAACTGGAACTCCCAATCTCCCAGTGATTAGCCCAAAGTCACCCAGCTGGCTTTCCTGCCTAGGTGGAACTAGAACTCCCAATCTCCTAGTGATTAGCCCAAAGTCACCCAGCTGGCTTTCCTGCCTAGGTGGAACTAGAACTCCCAATCTCCTAGTGATTAGCCCAAAGTCACCCAGCTGGCTTTCCTGCCTAAGGTGGAACTAGAACTCCCAATCTCCTAGTGATTAGCCCAAAGTCACCCAGCTGGCTTTCCTGCTTAAGGTGGAACTAGAACTCCCAATCTCCTAGTGATTAGCCCAAAGTCACCCAGCTGGCTTTCCTGCCTAAGGTGGAACTAGAACTCCCAATCTCCTAGTGATTAGCCCAAAGTCACCCAGCTGGCTTTCCTGCCTAGGTGGAACTAGAACTCCCAATCTAGTGATTAGCCCAAAGTCACCCAGCTGGCTTTCCTGCTTAAGGTGGAACTAGAACTCCCAATCTCCTAGTGATTAGCCCAAAGTCACCCAGCTGGCTTTCCTGCCTAGGTGGAACTAGAACTCCCAATCTAGTGATTAGCCCAAAGTCACCCAGCTGGCTTTCCTGCTTAAGGTGGAACTAGAACTCCCAATCTCCTAGTGATTAGCCCAAAGTCACCCAGCTGGCTTTCCTGCCTAGGTGGAACTAGAACTCCCAATCTAGTGATTAGCCCAAAGTCACCCAGCTGGCTTTCCTGCTTAAGGTGGAACTAGAACTCCCAATCTCCTAGTGATTAGCCCAAAGTCACCCAGCTGGCTTTCCTGCCTAGGTGGAACTAGAACTCCCAATCTCCTAGTGATTAGCCCAAAGTCACCCAGCTGGCTTTCCTGCCTAAGGTGGAACTAGAACTCCCAATCTCCTAGTGATTAGCCCAAAGTCACCCAGCTGGCTTTCCTGCCTAGGTGGAACTAGAACTCCCAATCTAGTGATTAGCCCAAAGTCACCCAGCTGGCTTTCCTGCTTAAGGTGGAACTAGAACTCCCAATCTCCTAGTGATTAGCCCAAAGTCACCCAGCTGGCTTTCCTGCCTAGGTGGAACTAGAACTCCCAATCTAGTGATTAGCCCAAAGTCACCCAGCTGGCTTTCCTGCTAAGGTGGAACTAGAACTCCCAATCTCCTAGTGATTAGCCCAAAGTCACCCAGCTGGCTTTCCTGCCTAGGTGGAACTAGAACTCCCAATCTAGTGATTAGCCCAAAGTCACCCAGCTGGCTTTCCTGCCTAAGGTGGAACTAGAACTCCCAATCTCCTAGTGATTAGCCCAAAGTCACCCAGCTGGCTTTCCTGCCTAGGTGGAACTAGAACTCCTAATCTAGTGATTAGCCCAAAGTCACCCAGCTGGCTTTCCTGCTTAAGGTGGAACTAGAACTCCCAATCTCCTAGTGATTAGCCCAAAGTCACCCAGCTGGCTTTCCTGCCTAGGTGGAACTAGAACTCTCAATCTAGTGATTAGCCCAAAGTCACCCAGCTGGCTTTCCTGCTTAAGGTGGAACTAGAACTCCCAATCTCCTAGTGATTAGCCCAAAGTCACCCAGCTGGCTTTCCTGCCTAGGTGGAACTAGAACTCCCAATCTAGTGATTAGCCCAAAGTCACCCAGCTGGCTTTCCTGCTTAAGGTGGAACTAGAACTCCCAATCTCCTAGTGATTAGCCCAAAGTCACCCAGCTGGCTTTCCTGCCTAAGGTGGAACTAGAACTCCCAACCTCCTAGTGATTAGCCCAAAGTCACCCAGCTGGCTTTCCTGCCTAGGTGGAACTAGAACTCCCAATCTAGTGATTAGCCCAAAGTCACCCAGCTGGCTTTCCTGCTTAAGGTGGAACTAGAACTCCCAATCTCCTAGTGATTAGCCCAAAGTCACCCAGCTGGCTTTCCTGCTTAAGGTGGAACTAGAACTCCCAATCTCCTAGTGATTAGCCCAAAGTCACCCAGCTGGCTTTCCTGCCTAAGGTGGAACTAGAACTCCCAATCTCCTAGTGATTAGCCCAAAGTCACCCAGCTGGCTTTCCTGCCTAGGTGGAACTAGAACTCCCAATCTCCTAGTGATTAGCCCAAAGTCACCCAGCTGGCTTTCCTGCTTAAGGTGGAACTAGAACTCCCAATCTCCTAGTGATTAGCCCAAAGTCACCCAGCTGGCTTTCCTGCCTAGGTGGAACTAGAACTCCAATCCTAGTGATTAGCCCAAAGTCACCCAGCTGGCTTTCCTGCTAGGTGGAACTAGAACTCCCAATCTCCTAGTGATTAGCCCAAAGTCACCCAGCTGGCTTTCCTGCCTAGGTGGAACTGGAACTCCCAACCTCCTAGTGATTAGCCCAAAGTCACCCAGCTGGCTTTCCTGCCTAAGGTGGAACTAGAACTCCCAATCTCCTAGTGATTAGCCCAAAGTCACCCAGCTGGCTTTCCTGCTTAAGGTGGAACTAGAACTCCCAATCTCCTAGTGATTAGCCCAAAGTCACCCAGCTGGCTTTCCTGCCTAGGTGGAACTAGAACTCTCAATCTAGTGATTAGCCCAAAGTCACCCAGCTGGCTTTCCTGCTAAGGTGGAACTAGAACTCCCAATCTCCTAGTGATTAGCCCAAAGTCACCCAGCTGGCTTTCCTGCCTAGGTGGAACTAGAACTCCCAATCTAGTGATTAGCCCAAAGTCACCCAGCTGGCTTTCCTGCTTAAGGTGGAACTAGAACTCCCAATCTCCTAGTGATTAGCCCAAAGTCACCCAGCTGGCTTTCCTGCCTAAGGTGGAACTAGAACTCCCAATCTCCTAGTGATTAGCCCAAAGTCACCCAGCTGGCTTTCCTGCCTAGGTGGAACTAGAACTCCCAATCTAGTGATTAGCCCAAAGTCACCCAGCTGGCTTTCCTGCTTAAGGTGGAACTAGAACTCCCAATCTCCTAGTGATTAGCCCAAAGTCACCCAGCTGGCTTTCCTGCCTAGGTGGAACTGGAACTCCCAACCTCCTAGTGATTAGCCCAAAGTCACCCAGCTGGCTTTCCTGCCTAAGGTGGAACTAGAACTCCCAATCTCCTAGTGATTAGCCCAAAGTCACCCAGCTGGCTTTCCTGCCTAGGTGGAACTAGAACTCCCAATCTCCTAGTGATTATCAAAGTCACCCAGCTGGCTTTCCTGCTTAGGTGGAACTAGAACTCCCAATCTCCTAGTGATTAGCCCAAAGTCACCCAGCTGGCTTTCCTGCTTAAGGTGGAACTAGAACTCCCAATCTCCTAGTGATTAGCCCAAAGTCACCCAGCTGGCTTTCCTGCCTAAGGTGGAACTAGAACTCCCAATCTCCTAGTGATTAGCCCAAAGTCACCCAGCTGGCTTTCCTGCCTAGGTGGAACTAGAACTCCCAATCTAGTGATTAGCCCAAAGTCACCCAGCTGGCTTTCCTGCTTAAGGTGGAACTAGAACTCCCAATCTCCTAGTGATTAGCCCAAAGTCACCCAGCTGGCTTTCCTGCCTAGGTGGAACTAGAACTCTCAATCTAGTGATTAGCCCAAAGTCACCCAGCTGGCTTTCCTGCTTAAGGTGGAACTAGAACTCCCAATCTCCAGTGATTAGCCCAAAGTCACCCAGCTGGCTTTCCTGCCTAGGTGGAACTAGAACTCCCAACCCTAGTGATTAGCCCAAAGTCACCCAGCTGGCTTTCCTGCTTAAGGTGGAACTAGAACTCCCAATCTCCTAGTGATTAGCCCAAAGTCACCCAGCTGGCTTTCCTGCCTAGGTGGAACTAGAACTCCCAATCTCCTAGTGATTAGCCCAAAGTCACCCAGCTGGCTTTCCTGCCTAAGGTGGAACTAGAACTCCCAATCTCTAGTGATTAGCCCAAAGTCACCCAGCTGGCTTTCCTGCCTAGGTGGAACTAGAACTCTCAATCTAGTGATTAGCCCAAAGTCACCCAGCTGGCTTTCCTGCTTAAGGTGGAACTAGAACTCCCAATCTCCTAGTGATTAGCCCAAAGTCACCCAGCTGGCTTTCCTGCCTAGGTGGAACTAGAACTCCCAATCTAGTGATTAGCCGAAAGTCACCCAGCTGGCTTTCCTGCTTAAGGTGGAACTAGAACTCCCAATCTCCTAGTGATTAGCCCAAAGTCACCCAGCTGGCTTTCCTGCCTAGGTGGAACTAGAACTCCCAATCTAGTGATTAGCCCAAAGTCACCCAGCTGGCTTTCCTGCCTAAGGTGGAACTAGAACTCCCAATCTCCTAGTGATTAGCCCAAAGTCACCCAGCTGGCTTTCCTGCCTAGGTGGAACTAGAACTCCTAATCTAGTGATTAGCCCAAAGTCACCCAGCTGGCTTTCCTGCTTAAGGTGGAACTAGAACTCCCAATCTCCTAGTGATTAGCCCAAAGTCACCCAGCTGGCTTTCCTGCCTAGGTGGAACTAGAACTCAATCTAGTGATTAGCCCAAAGTCACCCAGCTGGCTTTCCCTGCTAAGGTGGAACTAGAACTCCCAATCTCCTAGTGATTAGCCCAAAGTCACCCAGCTGGCTTTCCTGCCTAGGTGAACTAGAACTCCCAATCTAGTGATTAGCCCAAAGTCACCCAGCTGGCTTTCCTGCTTAAGGTGGAACTAGAACTCCCAATCTCCTAGTGATTAGCCCAAAGTCACCCAGCTGGCTTTCCTGCCTAAGGTGGAACTAGAACTCCCAACCTCCTAGTGATTAGCCCAAAGTCACCCAGCTGGCTTTCCTGCCTAGGTGGAACTAGAACTCCCAATCTCCTAGTGATTAGCCCAAAGTCACCCAGCTGGCTTTAGTGCCCAAGGTGGGACTAGAACTCTTGGTCTTCTGGTTATCGGCCCAAAGTCACCCGGCTTGCTTTCATGTCTAAGGTGGAAGTAGAACTCCCCGTCTCCTAGTGAGTGACCCAAAGTCACCCAGTCTGCTTCCATGCCTAAGGCAGCACTTGAACTCAATGCTCTCCTGATTTCTAGCCTTTTGCTTTAACCCGCTAGATCAAAGTGGCTAAAATAATAAAGTCTGATCTGTTTCTTAACTTGGCCTATCCACGGTTCTTGTTCCGCGTTATTTGTTACTCGACTTCTTTACCCACTATTTTTCAACCTCTTAAGGGGCTGAGTCTGCTTTTAGCAGAAGATCCAGATCAGAAGAGAGAGAGAGAGAGAGAGAGAGAGAGAGAGAGAGAGAGAGAGAGAGAGAGAGAAAGAAAATTAAAAAAGGAAAAGTTGCATCTTCTTGATCTTCTCTGACTTTGGCCTATCTGCATAGCAGATTTAG
>CM019158.1:10422092-10434493 GCA_009733165.1 Naja naja | reverse complement strand
AGCCAGGGTCTTCAAACTTGATAGCTTTAAGACTTGTGGACTTCAACTCCCAGAATTCCTCCTCCAGTCATGTTAGCTCAGGAATTCTGGGAGTTGAAGTCCACAAGTCTTAAACTTGCCAAGTTTGAAGACCCTTGGCCTACTCTAACAACCTTCTGATGAACTTCTGGAGGTCTACCAGCCTCCGTCAGGCAATTAGCAATGTTTGTTTGGAAATATACAAGGGTTGCTCATCTCTTGTCCATTACAAGCTGTCAAGTTTGAGGATCCCCAGAGTAGGGTTATCTCCAGAAAATGCTACACCAATCAGAAAACATTGAGGAAAACTAAGGCAGACAGGACCAGAATTTTCCCTCTTAAATGTACAGTTGAACATCCCATACATACAATGGTGGAACCTTCTCCAATACGGCCATCATCTCCACGAGAACCTTCTGGGACAATATTAGCGATCGCTCTCCACCACCGAATCAAATCGCCCTTTTTCGTTTCAAATAACATTTGACGCCCAAGTAGCTCCTGTGTTTAATTTCTCTCTCCCACTTTCCTGCTGCATCCTTCTGTTCCTTGTCATCGACATGTAGATTTATTATAAAGTTATTAGAGAAATAGAGCCGGGAGAAGAGCTGCTGATGTATATGAAAGAAGGAACTTTGTCTGCTGGAAACCTGCCGCCTAGTTTGGAAGGTGAGACCCATTTCTTATCTTTCCCCCAAATTAAAACCTGTTCCATTCCAAGATACAAACATGCTGGTGGTTTATTTTGGACCGTTGCACCACCAGAACGGATCATCGGGGCCAGGAACTCATCACAGCAACCTGTCAGATGTTGCTTTAGACTTCTGAAGTCCTCCTGTCCGGCTGTTGCTATTGAGGTGTTTGTGTTAGCCATTCACATATTAGAAGAGACTATTTGTAGCTCAAATGTTTCATTACATCTTCATGTTGAAATTCCATTTCTATATAGCAGCCAGAGCTAACAAAGAGCACAGTCACCATGTGCGTTACTGCTCAACTGTTTTTACTGTAACAGGAAACTCTACTTAGAAAAAAAAGCATAGAGTATATGCCATAGGTCCAAACTTGTAAACACTGCCATCTACTGGGTGAATACTATTGTAGTTGTTGCATAGAAATACATTCCAACAATGAATTCCAGCACTTCATGAACAAGATGTCTAGAGATGTGAAACTCTGCAGATCCTGATTGCTATAATTTTGAAGGCCTGATTCAAGACCTTTGTTGGTATTTTAATTGTGCCAATTGAACAATCCCTCTAAAAGATGGGACAGAAGTATTGTGGCAAAGGTCCCAACTAACCATCCCTAAATTGTTTTTTGTGATAACATCGGCAATTATGGAAAACAGGGTTGGGAAGAAGCTCACACGATACTGGAAGTTTGCTTAGCCCTGCTTCAGATAGTGTTTACTCGCTCAGTTTGCAAAACTAGGAAGTGTGATGTCTACATTACCTCCATCCTGATTTTCACATTGAGTGGCATCCACAAAATTAAAAAAGTAAACCACGATTGTTGGTGCTCTTTGAGCTTGGTTGTTTTCTTGTAGACATTTCATGACCCAGCTAGGTAACATCAGTGCTAGAAGGGATTGGGGTTTGGGAGAAGAAGGAGAAAGGGAAGGAAGAAGGAAGAAGGAGGAGGAGGAAGAAGGAAGAAGAAGAAGAAGAAGAAGAAGAAGAAGAAGAAGAAGAAGAAGAAGAAGAAGAAGAAGAAGAAGAAGAAGAAGAAGAAACTAAACAAATTGCATGGCAAACAGAAGGAAAAAGAAAAGAAAAGAAAAGAAAAGAATTTAAAACTAACTTTGTTTTCCGGGAAAATTTTACAGGGGGTGGGGAAATGGATTGTTTGACTTGGCCTTTGTGTCAGGATGCTGCCTTGTGAACTTAATAATAGCTGCCCTTCTTTTTAATTCATTTGACCTTGACTGGAATAATTTATTGTGTGCTTTAGAGGAAACACAGAGAGACAGAGAGAGTTCCTTCTGCACAACACTTTCTTTTAAAGCAGAGAATTGAATGGGCAGGATTTTGGTTGCCATGCCAAGGCTCTCAACATCGTATCCAAAAAAATGGAGAATTATTTTGAGCCTAAGTAGTTGTCTTCCTTGGGAGGGGAAAAAAAATCATGATTTTAACACCCTGGCTAAGTTTTAAAAAGAAACTTGCCAAAATAGGTCTGGGGTGACCATGTAAATTCAATTTATGCCCCCTTCTTTCCCCATCAAAAACCTGCAGAAAGGGAAATATAATTGCGATCAGATCTGATCTGATTTGAGAAAAACCTTCCCAAGCTTGTAATTTGAATAAGGCAGAGTCGGTTTTCGTTATTATTTTTAATCTTTAAGTGACTTTTAATTTTTATTAGAGGGGAGGAAAAAATCCTTAACCCCCCAAAGAGTTTTCCATTAAAAATCCTCAGTCTAGGTAAAATTTATATGACCGACAACATCATCAGAGAAATTTACCTTAAAAAAAAAAACACCTCAATGAATTGTATATTAAAATTTTAGCTTTGGTTGGGGAAGCTACAGCAGGGACAAAATAGTGAATAAAAATTGGAGATTGCTCTTTCATATAATATAATATATCAGTGTTTTTTCCAGCGTCCGCATGTTGGATTGAAAGAGATAAGTTTTAAGATGTAGGAATATACAGATAATCCTCAATTTACAGCCTAACATTTCCATCGCTAAGCAAGATGGTTGGGAAGGGCCCCGTTTTACAAAGTCCACATGGCTTTTTAAAAAATCACCAGGACTGAGAAGATTTCTAAGATCTCTGCTTGAGAATCACACCCGTCCATCAATGGGTTTGATTCCAATAGATTTCTCCACAAATATTTGTATTATATATATATATATATATATATATATATATATATATATATATAGGTCTTGGTGTCTTGTCCTTAAGTTGAGAATACCTTGGCACGAAATCTCATCCGTCATCTTCAGGCTGGTGTCTTCAGCTTCGTTCTCCTGGGAGAAGACACCAGCCTGAAGATGACGATGAGATTCAACGTTGCAAGGTATTCTCAATCTTATGACAAGACTATATATATATATATATATATATAAAATATATATTTTTATTAAATCGAGGCACTGGGCGACCTCCGACCCTCTGGCACCACAGCCGGTAACCGCGGGTTGTCAACTCATAAAACATTCCTATGCCTAATTAGACAAATATAACACAATATAATATAAATGTAACATAATAGTTAAGATAAAATAATGTAATGATATGCTATGAATGATTATTATGGAAAAGATTAAAATATGATACTCTATGTTTGATTATTTGGAAATGGATGATATCATAAACTAGGCTTTCTAATAGTTGATTCTTGCTCGAAAAAGATGAGATGAAGTTATAATTGCAGTCGGATAATGAGTTGGTAACATTATGATGCTAAGCGGATAGTAGTTATACATAATATGAATTGTAATATAAAAACAGGATGGAATGACTGTTGATATTGTGCACAAGAGATATGTACCAACTGACACACTGTATAATGGAAGGAAGATTTTATTTAATGTTGTGTGTTTTGTGTTTGTTTAAGTTTGTTGTTTAAAATTAAGAAAAATTTCAAAAAAAAAATTCCTGTGCCTGTTGTAGTAGCTGTGGGGGGGGAGAGAGGAAGGAAATCTGGAAGAGCGGTGCAGCAGTTTGGAAGCAAAAATACATTCCAACTCTTTATCTTTAAAAGAGTATAACTAAAAAAGCGGAGCTTTTGCCCGCGAATATATTTAATTGGAGAACGTGATTGATGACAACCAGCCTGTGAAAGTGCTCAATTGGAAAATCTGATTTATGACACACCCAGGGGGGAGGGGGGAAACAAGGTCACTGTGAAAGACGTATGCCAGAGTTGGCTTTGTTTAGGTTAATGCCAGCATGTTGCTCCTAATAAATCTTTTGAAGTGCTTTGAAGTTTGGCTCGAGGATCATGATTTAATTAGGGCGATTGCTGGAATTCTGACACAGTATCTCTGCTTTTGTCCGCAGATGTTCACACATTCCGTTGCGAGGACTGTGACGAGCTCTTCCAGTCCAAAATGGAGATGAGGCGGCATAAGAAGTACTCCTGTCATGCTGTCGGCTCTCTGTACGAGTCCCTGACCGAGGAGATCAAGCAGGAAGGGATGGAGGATGACCAAGGCCATGAATGCAAAGACTGTGAAAGGATGTTTCCGAACAAGTACAGGTGACGGGGGGCACCCCTAAAGATCGGTTTCAGAGCGGGTGGACCACAATTCCCAGAATTCCCCAGGCAGCTTTAAGATCTGGGGACTTCAACTCAGAATTCCTCAGCCAGATTTAAGATCTGGGCACTCCAACTCCCAGAATTCCCCAGCCAGGTTTAAGATCTACAGACCGCAACTCCCAGAATTCCCCAGCTGGTAGGGTTGAAAAATACTGGCCTAAAATCTTTCGTTCAGGTGATGGTGACACCTGCAAAGACCAGTGTTTTGCAACCTTGACCACTTTTAGAAGGGTGGAAATCCAACATGGAGTAGGGTCTCTCCTGCTGGAGCAAGGGGATTGGACTAGAAGACCTCCGAGGCCCCATCCAAACTCTGTTATCTTCCTCCCTTCTTCTCCAACAGCTTGGAACAGCACATGATCATCCACACGGAAGAAAGGGAATACAAGTGCGACCAGTGTCCCAAGGCCTTCAACTGGAAATCCAACCTGATCCGTCATCAGATGTCGCACGACAGTGGCAAGAGATTTGAGTGCGAAAATTGCGTGAAGGTATGGCCCTCGGGGTGGGCAGGCCCTTGTGAAGACTCCTGGTAGGTTGGGCCAAAGGCCAATGATCCTCTTTTCCACTTCTTCTTCTTCTTCTTCTTCTTCTTCTTCTTCTTCTTCTTCTTCTTCTTCTTCTTCCTCTTCTCCTCCTCCTCCTCTTCTCCTCTCTCTGTCTCTCTGTCTGTCTGTCTCTCTCTCTGTCTTTCTCTTTCCCTGTGTCTTTCTCTTTCTCTCTCTCTGTCTTTCTGTCTCTGTCTTTCTCTCTGTCTCTGTCTTTCTCTCTCTCTCTGTCTTTCTCTCTCTCTCTGTCTCTGTCTCTTTCTCTCTCTCTCTGTCTTTCTCTGTCTCTGTCTCTTTCTGTCTCTATCTCTCTCTGTCCTCTCTCTGTCTTTCTCTCTGTCTTTCTCTCTGTCTCTGTCTTTCTCTTTCTCTCTCTCTGTCTTTCTCCCTGTCTCTCTCTCTCTCTCTATGTCTTTTTCTCTCTCTTTCTGTCTCTTTCTCTCTTTCTCTCTGTCTCTGTCTCTCTGTCTCTGTCTCTGGGTTTAGGGTCACACACTGTTATATATTAAAGTCAGAAAGCATGCAAATGCAAGTAGATCAATAGGTACCATTTCGGTGGGAATTAAGGAGAAACTTCCTAACAGTGAGGACAATTAACCAGTGGAGCAGCTTTCCTTCAGAAGTTGTGGGTGCTGGAGGTTTTTAAGAAGAGACTGGACAGCCACTGGTCTGAAATGGTACCGGGTCTCCTGCTTGAGCAGAGGGTTGTACTAGAAGAAGACCTCCATGGCCCCTTCCAGCTCTGTTCTGATTGATCGATTCCCTGCCCATTCGGCATATAGCCATGCCGGCCGCCCGTCCATGGAAATTGCCTTTGGACACTGCCGGCTCCCTCGGCTAAGAGACGGAGACGAGCATCGTGCCAAGATAGTCAGAAACGACCGAACAACGGTGCAAATCAAATCAACACAAACACACCAAATTCCCTACGAGAAAAACGCCGTGTTGTCTTAACTTTGGAAGCTGAGGAGGTGTTGATTTTGCCTTCTGCTAGGTTTTCACCGACCCCAGCAACCTCCAAAGGCACATTCGCTCCCAGCACGTCGGCGCCCGGGCGCACGCTTGTCCGGACTGCGGGAAGACCTTCGCCACTTCTTCTGGCCTCAAACAGCACAAGCACATCCACAGCACTGTGAAACCTTTCATATGTAAGTTGCCTCAGCCACTGCCTTGGGCCTCAGAAATCCCCTTGTTTGTCTCTCTGTTTGTTTGCTCGTCAATCAAATTGATTGGCTGCCCCCCCTTTCCTGCGGGGTAACGCTTGAATGGAAGGGAGGGGAGTCAGAGAGGCTCGAGATCTGTACACAGGCAGTCCTTGACTTACAATCGTTCATTTAGTGACCTGTTCAAATTGACAACAACATTGTGACTTATAACCGTTTCTCGCAGTTACAACCTTTGCCGCATCCCCACGAACACACGGTCATAATTCAAATGCCTGGCCACTGGCATGTACTTAGGACTGTTGCGGTGTCCCGGTCCCCTTGACAAGATTCCGAGTAACATACCCGTAGCAAACAAAACTCTGAGGCAGGTAAATTCCTCAAAAGAATAAATTTATTGGCTATGTCATATTGGCATAGGCTGGTGAAAACCGACTCTGATTATTCCCATGGTTTTCACCTCATTAAAAAGTAAATGTGGTTTTTTTTCACTTTCTCAAAACAAACAGCCACATGGTCCAATCAGGATACTGCCCAGTTGCTAGGTGATGCTGGACCCCTCCTTCCGAGCACCTGCAGGAATGACCTTGGTTCCCAAGAGAAAGCATTTTGTTTTGACCACAAACCCCAACTATTTCCCCCCTCTCTGCCTGTCCCTCTTCTCCAGTGTATCAGCGCTGAAGTCTTGAAATTGACCTCAGTCTGACAAGCCAAATTGATGGCGAAGCCACTTAATGACTGTGTTACTGAATAACTGTAGTGTTTCGCTTAACAACCGTAGCAGGAAAGATCGTAACATGTGGCAAAACTCAGCAAACAAACATCTCACTCAGCAATGCAAAATTCTGGGGCTCAGTTGTGGTCATAAGTCAAGGACTTCCTGCACACCTTTCAACTAAGTCCCACATACTTTTTTGTTTTGCGTTGTCATGTCGTCCACGTCTCCATTTGGTTCCCGTTGGTTTAAAAACGGTTCCCACTTGCTCTCTTCTTCTTTCTTTTTTTTCCACACACCTCCTCCCCACCCCAGTTAAAATACCGAGACCGCCCGCTTTCTCTCGCACCTAGCCCCGTTCTTTCATATTAATTTCATACTGGGTTTTGGTCTTTTGGTTTCTGTTGATGCTTTAGGCGAGGTCTGCCACAAATCCTACACACAGTTCTCCAACCTCTGCCGACACAAGCGCATGCATGCCGACTGCCGGACTCAGATCAAGTGCAAGGACTGCGGCCAGATGTTCAGCACCACCTCCTCGCTCAACAAACACCGGCGGTTCTGCGAAGGCAAGAACCACTACAACCCCGGAGGCCTTTTCGCGCCCAGTTTGCCTCTGACGCCCAGCTCCTTGATGGACAAGTCGAAGGCGTCGCCCAACCTCAATCATACCGGACTCGGCTTTGGCGACTACTTCCCCTCCCGGCCGCACCCGGGAGCAATTCCGTTCTCGCCTGCTCCCCCTGCGTTCCCAGCTCTCGCCCCCGGCTTCCCGGGGATCTTCCCTCCCTCGCTGTACCCCAGGCCTCCTCTCTTGCCCCCCACACCCCTGCTCAAGAGCCCCCTCAACCACACCCAAGAAGCCAAGCTCCCCAGCCCCCTGGGCCACTCTCCACTCCCGCTGATGTCCGCCGTGGGCAACAGCAGCCACCCGCTCCCTGTGGAGGAGAGGTTCAACAGCACCCCTTTGGGGAACTCCTACTTGGAGAAGCTCAAAGCCAGGACTAGCGATCTGTCGGATGCCAGCGACTTCGAGGACATCAACACCACGACGGGCACCGACCTGGAGACCACCACTGGCACCGGGTCTGACTTAGAGAGCGACGCGGAGAGCGAGCGAGAGAAAACGAAGGAGAAAAGTAAACCCAGGGAAAGCAAGCCAGATTTTGGCGGCGGTTCGGTCCCCGCCGGTTCCGCCAACAGCACAAGTGACCTCCCCATCTTCTACTCCCAGCACACCTTCTTCCCTCCCCCCGAGGATCAGCTGCTGCCGATGATGGGGGCCACGAACGATTCCATCAAGGCCATCGCTTCCATTGCCGAAAAGTACTTCGGGCCCGGGTTTATGGGCATGCAAGAGAAAAAAATGGGGGCCCTTCCCTACCATTCCATGTTCCCCTTCCAGTTCCTTCCCAACTTCTCCCACTCGGTCTACCCATTCGCCGAGCGGAGCCTCAACCACAATTTGCTGGTCAAAGCCGAACCAAAGTCGCCCCGGGACCTGCACAAAATCAGCGGGCCCTGCTCGGAGTCACCCTTCGACCTCACCACCAAGCCGAAAGAAAGCAAAGCGGTGGCCCAGGTCCTGCCCGCTCGTCACGCTGGCGAGGAGCAGCCTCTGGACCTCACGATTAGCAGCCGCATCCGGGCCAGTCATCACGGGAGTCGAGATCCCCGGAAGAACCACGTCTACGGCGAGAGGAAGCTGGTGGCCGGCGATGGGATGCCCAAGATGAACCAAGCTCAGATGCTCCCTCAGCCTTCCCTGCATTACGCCAAACCCTCCCCTTTTTTCATGGACCCCATCTACAGGTATTAACATTCTCAGCCTTGATGGTGGTGGTGGTGTGTGGGTGTGTGGGAAAGGCCTTGAGAGACAGAGGGAAGAGATGCGGACTAGGAATGGCCAGATAAGGGAGGGCCTGGCCCACAGAAGCATAATGGGTAGGGGAAAGAAAGTTAGGGAAGAACCTCTCCAACTACATCGGGCTGCGAAAGGGATGGTGGCCACATTGCAAAGTGTGTAATTGTAGGTGTGAGTGGCCTCGAGAGGTGGAGAGAAGAGGTGCTACCTAGGGACACAGTCAGATAAGAGGCTCCTTAGACTTCAGCTGTATGATGGACGGACAAAGAGAGGAGAACGCGACGAATTTGAGAATCTGATCCTGGGAATTTGCAATTAAACCAAACCTACATTTACACGCAAACACACACACAAACACTTCCAATTGTAAAACCCAGTGCATGGGCAAGTCGTGAGTCTCTCCATATTAGCTTCTTTGAGATTTCTCTTGTGAGCCGTAACAGAGAGAATAGAGTAGAATAAGAATAAGAATAAGAATAAGAATAGATAGTAGAAAATAGAATAGAATCGAGAAAATATGGAAATAGAGTGCAGAAAATGAACAGAAGGGAAGACAAGAGAATAATAAAATTTAGAATAGAATAGATTAGGATAGGATAGGATAGGATAGGATAGTAGAAAATAGAATAAATGAAGAATAGAATAGATAGAATAGAAAATAGAATAGAAAATAGAATAGAAAATAGAATAGAATGAGAATGAGAATGAGAATGAGAATAGAATAGAATAGAATAGAATAGAATAGAATAGAATAGAATATGGAATGGAATGGAATAGAATAGAATAGAATAGAATAGAATAGAATAGAATAGAATAGAATAGAATAACAGAGTTGGAAGGCACCTTGGAGATCTTCCAATCCAGCCCCCTGCTCAAGCATTTATTTATTTGTTTGTTTGTTTGTTTATTATTTTAATTTCAACCATTTTTTTGCACAGAGCTTAGCTCCTGGGCGGAAGGTTGACTCAGCCTGTAAAAATACACGCACGGTTATCAGGAGTAATTGTAACCCACTTACACACCATCCCTGACCTAGAAGTGTGATGGGAATTGTAGGGCCATCCCCTCTGAAATGAACATGCCCCAGAGAGATCCAGAATGTCATACCAACCTACCACTTTGCTCTTATTTGTCTCTTACTCAACTGAAAGAACGCAAACTTCCGAAGATGCAGGAGCTACGCACTATCCCCGAAAGCTGAAGCTAGCCCAGATGCCACCATTCTTCTTATGGCCTTCCAATTTCTCATCACGGCTGGGGAATCCACAGAGAAGTCCTCCCTTTCTCTGGAATGTAACCTAGTTGAAGGAAGTTGAACTAAGTTATCAATCTAGTTGACCCAAGAATGTCCGATTTGCCTGTAGGCCATTCCTTATCTGGGTTAATAAGCTCAAAAAAAAAACCCACCCTTGAATGACAGCTTGTGTTTCCTCAATGGAAATATAATAATTAGACTACATTCTCCTCCTTTTTCAAAAGCATGCAAAGGAGATTCTCAGTTTTCTTCTGTGGGGTATGTAACCCTCTGTCTTGTTGTCCAGCAGGGTGGAGAAACGGAAGGTGGCTGACTCAGTTGGGGCACTAAAGGAGAAATATCTCAGGCCTTCACCACTGCTTTTCCATCCACAGGTAAGACCCAGAAACATTGGATGGCCAGTGTTCCATAACAACCTTCGTTGTGCACAAACTAGTTATTGAACTAGACAGTGTTTTCAACCCCAGATGGATGAAATCAGTGGTGGGATTCAAATTTTTTTTACTACCGGTTCTTGTGGGCGTGGTTTGGTGGGCTTGGCATGGCTTGGTGGGCATGGCAGGGGAAGGATACTGCAAAATCCCCCTTCCCTCTCCACCCCACTAACCTGCTTTCCAGCTCCGTTCTCCAGTGCAGGGTAACCAAAGAAGACCCAGCCGATCAGCTGGGACTCAATGGGAGGCAGAGAAGAGATGGGGTTGGTGGAGCCAGTCAGAGGTGGGATTGGCCGGTTCTCCAAACTACTCAAAATTTCCACTACCGGTTCTCCAGAACTGGTCAGAACCTGCTGAAGACCCACCTCTGGGTAAAATGCCCTTAGGTCCACCCAAGGCCTTAATTTCTTCCTCAAAAGTTAGCCAAATGAAACCAGTTGCCCAAAGGCGGCCACTAAAACTTGATCAAAAGTGGTTGTGTGTGAGCAGACGCTCGCTCTTCTGATGTAATGGCCCTTGGGAGAAGGGGGAAAGAGATGGCCCCCAGGGAACAATCAGATAAGAGAACAGGGAGCCCACCGCTGCATAACGGACTGAGAAAGAAACTCAGAAAGCTGTCTCCCTAAGCTGTAAAAAGAGACACACGTTCAGTCTTGCAAGGTTTTATTAACGTGTCCTCACAATAGAGTAGAATCTGTCTGCCTCTTGTCTGATCTACCTGAGAAGGTTGGCATCTGCTCAGAGTTGAGTAGAGTCATCCTGGCAACCAGATCATCTTACCAGAAGAAACCAGTTTTCAGCACCTTGGAGAGCTCCGCATGCAACACATTGCTCTCCAAAGTTCCAGAGACTTTGATCTACCATGAAATGTTCTACCATCCAGGAGGAACACACCTTAGCCTTCAAACATCTCAGTCTTTGGCCAACCAGCTCACACACAAGCCGAGAATGAGTTGGCCTGCCGTGCCAAGCCATGGCTTTGTTAACCACGTCACAGCCCCACCATTGAGTTCACCCAAGGCTCAAGGAGCCTTCCTTCTCCTCCCTGGCTCCAGTCAGGAAATTGAGGAGGTGATGAGGGGAGTGGAGAATGTTGGAACCATGGAAGAATGTCATGGTGAAGAAAGAACACCAGATTCAGGGAGAAGCCTTTGACCCTGGCTGGCTGGTGTTGAGGAATTGCGACCGGATGGACCTCACGATTTCAGGTGACAATTCCAGGGTCTCCCAAGATCTCTTCAGGAGATCTTGGCCTTGCAGGAGAACCTCAAGCAAGAAACCCAAAGCCTGCAGTCGCCGCCTCTTTTTCCAAAAGAAAGCCAGGAAGAGGGAAATGATATCAGGCCTGAAGGAAACCTGTCACTTTCCAGAGAATGGAACTTCCTCCGCCGGGCCAAAACAAACAAACCTGGATTCCCTGCCAGAGTAACTTTCACTGGTGACACCACCTCCAGAGTGTCCGTTTTAGGCCAGAAACCCGGTACAAATCTTTTGCGTCCATCTCAGCTGAATTTGGAGGGTTTTGTTTCCCAAGAAGCTCTCATTGTTTCTTCGTTGGCTGGCATCCCATTTTTTTATTTTTAAGAGTAGCGGTTCTGACTCTTTTGGGAATGGCTGTTTTCAAGGCTAAACTTAGGGGCTTCATTGTTTTCCTTGGGCTGGAAAGTTTGCTTAATAACTTCCCTCCATTTTCCTTTTCAATGGGCCCAGCCATGAGATCAAGCCGGCCAGGAAGATCCTGTGTTTGTGTGGGTCAGAATAGGGGAGAATGGCTCCGACAGCACAGCTGGTAATTGCCCACGGCTGCAGAGAAAGATAGCTATGGCCGAGCTCGGGCTGGGGGGGGGAGGGAGATAAAAATGACCCCTCCACCCCACCCCAGGTTGACAGGGAGAACTGGCTGTTATGTGAGAGCCTATAATAGTATCCTCATTACATCCTCCTTCCTTCCTTCCTTCCTTCCTTCCTTCCTTCCTTCCTTCCTTCCTTCCTTCCTTCCTTTTCTTCTCCTTCTTCTCCTCCTCTTCCTTCTTCTTCTTCCTTCTACTCCTCTTCCATCTTCCTTCTCTCTTCTTCTTTTCTTCTTCTTCTTCTTCTTCTTCTTCTTCTTCTTCTTCTTCTTCTTCTTC
>CM019158.1:10372730-10421092 GCA_009733165.1 Naja naja | reverse complement strand
GAATGAAGCTGGCACTTTTAATTTCCCCCTTCCCGGTGCAAATTTTGCACCAACATCCATCCCGGGATGATGCCATCCTCACCTCCCTTGAACCCTCAACGGGTTCCAAATAATAAGGAATATAACCCACAACAACAACTGCATTTCTTAACACCGGGGTGGGGTTCAGTTGGCATAACAACCGATTTGGTGAGCACATGCTTTGAACTACTGCTTCTCCCGAACTGGTCCGAACCGGCTGAATCCCACCCCTGCTTAACACCCAAAATGCTGTTAGAGACTCGGAGGAACGACCTGGTAGCTTTCAGCCGGGACACCTGAATTTCAAATCTAATTCTTTTCAATTAAAACTTTTTTTATTAGTTTATCGAAGTATAAAATACAAAAATCATGGAAAAGTAAGAAGAGAGGAAGAGGAAAAGAGGGGGTGTCGTGTAATAGAAGGGGGGAAGAGAAAAAGGGCCTTGGTGGCTCAGGCTGTTTAATTGCCTGCACTTAAATTCCAGCTGCCTACAACTGCTGTAGGCTCGAATCCCACCAGGCTCAAGGTTGACTCAGCCTTCCATTCTCTCGGGGTAGGTAAATTGAGGACCCAAGATTGTTGGGGCAATAGCTGACTTTGTAAAATGCCGCTTAGTAAGCAGGCATATACAATGGAAGGAAGGCTATTGCTGAGCGACTGGGTTGTATCCCAAAATTGTAAGCCCCTGAGTCTCCGGAGAAGGGCGGCATATAAATGTAATTAAAAAAAAAAATACCAATGTCCGATTCTCTTCGGCACAATCAAAGGTCACAACATTACAACGACAACTTTTTTGCTTTTAAACAGCAGGATTACATTTCATTTTGTCTCTGCTTCGAAACGGCTTCCAGATTGTGTGTTTGCAACGAGGGGGACAAAAATAATAATGAAACCTTGATTCTGTTTTTGCAAATTAGACAGGCTTATTGTTCTAGAAATGGCTTGCGCGTATCGCTGGGTAAAATTAAAATCTAATTCTTGATTTGCACAACCCAAACTAAGGCAGATGCAACAGCTTCGCACAGAGACGGGAAAAAAAAATAAGAATAACTCACAGTTAGCTTTTTAAATTTGATTATATGTTCACCTCGACCACCGATTAAAAGCGAGATAGGATTTCTAAACCTAACTCTAACCCAATTCTCTGGAGCCGTTTTTGTGTGCAAAAGAAGAAAAAACAACTATTGTTAGAGAACAAAAGAAACACAGGAGGAGAAGGGAGAAGAAAATCTGGGGAGGGTTTATGGGGCCACCTTAAGCAATGGGCAATATTCTTTTAAAGAGAGGTAATATTTGGCACAGTAACCCTTTCTCGTTTCTCAGATTATGAGCTCATTCCACACACACTCCCCCCCCCCAAAAAACCCCTTTGGGAAGAGAGTTTCAAAAAGGTATCTCTGCCAGTCCCAAAAATAATAAAGATATTTTTGGAGAGCTGTTGTGTTTCTAACTTTTGCACATTTGGAAAGTATGCGCCATCTGCATAGTGTAACACCCTGACAGAGAGACAGACAGAGACAGACAGACAGAGAGAGAGAGAGAGAGAAACAGACAGGCAGATAGAGACAGAGAGAGGGGAGGGAAAGAAGGGAAAGGTAGAAAGGAAGAAAAGAGGGAAGGAAGAATAAAAAAGGAGACAAGGGGAAGGAAGGGGAAAGAAAAGGAGAAGGAAAAAGGAAGAAGAAGGGAATGCAGAAGAAGGGAAAGAGAGGGAGGGAAGAGAGTGAAGGAAGGAAGAATAAACAAGAAAAAGGGAAGGGAAAAAAGAAAAGGAGGAGGAAAAAGGATGAAGGGAATGCAGAAAAAAGGAAAAAGGAAAACTGAAAGAAGGGAAAGGGAAAGAGGGAGGGAAGAGGGAAGGAAGAATAAAAAAGGAGAAAAAGGGAAGGAAGGGGAAAGAAAATGAGGAAAAAGGAAGACTGAAACAAAGGAAAGGGACAGAGGGAGGAAGGGAGAATAAGAAAGAAGAAAAATGAAAGAAAAGAAAAGAAAGGAAAAAAACACAAAGGAGGGGGGAAAGAACAAGAAAAGAGAGCAAAATTTGGATGGATGACTGCCTTTTCTTCACCCGCTTTACTTTTAGTCTGGCGTCTTCCTGCAATTTTTAATCCCCTCTTTACACATCTCAATGCTGCCCTCTTGAGCAAACTCAGAGGAACTGCAGCCTTTAAGTTTTCCTTAAATCCTTCCCTTCCCACCTGCCCCTGGAGGAGAGGTGGGATTCAGCCAGTTTGCACCGGTTCTGGCGTACCGGTAGCGGAAACTTTGACTAGTTCGGGGAACCGCAAATACCACCTCTGACTGGCCCGGCCCACCCGCCCTTACCTCTCCTATATTCCCTTGTTTTTTAGCTCAGCTGATTCGCCGCACCTCAGCTGAGCTAAAAAAAACAGCTCACCACACTAGCGTTCACACAGGCGGCGGTTTTTGGATGCTGCGCACACTCTCGTGATAGAACCAGTAGGAAAAAAAAATTGGAAACCCACCACTGCCTTGGAGGGCTTTTAAATAGGATGGCATTTAATAGGGTGGCAGGAAAGGAGATTTAACCCCAATGTGTTTCTCCCCCCCGCTCCTTTTTCCCCCCTCCTCCTCCCCTTTCTTCCCCGCTTCCAGGTGTAAATATTGCGACCGCTCGTTCAGCATCTCATCCAACCTCCAGCGCCACGTCCGAAACATCCACAACAAGGAGAAACCCTTCAAATGTCACCTCTGCAATCGATGCTTCGGCCAGCAGACCAATCTGGACCGACACTTGAAAAAACACGAGCATGAAAACATCCCAGGTAAGCTGGAGTTTTAGGCTTGGCGCCTGCACAGTCCCCATCCCTCCCTTTTTCCAATAAGAACGTTGCTTGCCGCTCTGGTTTTGTTGTGGTTTGCTGGCAGCCTGTGCAGACAGCAGCGGGCTGACAGTGGGGAAGAATGGGAACCAGTCCGGGAGTCTGGGAGGACTCGTTCAATGCAGGGATGGGGTCAGGACCATCTGGGAGTGGGGTGCTGCCTCCGGAACCTTCAGAGTGGCAGCAGCAAGACCGAGGACCCAGGGGAGCCTGTTCCCAGTGTGCATGTGCGCAGAGGTTCTAGAAGGCGAGAGCAGCTGAAACAAAAGAGGTGACTGAGGAGTAAGGCTGAGAGGTGATTGCCCCTCCCATAAGGTATAAAGGAGAGGCAAAGGTGATGAAACCTTTGCAGGAAGCAAAGTCGTTCGTCCGGTTCAGATCCATTCTTGAAGCTCTTTGTACTTTTGTACATTGGTTTTCTTTCTAGTTCATTTGCTACTCCTGTTATTGGCAGCACTTCACAGAAAAGAAAGGTGCGTGCTTATCTCGAGGGAATGTTTGAGATTCATTACCGGCTGGGAATGAAAACAATTCCCAGTGCTGCAATAAAATAAAACTTGTTTTTAAAATAAGCATGGGCATAATTACGGTCTAGGAAGCCTTGGTCAGAACAGGATTCTATTGTTTGCACAGCCCTAAATTTAACAATGTACAACTTCACACAGGTTGAACGATGTCTCCAAGATTAAAAAAAAAATTGACCCCCACCTTAGAAGAAAGATTTATATCTGTCCCATCCAGTGGTGGGCTGCCACCAGTTTTATTAACCGGTTCTGTGATTGCACGCTTTGCGTGCGCAGCATTCAATAAACACCGATTTGGATCTTTCCAGCTCACCTAGCCTTCCCCAGTGAGTAGAACAGCTGAGGCACAGTAATCCACTTTGCCCCGCGAATCAGCTGAGCTGCAAAAGAAGAAAATGTAAAACAGGATAGGATGGAGGCGGGTGAGCGGGGCCAGCTGATCGTTGCTCGTACAGTTCACTAGAACCGGTCCAGCCCACCACTGATCCTGTCTCCTCCCTACTTTTTTTTCCCCCCATACTATTTTTCTCCTCCGAAGTGCCCCCACCCTTCCCTATTTTACGAGACTGGTAAAATTTCCAAACTTTGTTTTGGTTTTTTTTCTGCACTGGTTCTACTGGGCCAAATCCTCCCACCCAACCAGACGTTTCCCCATAAGTTACCAAGGGAATCTATTAAGATTGGAAGGTTCCTTCAAGGTCATCTAGTCCAGCTCCCCCGCCTGGTCTTCATATCATCCTGGACAAGTCAAGCAAATTTTTGACTTCTCCTGTCCTTTGTGGTTCTGCTCAGTTTCTGGTCTAATCAACACCAAGGAGGATGAAAGCTTATCTTCTCCCTTGGTCCCATCAGGCATCAAAATGTCCATGTCCAACTTCAGTTTTTAACCTCCTCCTCTTCCTTCTCTTCTTCTTCTTCCTCCTCCTCCTCCTCCTTCCCCTTTTCCCCCATCTCTTCCTCCTCCTTCTTCCTCCTGCTTCTCCTCCTCCTCCTCTACTACTTCTTCTTCTTCCACTTCGTCCCCCTTCTCCTTGTCCTCCTTCTCTTCTTCCTCTGCATTCTCCCCATTCTCCTCTTCCTCCTCCCCTCTTACTCCTCTTCTTCTTCTACTTCCTCCTCCTCTTCTTTTTTCTCCTGTTCCCCATCATCCTCCTCCTCCTCTTCCTCCTTCCCTCCTGCTTCTCCTTCTTCCTCCTCCTACTTCTCCTCCTCCTCCTTCTTTTCCTCCACCTCCTCCTCCTCTTCCTCCCTCTCTTCCAGTAAGCCAGCATGCCGGAGTCATTACAAACCACTTGGGGAACAACGCATCTTCGCCCGCCTCCGAATCGGAACACCAAGCACTTTTAGACGAGAAAGAGGATGCCTACTTCTCTGAAATCAGAAACTTTATTGCCAATAGCGAGATGAGCCAATCAACGGCTTTAGCAGAGAAAAGGTAGGCAAGATCAGCCAGAAAGGTGTCGCTTCTCTCCTTAGCCTCAGTGGGCAATCAGGGTTCCAGGTGGATTTGACTCTTTCCACAAGCATCATAAAATGGGGCAGAACTCACTTAACCAACTTCTTGCATAGCAACATAAATATCGGGCATAATTGTGGTTGTAAGTTGAGGATGTACAGCAGGGGTGGGCTGCAACTGGTTTAACAACCAGTTCTGTGAGCGTGCGCTTCGCTAGAACCGGTTTGAACCAGCAGAAGCCCATCATTAATGTATAGTTTTCTCTACCTCTGACTTTTCTAGTTCTCTCCCAAAGAGAAAGTCTAAGGAAGGGTCCATTTCTCTTCAATCCCCAAGGAACATCTCCATTGGCTCTCACCCAGATCCCATTGCCTTCAAGGCAACAACAGATGTCCTATCAAACTGCAGAATTCAGGAGATTCAGGCAGTTCAAAGGAGCATAAAGATTTATTGCAAGTTTAAGCTCTCTACGAGAATCTGGCCAACTAACAATCCAAAGTAAATGAGCGGGAGATAAGAAAGGCATTCGAAAGTTGGCTGGACTTAGTCTTCCTGCAGTCATGCAGGGACTCATTTGACTTATGACGTGTTTGACCCCTCCTTCCCTCAGCCTCAGCCTGGTCATCTCCTACATGGCCTTCAGAAGGCTTTGTTGACCCTCGTCTTTAACCTTTGCTCTCTCCCTCAACCAGGCCCGAAATCCAGAATGCCGACGGCACCACCCACGGTCTTCCGAACGACAAAGTAGAAGACGTCGATGAGGAAGAGGATGAACTGGAAGAGAAGATGATGACAGCCTGACGGGGAAGTCTCAAGACGAGACGGTGTCACCCACCGCCGAGCCACAAGGAGGGTATGAGGAGGAGGAGGAAGAGGAGGCTGCGTCCCTCACCATGAGCTTTAACCGTGCCCAGAGGTGGGTTTCCACTCTCTCGGTGGGAGGGAGGGGACCCTCGCTTTTCTCTTCTCATTCCACGCCCCCATGAATGAGTGATTTGGGACCGGCTAGAACGTCAAACTCCAGAAATTCATGAGAAAAGGGCTTGCCATATTGTTTTGGCTGCTGGTCAACTCCAAGATGTTCCCATGGTCCACAGAAATGCATGACCCATGGTCCTCAGATCTCTAGGATCATGGCAGTTTGAGCGAGCGACAAGGCCCGATTGGGGGGGGGATTTCCACGATGCGGAGAATCGCTCTAAGTCGGGGGGGGCGTGTACAGGCTCACACCACTACACCCAACGTCCGCTCCATGCTCGGTGATCTTGTACTATTATGGCCATGTCTGTCTGCCCGTCGTCCGTCCATCTGCCTGCCTGCCTGTCTGTCTATGTCGCTCGCCCTCCCTCGTCTCGCATGCTGGCTCTATGGAGTCCCTCCCCTTCCTGGCATCTGCACAACCCCCTCCCTGAGTGTGTTGCAGCCGGATGGAACTAACAGGTCGCCCCTGCTTTCCCTCCCTCCCCTCCCTCCCTGGTGCTTGGTACAGGTGTACTGACGAGAACGAAGCCGGCTTGTTAGATTTGGAACAGATGTCGGAATTTGGGAAGGGGCTGGACCTCCGCCAGGCCTCCGAGGAAGCTTTTGACGTTAAAGCTGTCTATAATTCCACCTTAGATTCAGAGGCACTAAAACAAACTCTGTTCAGGCAGGCCAAAAACCAGGTAGGTTCGTTCCTGAGTTTCGCAGCGAGGCTCACCAAATTTCCCTGTGGACCCCGAAGCGTTGATATCCCCAAGACCCCCCTCTGCCACCCCCTCCAGTCCTTGCCAGCAATTCCAATTTCCACTCAGCTTAAGGAGTAGCTGAAATTTCCCACCCACCCCCTCCATCCCCATGCCAATATTCCATCTCTGGACTGAACTACCCAAGCAAAGTGCACATCGTCTTCCAACTTTCCCGTGGCTCGAATCCAGCCAACGGGTTTGTAACAGGAGTCTCGTTTTTCTGCTTTAAACCTGGCTCGGGAATGTCTTTCAAATTTCTCTCGAGGGTCTTTTTTGAGGAGATGCGACTGGCACGGGATGCCCTTGCATCCCTCCAAAATCTCCTCAGTCCCTGTCCCCCCCCTGCCCAGTCTGTAGAAGAGTTAAGATGTCCTCCCCTCGCTGGCATCCCCGGGAAGTCACTTCCGAGTCAATAGAAATAGCCTTTGTCCGGCAAGGACAACTTCGCAGAACAGAAGTTTCCTTTCAGGGTGGGGTGCACGGGGGAGACCCCCACCCCATTTCTATCTCCTTTTCTGTTTAGAAACCGGCTCCTTTTTTTGTTCCCATGCATGTCTCTTGTCTTTCTCATGACTTAAAACTAATCTGCCCAAGGTTTACTAACGATTCGGTGTCCTGCTTATTTGTGCCTCGTTTTGTCATCTCCAGCTGGCCTTTGAGAAGAGAATGGGGATTTCCACTCCAATAATTTATTTTCTTTTTAAGGACATAAAACTGCAAAGGGAGACCCCGTGGCCTTCATCCTAAATGTTGTCTCATGTGTCTTGGGATTTTGACGGGCGGTTCGTTTGGGGGAAACGGAACCCTTTCACTTCTCCTGCGAAGAAATCTCCCTTCGGTCCATTCCTAAATCTAGAATCGATCGTTTATTTTGAGAGTTTCTGGGTGCCAAAGGGGCCTTTGCCTTTCCATAGATAATCAGCTTAAATTGAAATTAAATTAAAACGTAACACTGTCATGTACAGTAAAACAAAACAAACTAAAACCACCCAATCTGTTCCTGTTTCTGTAGCAACCAGTTCCAAATCTTTGCAAGCAGAGGGAAATTGCATGCCAGATTCCCTGGTGTTCACCTTCTGTTTTAACTAGGGCAGGAAGTGGCCCCTAACATGCAAATTGAAGCCAGGTATCTCCAACTTCCACAAAAGTTCAAGCACAGTGGGCACCCTGTGGCACCACATTTCCCTGTCTTTGGGTGATGGGAGCTGAACCCCCCCTTCCCCAACAGCTGGAAGCCCCCCCGGTCCGTCTCCAGTTCATCCCAGATCTCGGAAATCCCGCGGATTCTGAAGTCCGATTCTCTCGTTTGCCGCGTCTTTCACATGCTGTTTTCTTCTGTGCTTCATAGGCTTACGCAATGATGTTGACTCTTACCAAGAACAACCCCTTCCATCCTTCCTCCCAGAACCCCCTGGATGCCTGGTTGAACATGGCTGGAGCCGCTTCCGAGCCAGGAACCTTCAATGCCGTCGGCCACCTCTGAGACGCCCAGGGAGGTGGCCCCGCCAGGATCCCAAGCGCGGGAGGCCGAGGTGCCCGCCCGTTGGCCTCCTCAGCTCTCCCGGCGAGTGGAAGATTGGCAGAAGGACCCCCCACCGGGGCAGGAGAAACCCACCACGGACAGCTCCCTTCCCCATCGGTCAAGCCCACCCACCTCACCCACCTCTCTGTCGCTGGAGAACGTTGGCTTCCGGTGAGGGACACGCTAGGGTGGTGGACCCACCAACCCCGTCCTGACCCCTCTCCATGTTACCGCCCGTGTTGCTGAGCCATCAAAGATGCACTTGTCCCCAGACCCCAACCCTTCTCCCCACGAAGGCCCCCCCAGGCCCACCTGTCCAGGACTGCAACCAAGATGGTGACCTACCCAAGACGTTCTCGCGTTAAGGACCATGTTGACTCTCTCTGTCGTTCTCCTCACCTGAGGTCCACGTGCATTCATCGTACCCCACTTTTCCTCCGGGGATTTCCTGCGGATTCCACATTTCCTATGTCTGATGGACAACTCCTTCTAACAGACGTTTCTTCTCTCACAGCCCGTCAACTTTTCTACCTGGGCTTCAAGAGGCAGACTCTTTTCACTGCTTCCTCGACCTGGTGTCTTCTGAATCGAGCGGCCCGGGACTTTGGGCTGGGTAGAAAACTTATTTTTTAGGGGGTGGGTTGGGGTTTGACTACCTAAATTAATCCTCTCCCATCAATCTCAAATCAAGAGAAGGCAAGCTCGGCTCAGCCACGAGAGAGCCACGAGTTTCGCTGTGCCAAACTTTGCCTTGAAAGTTTTCAAATTTCCAATCCCACCCATCCACACACCCTAAAAAAAGATTTATTTTTTTCCTCCCCCACTTAGGAATTTCTTTGGAATTTCCTCCAGAGATGTTAGGCACTGGTAGTGGTCATTCTAAAAATTTTGTTCCCTGCCTGGGCATTCTCCCTCCACTGAAGGAGGATTAAAACTTTGAGCATTTCAGCCACGATAATCAGCAAATATTCTGCAAAAATTCTTCTTTGGGAAATAAAATAAAATAAAGACGGACCAAATTGTCTTGCATCCCACAAAATAGAACCTTCGTAGAGAAACACAAGAGAATCATATTTTCTAGCGTTCATATCCACTGTGAATTGAACGGTGGTTCATTAGAACTGTACATTCTTATTTTTATTTTTAAAATTTCCTTCCTAAACCACTATCCCGTTAGCTTCCCTCCGATCTTCTCTCTCTCTGCCACCGCCAGGAAGGTGCAAATAAATTTCAAAATTCACTTGGGACGATTGATGAGTGTAACGTTGGCGTTTGGGAATGTGGTTAACTGAGCTCGGAGAGCCGCTCACAGATGGGGAAAAAGCGAGAAAATTTTAATTTCATCTGGCGGTCCACGTTGTTTCTTCTATTTAAAAGGCAGCCTTTCTTGTTAGACTCCAGATGTGGAAGACACAGATGTCTGAACAAAAGGAGCATTTTCATTTCGTTGTACATTTTCGCCCGGGGTTTGGGGTTTTGTTTTGTTTTGTCTTTTTTTTTTCATTCCCCCCTCCCCTTTGGGTTTCCAGGTTTGCAGATCTTCAAAATCTGAATCTCTCCTCCCAACCTCGCCAATGTTTTCAAAAGGGGTTCTAGACCACGATCGGTGAAACCGAATTTGGACCAAGGCAAATCCAGCCTCGGTTTAAGCCGGGCCCAAAATAATTGACCCGCAAACGGAAGCAAATAAATGAGTGACTTTGAAACTGTTCTGCTGAGCCCCCCACCCCATCCCACCCCAACCTCCGGGGGGATGGAAATTATAAATAAATGTCTGTGACTTCTGATCCCATGAATTCAACTAGTCGTTTCATTGGTTGTTAGCGTTGGCAAAGAAAAAAAAAATAAACATGCCATTTTAATCCTTGTGTCGTCATCTCTACCGGCAATCTTCACTTCACGGCCCGTTTCCTTAGCAACTCGTACGGTCCCCTCAGTCCCGAAGGCTACTTATGACCCAGTTCTGGGGTATCAACAGCTGGACACACACACAGGAACACACACAAACACATCACTGCTGTTCTGAGCCAGCTCCCCACACACGACAAACCCTCTGTATTCGATTCCTTTATTAGGAGCACCGGCAGCCCGGCAAAAAGTTCTCTCTCTCACCGCAGGCTAACAAGTCCATCCAGCCAGGAGGTGAATAGTTGTCTGGCACATCTATTCATCTCTGCCCCCTGCCTTTTATCCCCAGGGCTAGAGGTGGGCTTTGCTAGCAGCAGTGGTTCTTCCATCCTAAGGGCCGGCCCATAGATTTCCACTGCTCTCCTCTCCTCTGCCTTCTGTGCATCCGTGCATCAGGCACTGGACCCAGCTGTTCCTCTTCTTCCTTATCAGCCACCTTCAGACCTGGGGGCTGTTGACTCTCCATCTGAGGGCTGATGGATGGCCCAGGCTCCGCCTCCATCTCTCTCTCTCACCATAGGCTAACAAGTCCATCTGACAGGGAGATGAGTAGTTGTCTGGCACACCTATTCATCTCTTCCCCCTGCCTTTTATCCCCAGAGCTAGGGTGGGGCTTCGCTAACAGCAGTGGTTCTTCCATCCCAAGGACCGGCCCATAGATTTCCACTGCTCTCCTCTCCTCTGCCTTCTGTGCATCTATGCATCAGGCACTGGACCCAGCTGTTCCTCCTCTTCCGCATCAGCCACCTCCAGACCTGGGGGCTGTTGACTCTCCATCTGAGGGCTGATGGATGGCCCAGGCCCCGCCTCCATGTCTCTCTCTACCAACTCCATTCCCTCTTGCCCCTTGGAGCTCTCAGGTTGCCTTGAGGCTGACCTTGACTCTCACACCTTCTCCTTCTCCTTCTCTGATTCGGCTGCTGGAGGGGCCGGCGGCCGACAGGCTACAACAACTGCAAAAAAAATTCATATGTCAGGTCCTGTCACCTGGGTGCCTCGACTTTGCAACTTGCGATGAAAATCACAGCCTCTGGTCGTAAGTCAAGGATTACCTGTGCAACGCAAAGACTTTCAAACAAGAACGAGAAGTAAATTTGGAGCCAGTTTCACCGGCACCTCTCCAAACTCACTTCTGTTTCTGATTTTATTTTATTATTCCTTTTAAAGGTGGCCTTCCTTCTGAGGTTGCTTAAAGGGAGTTTGAAACCCCCTCCCCCTGATCTGTGGAGAAACGGCAGTAACCAGGGATGAAATGGGAGTCACCGAATCATGGTTTAAAAGTGGCTGCTTTTTAAGGCAGGAACCGAACGGGATGAGAATGGAGCCGGCTCAAACTTGGATCAACTTGATTTATCCAAATTTAACCAAGTTTATCCAAGTCTAAAAACCCAGGTCAAACTTGCATCAATTTGGTTTATCCAAGCTTGGATAAACTTGGTTTATCCAAGTCTAAATACCCTGGTCAAACTTGGATCAACTTTGTTGACCTCGACTTTGGCCTGGGTTTGCCTTTCCCCCATCATACCAAGCCATCTTTGGACTTAGCACATGTGAACCCAACCACTTCTGACGACCTCACACTCTTTGGCCTCCAAAATATGCAAGATGGCTGTTGTAGTTGAAGCTCCACCCACAAAGGGGCGGGGCCTCCCCTTGCACTCACCATCTTGCCCATTTTTTAACTTTCTGCAACTACGGCTTGCTCAACAAACCTTAGCCTTAACCCTGATACGTCATTCCAGCGACATTGGCTGCCCACCATAACCGAAGCACCCTTTCTCCATCAGACCAAGGTTTAGCCTAAACTACAAATCCTAGTTCCCCACCCCCTGCCTATGAGATACTGAACTGAAAACTTTGTGTAGTTGGTTCCTTCTTACAAAACATGTGTGTGTGTGTGTGTGTGTGTGTTGTATTATCACCTTGGTTGCCCGTGGATTGATTTTGTCAGCAACAAACCTGGTTCAGCTTTATTCCAGGTTAACAAACTTGGTTTCCCCTCAACCCATTTGGCTGCCGATTCCGAATTGCCTTTGAAAAAAAACACTAGGTTTTTTTTTTGGTTGAAAACACGAAATGGAGAAACACAGTGAAATCAAAAATTTGCGGGATTCCACACACCGAGGCAGAAAATTGCATCATTTGATAATAATAATGATAATGATAATAATAACAATAATAATAATGCACTAAGTGCCAAGCACATTTCAGAAATCAATATTTTCTTATTCTCCCCCTCCCCATCTAAAGTTCCTGAAATCTAACCTCATTTTTTTCCCCTCGATAATGGGGCCCAGAAAGAAAACAGGAAGATTTTTAAAAGAATTAAAAATATCAATTGAGGTGGAATTTGGTAACAGTGCTTCAAGAACTCTACCTGAATTGAAGGTCCTTGTCTTTAAATTCATCTTCAAGCAATCCATCTCTCTCTCTCTCTCTTGAGGTATCTTTGGAGTTTTGTCTAAATATTCCATCAGTTCCGGATTCCAATATGGCCCGAAATTATCGAAATTATGGAAGTTAACGGGAAGGTCTTTGGCCCATACCAAAAACTCTTTATATCAAATCAGAACCGTCTTGATTGGCGGGGAGTCTCCAAAACCTTCTCCCATGCCTTTTCCAAATCCGCCTGCACATTTTACCCTCCCACCAGCCACTCACATTGCATTCCCCAGCCAGAAGAACCAGTGAAACTCCAACCGCCATCTTCTCATATTGTTAGACCAGCGTTGACGTTCCTCAAAGGGCTAGTGTCACACCAGAGTTGGCTTGGTTCAGTCACTACCCCTGGAGATCTTGAGTGATCAAACATGGCTGGAGACACCCAAGGAAGAAACGACCTCAAAGTTTGTCTCTATATTTCAGAAGACCCATCCCAGAAGGAAAACTGGCTGTTGAAACCCCTTAGAGATGCCTCCTCTCAACTCATCTTCAAGTTCCACCTTGGTGGGAAAGTGAGCTGCCAATTTAGGAATACCAACAACAAAGAGATACGGGTCTCTTCTTCTTGGGCACGTGATTTTTGTATCGTTTTGGGGTTTTTAATACATTTGAAATTTGAGCATTGGGTGGCTTAGCATCTCCCTGGATCATTCCAGAGCCCTCCCTTTTTTAAAAAAAAATGGTGATTATTTAACCACGTTTTTGTTGGGTTTTATTTTGGGGTTTTTTAAGAGGCTTTAGTTGGAAACTTCCCCTGGCAGCTCGATTGCATTGCCCAAGGCTGTGTGAGAATGTGGGAATGGGTTCAACAAAGAACCACATCTCCCAAATGGGTTTTCGGAGCCAAGTTCGAATGCAGCTCATATCGATCATCGTCCTTCGAAAGTCGATGCTTAGAGATCCATCTGCCACGAATCCTGGAGGGTTTTATGATGATGATTTATTTTTTTGAATTTCTGCTAAAGCAAGTGAGCAAATTAGGGAAACCGGTAAGCTGCTAGTAAACTTAGCAATTTAAGGAGGACTTTAGCATCCTCAATCATTTCAATTCTCATGATTTGGGGGTGGAGTGGAGGAGTTTACTCTGTTGAGTAAATGTTCAACGGAGCCTTGGTCAATATTACACCTTGTTTTCGCTGTTTCTATTTTCTGTCCTTAACACGCAAAATTCCTTTTCATTAAAAAGAAAACAGATTGCCCATTTTTGGACTAGTAAAAAAGAATTATGATTAGTGTACCTGTTTTCCACTTTCCTTTTGCTGTTCAGTATGCCACGATGACCAAGAATATATTATTTCTGTTTAGAACTGTACCATTCCTTTATTTTCTAAAAGAAATATTGCCTTTCCCAATGTTCCCAACAACAATTCCTTAATATCGTGAATAAAAGCACTTTTCCCAGTTCTTAATACAATTCCTTAATCCTCTCTTCTCTCCCCTGTTCAATTCACATTCTCGAGAAAAATCAACCTCCAAAGCTTTGGTTTATAAGTCAACCTTACATTAACATCCTTTAAAGAATAAATCTTCCTTATAGATATTAATACATTATCCCCCCCCCCAAATAATATATTAATATTTAAACCATAAGCAACGCAAATCCTTTACAGTATATCAAACTAGCTGGATGCCCGTGCTTCGCTACAAAACTATGTGGTGGGGGCTTAGTTTTTGGGGAGGAAAATAAGGAAAAGAAAATTCTGCCTCTGCCTCCCAGCATCCATCGGTATTCACCTGGCTAGCGTTCTGTTAGTGTGTGAGAGAGTTGAGGGCTGTTTGGAAACTGAAAGAGTATTTGCAGTGTGAGTAAGGAGGAGACAGCAAGGAGCCTGGGTGTGGCTTAGCTCAACTGTTCTGTACTAAAGCTGCTTTGTGCTCTGAAACTGAAACTCCTCTCCTCTGCTTGTGTTTCGCATTTGGAAGAGATTTCTTTTCAGGTGGGGAGGGGGAGTAGAACTCCTTAGCATCAGAGTGTTAATAATAATAATAATAATAATAATAATAATAATAATAATATAGGAAATACTAATGCTCTGATGGTCATTTCGAAAAATCCTTTCTTAGTGAGCACCTAGAAGCCAAGAGGAACAGACATGCCAAATTTCAAATTTGTAGGCTTTACGGTTCTGGAGATTTTGTGATGATGCGTGAGTGGTACAAAGCGTGAGTGATAGATAGATAGATAGATAGATAGATAGATAGATAGATGTTAGATAGAAGTTAGATAGAAGATAGATAGAAGATAGATAGAAGATAGATAGAAGATAGATGTTAAATAAAGATAGATTGAATAAGTTAGATAAATAGAAGATAGATAGATAGATAGATAGATAGATAGATAGATAGATAGAAGTTAGAAGACAGAAGATAGATGATAAGTAGATAGATAGACAGATAGATAGACAGATAAAGATAGAAGAAGTTAGATAAATAGAAGCTAGATGATAGAAGATAGATAGGAGATAGATATAGATAGAAGGTAGGTAGGTAGGTAGGTAGGTAGGTAGGAGGTAGGTAGAAGATAGAAGATAGATAGAAGATAGATAGATGATAAATGGATAGAAGATAGTAGATAATAGATAGATAGATAGATAGATAGATAGATAGATAGATAGATAGATTGATTATGGAGATGGATGGACAGGAATGAATGAATGATAGATAGATAGATAGATAGATAGATAGATAGATAGATATAGAAGAAGTTAGATAAATAGAAGATAGGTGATAAATAGATAGATAGATAGTTCTAAAATCCTTTACTGATATTTTTTTCTTTAGCAGTTGCTGGCTTTGGCCAGCAGAGGGCGTCCCAGTTTTAAAAGTTGGAAGTGCCAGGAAATTAGGTTCCCGCCCACCCACCCACCCCACCCCCGAAAAATAACAAAATATTTGATTTTTGACGTAGATGAGGCTAGTTTTTCACACCACCCACTGTAGGGAAAGCCTGTTCTGAAGATTACAACTTTCCTGGAGGTGAAGAAGGGGGTTGGACTGGAAGACCTCCGAGGCCTCTTCCAATCCTAATGGAAGTGGGAGGCCCTGTTGAGAAAAACTAACCATGATTGGAACCTAGCCTCGCCCCAAGCGGGGAAACCTGGGATTTCTTCAGCTCCACTGGCCAAAAAACACCCCACGGAAAGTCCCTGGTGGGAAAGAGCAGGAATTTTGGTGAGTCTGACAAAAGCGTGGTTAATTGAAATCTGTTTAAGTTTCTAGTCCTCTGCGAGTTTCCCTGGAATGAAACCTCTGCTGAATCCAATGGGCCTTTAAGAGAGGATCTCACTCCCCAGCAGGTAAGTCCAGAATTGCTGAAGCAATTTGGACATTTGGGGTTAGTCCTCGACTTAACGACCGCAAGCGAGCCCAGCGTTTCCGTGGCAAAGCGAGACGTTTGTTGAAGTGAGTTTTTGACCCCCATTGGGCGATCGTTCCTGGCCACCGTCGTTAAGTGAGTGGCCGCAACTGTTCAGTGAGTCATACGGTCGTTAAGCGAAGCCGGCTTCCCGATGTTCACTTTGCCCGTCAGAAGGTTGCAAAAAATGGGAACCAGGGGACTCCGGGCGACGCTGCGACCGTCCGCTGACAAGGGTCGGAAGGTGGGTCAGGTCAGGCCAGCCTGGGGAAACGGTCGTAAGTGTGAAAAGTGGTCACAAGTTGCTTTTTTTTCCCCCAGGGGGCGGCGTGGTAACTTGGAACGGTCACAAAGTGAACAGTTGTAAGTGGAGGACTCCCTGTGTGGGGGGAGGGGGGAAGCAAGCTGCCAAACCCACTTCCACAAGGCAAGACCCGGGAGAGGCCTTTGACTGCAAGGGACGCCCCCAAAAGGAAGAGCTGGGGGGGGGCAGAAATGAAGCCACACACCCCTCCCCATGCAAGGTTTGGTACCCCCAGGCAGCTGTTTCCCTTTCTTTCTTTCTTTCTTTCTTTCTTTTTCTTTCTTTCTTTCTTTCTTTCTCTTTCTTTCTTTCTTTCCTTCCTTTCTCTTCCTTCCTCTTTCTTCCTTCCTTTCCTCCTTCTTTCATTCCTTCCTTTCTCCTCCTTCCTTCCTTTCCTTCCTTCTTTCTTTCTTTCCTTTCCTTTCCTTCCTTCTTTCTTTCTTTCTTTCCTTCCCTTCCTTCCTTCTTTCCTTCCTTCCTTCCCTTCCTTCCTTTCTTTCTTTCCTTTCTTTCTTTCCTTCTCTTTCTTTCTTTCCTTCCTTCCCTTCCTTCCTTCCTTCCTTCCTTCCTTCCTTCCCTTCCTTCCTTCCTTCCTTCCTTTCCCTGCTCCTGTGCCTTTCCATACCCTGGTCTCTCCACCTGGGCAGATCCACTCTCTACCTGGAGATCCATTCTCCATCTGGGCAGATTCACTCTCCACCTGGAGATCCATTCTGCACCTGGAGATCCATTCTCCACCTGGAGAGGTCTATTCTGCACCTAGAGAGATCCATTCTGCACCTGGAGAGATCCATTCTCCACCTGGGCAGATCTACTCTCCAACTGGAGAGATCCATTCTCCACCTGGAGATCCATTCTCTACTTGGAGATCCCTTCTCCACTTGAAGAGATCCATTCTGCACCTGGAGAGATCCATTCTCTACCTGGAGAGATCTGTTCTCCACCTGGGCAGATCCATTCTCCACTTGGAGATCCATTCAACTACCGGTGGGGGCGGGGTGGAGAAGAGAGAGGATCTATTATTCTCTCCGGATCCCCGGCTTCCCGGCGGCTCTTCGCCGCCCCGCCCAGCCGCGAAGGAAATAAAAAATAAAAAGGCCGGGCCGGACGCCGAGACAGGTGCGCTCCGGAGCCGCCTCCCCGCCGGGCGGGGTCCTCCGCGCAAACCTGCGCTGGGCTCACCCTGCGCGCTTCCGGGGCTTGTACGCTCGCTGCCCACCCGGGCCCAAAGGGAGGCAGGTGAGCAGCCGGGGCGCGTTTGGAGGGGCGCATGGTTGGGGAAACGCCCTGGAGAACGTGGAGGGGGGGGTCTCCAGATGTTGATTTGGGGGGGCAGTGGGGCAGGCCCCCCTTCCTCTGCCCCTCCCCTCTCTCTTTCAGGAGGTTCCCAAGCGGGGCTTTAGGATGGAGAGTGTGTGGGTGGGGGGAGTTTGCGCACGTTTTCTGGCCACTTGGAAAGGGCGCCACTCGCGGAGGCGTCACTGGTTTACCTCGCTGGGCAGCCCCCCCCTTTTGCTTTCCTCTTAAGAGAGTGGGGGGGGCGCTTCGAGGTCTTTGGGGCACCCCCACCCCCAATTCCGTCCCAAGAGAAGTCTTGGGAGGGATTCCCCGGCTTTGGGGGAGGGGGGGAGAAGGGGTCCCCTTTTGTTTAGCCCGGAGAGAAATCACAAAGAAATTCTCAGTCCTGGAAGGACTGGCCTTCAGAAGTGGTGGGTTGCTCCAACACTGAAGAGATTGGCCAGCCATTGGTCTGAAATGGACCAGGGTTTCCTGCTTGAGCAGGGGGTTGGACTAGATGACCTCTAAAGGTCCCTTCGAACCCTATTCTGATGGATGGATTGATAATGATGTACTGTCACTCCAACCCTGGAGGTTTCCAAGAAGAGATTGGTCTGAAATGGTCTAAGGTCTCCTGCTTGAGCAGGGGGCTGGACTAGATGACCTCCGAGGTCCCTTCCGACACAGTTATTCTGTTTCTTCTCCAACTGCCCAAAAACGAGGCAGGAAAACGGAAGCCTTCCCCACAGGGGAAGAAGGAAGAAAGGGAAAGCAAAGCTTGCATGGCCACAGCAGCCATCTTCAGGCTGCGGTAGGGGGTGTTGTTTCCTAACCCAGGTGAGTTTCTGCCGTGCCCCAACCTGCCCATCATGTCCCACGTCAAACCGGTGTCCCTCAAAAGCGTTGGGAGGAATGCAGGGTGGGGTCAACACAATGCAGGCTCCCCCTGCAGCGGTTGTGTGCGTGTCCCTACAACGCAATGGCCCAACCTTGTTCAAGGCAAAATTGTCCCTTTGGTAGAAATGGTGGGATTAGGAATTGATAAAGTAACAAATGTCAACTGCCTGCAAAGAAAATCTATATTAAAATGTTTTTACGGATGGCATTTTGCACCAGCAAGATTTGGCAAGGATGCTTAAGGACATGTCTGCTACGTGTTGGAAATGTAATCGGATACCAGCTTCATGTAATGGACATGCCCAAAGGCCAAAAAAATATATATATTGCACAAAAATACACACATGGTTGGGCGGGGGGGAAATAGTAAAGCAACACATAGATCGAAAGCCAGAAATATTTTTGTGGGCTTATCTTACCAGAAAAGTATAATAAAGGGAATACACATTTAATTTTTATATGTGTTGACTTGTAGCTAGAATTGTGTTTGCACAACAGTGGGAAAATGAAGAGATCCCTACGGATGAAAATGTTATTTAAAAAAATATTATAATGTGCAGAAATGGATAAATTCAAAATTAAGGAAATGGGAAAAACCAAATACTTTGTAACATGGGTTTTGTTTTATCAATGGCTAACTATCCGAAACAGGAGTTAGAAACATAAAGCATAAGGAAATGACGAACTACATTGAAGATTTACTAAAATGGATATGCAAATATTATGTGATTATTATTAATGTTATTAATATATTATAAATATGTTATGAATATTATGAATAATATTCATAACATGAATGTTATGAATATTATTATTTTTCAAAAAATAGCTGTACTTGGACAAACACCCTATACAGACATTGAATTTTTATGTTTAATAATAATAATAATTTTTAAAAAAAGAACGGGGATGGGAGACCACCAGGAGATAACTTCGATCGAGTTGAAAATTATCCTGGAAAAACAGGACATCAAACTATGATTATATGGTTAGCAAGGAAGCTAGCTGGATCTGCAGTTGGCAAGAAACCTGGTCTCTCCAATTAGCGTCCAACTACTGGCTGTACTTATAGAGTAGAAAAATGAATATTTTAAATTATTTTGCACAGAGATTGGACAATGAAGGGAGTGGTGCGGTGGGCTTAGAGGGCTGTGAGTTCAATTCTAGGTAGAGGCAGATATTTCTCTCTCTGGGCACAGTGAGAATATATTTGCCGAACAAAACTCCCCACTGCCGACAGGAAGAGCATCCGGCCAGTAAACTCTCAGCTCCATTCAGTTGCCCAGACTCCACCCCGCAAGGGATTATGGGGTCGTTAAAAGAAGAAGAAGAAGATGATGATGATTGGACAATGAGGGGGGGGTGTCACTCTCTTCCCAAGCGGTCCCTTCGTCGTTTAACTCGGCCTTTCTCTAACTTGGGCACCTGAACATATATGAACTTCAACTCCCAGGGTTCCGACCGGCTGGGGAATTCTGGGAGTTGAAGTCCACCCACCTTTCCAAGTTGGAGAAACACTCTTTTTTTAACAGCTGGATTGCCACATCGGTGCAAAGTAACGTGCGACTTTGCCGCTGTGCCACCTGGGCAACCTCAGCAGGGCTTCAAAAGGAGAAGTTCAGGGAGGCGCCCGGAGTGTGTGCAGAATTGCACAACTGTTGTGTGCAAGCAAGACTCGCCCCTCAATTGACTCTTGTGGACGAGAGCTGGTGCAGCTGTGCCTCGCCCCGAAGCCAGCCGCCCCGTTCCAAAAAAGGCTCGGCCAATGCCGATTTCATCTCTTGTAAACAATGTCGGGTTGTTGCACACACGCAGACACAGCCCTGCAAGTCTGGAGCGAGATGGTGGTTTGTGCCTCGCTCAGCCTGAGTTAGTTCCTCTGGTCTGCTTGGGAGAGGGGTGTTTTGGTTGAATGGCCCCCGATTTTCTCCCTGTTTAAATGGCTTTTTTATTTTCATTTTATTTTATTGTGGGGGGCGCTGCGACCTTGTACCCCAGCTGTGGAATGACTGGGCATCCTTCAGACGTCGGTTATTTTCTCCTGCCACTTTCCAGCCTCCCAGGGATGAAGAGACCGAGGTGCCAAGTTTGAATGGTAAATAAGCATTTAAAAAATCAGATTTATTTATTTTTTTGCAAACGGACAAGGTCTGAAAGAGAAAGGGCTGCGGGGTGTGAACTTCACAGGCATCTCGGTTGCCCCCCCAAAAATGTTGCTTTCTCAAAACTGCTTCTTCCCTTCGGGTGGGGCAAAGTGGGAATTGTGGATTAGCTGAGGATGATGGAAGTTGTAGTCTTCCCTCAGGCTGCCAGCGTAGGAAACTTCTCTGTTCGAATTTGTTTCTATTCTAGAGCCTATTTTCCTTCCTCTTCCTGAATATTTTTACATAATTTGGCACCAAACTTCAACAAATTCCATTATTTCTCCACCTCTCTCTCTCTTTCTCTTCTTTCCTTCTTTTCTCTTCTCTCCTCCTCCTCCCCCTCCCTCCCTCTCTCTCTCCCTACACACCAACACAGAGTGTGAAAAACACAGTCTTTTTCCAGCCCTAGGAACAACTTTCTCCCCTTTAAAATCCTTCTGTTGTTGTTGTTTTTAATTATTTAAATCTCTTTTTCCTGCAGGCAGTTTTCGGCTGCTTAAACACCTTCAGTTTTGGATGTCATTGTTTTGTTTAAGTTCTTAGTCACTTTAAAGTTACACTGTTTCACTTACCAGCTTATTCATCATTGTTTTTTTAAGCTCCATTGTTTTTGGCTTTATATAGACCTACAAGTGATCCTTGCCTTGCAACGTTCATTTAGTGACCGTTCAAAGTTACAATGGTACTTTAAAAAGTGACTTAGGATGATTTTTTTAATGCTTATTCTGCAAAATGAACTTTTTCTATGGGTGTGGCGGGGAACGGAAGAGAAAACAGCTTCTGTATCTGAGCTGGGTTTGCTTACTTGTAAGTGACCTTTGGAAGAGTGGCAGGACCGGTCGAACTTGCTTCTGGGACTGTGTGGGTGTGCGCAAGCGTGCACCCTGGTGCCAAGAAAATTCAGCTGTGCTCCCCTGTCCCATCTCCAGGTCCAGCTTTCCAGATCTGGTCTGGGAATCTTGCCCCAAATTGTCCTTTTTTTCGATATAGATATCTATATCTATCTAATCTATAGTTTATCAATCTATATCTGTCTATTATCTGTTATATCTATTATCCATCCATTCATTTATCTATCTATCTATCTATCTATCTATCTATCTATCTATGTCTATTATCTATCTATTATCCTCTCTCTCTCATCTCTCCTTTCTCTCTCTCTCTCTCTCTCTCTCTATCATATCTATAATCCATCTATCTATCTATCTATCTATCTATCTATCTCCATTATCTGTTATTTTATTTATTTATTGATTTTATGCCGCCATCTCAAGACTTTAGCGTTTACAACTAAACTAAACATCATTATATCTATTATCCATCCATCCATCCATCCATCTATCATATCTATTATCCATCTATTCATCTTTCTTTCTTTCTTCTTATTTGTCTATATCCATATTCATCCATCCATCCATCTATCATATCTATTATCCATCTATCCATCTCTCTCTCTCTCTGTTTTATATTCTTGTTATATTATTCATCCATCCATCCATCCATCATCATCTATCTATTATTTATATCTATTATCTATCCATCCATCTAATTTATCATCTATTATTTATGTCTGTCTATATATTTGTCTGCTATCTATTATTTATGTCTATATCAATATCCGTCTATCATCTATTATTTATGTCTATCTATATATGTCTATATAATCTATCATCTATCTATATCTGTTATCTATTATTTATATCTATTATCTATCCATCCATCCATCTAATCCAGAGGTCTCCAAACTTCCAAACAGAGGTCTCCCAGAATTCTGGGAGTTGAAGTCCACAAGTCTTAAAGTTGCCAAGTTTGAGGACCCCGATCTAATCTTTCATCTATCTATTATTTATCTACGTCTATCTATATATCTGCTATCTATTATTTGTCTATACAATTGATATCTATCATCTATTTATTATTTATATCTATCTATATCAATATAATCTATCAGCCTATATCTGTCTGTTATCTATTATATGCATCCATCCATCCATCTATGTAATCTATATCTATTATCTATATCTGTCTATTATATTATTGATCTCTATGTAATCTATGTCTATTATCTATCTATTATTTATCTCTATTCATCCATCACGGTTATTAGCTAAGCCACGGTTGACCTCTCTACCAGTCCCACTTCATCCTGGTTATTGGCTAAACCATGGTTGACGTCTCTTTTTTTTCCCCTCCTCTTAGCTCAAAATGGCCCAACGGCACTCAACCAGCCTTCTGGGGGACAGAGGTCTTCTCCTGGAACCTTCATCCCGCAGCAATAATGGCGTGTCTCCTCCACGGGAGAAATGCCCCTCCATATCCCCCTTGGAGGACGCCGGCCCCCCGGCCGAGCCCTCGGCCCCACTCTCCACTCCGTGCCGGATCATCCTCAGCACCGAGAGCCCAGCCGCCCTTAAGGTGGGCACCCAGCAACTCATCCCCAGGAGCTTAGCCAAAGACTCCAAGTCCAAGCTTCCCTCCCGTCCCCACAGCTTCACCAATGGGGCAGCACGGGGCAGGGAGGGGCTCCGTGGTGACCCCAAGCGCTTGTCGGCGCCCAGCCTTTCCCTGGAGGACGAGCCAGACGATGATGAGCTGGACGCCGCCAGGGGAGCCTGAAACGCAACCTGCGCAGCATGTCCTACCGGGCAGCCATGAAGGGTGTGAGGAATGGCGGAGAACCTGAGGTGCCCCTGGCCGTCAGGGGTCTCAAGTCCGTGTTGGAGGATGCCAAGCCCCCCGGCCAGGGCTCCTGTGAGGAACAAGGTAGGCTAAAAAGAGCGCCCCCCCCCACAAAAAAATTTGGTGCATCTGACCGCATCAGCTCCCCTCAAAGCCATTCCTGAAGGCATCTCCCAGGCTTCCCGCCCAGTGAAATAGCCCATTAAGGGACCGTTCCAAGTAGCTACTCAAAGGATGCTCCATCTTGGGAGGTTTTTAAGAAGAGACTGGACAGCCATTTGTCTGGGATAGTAATAGGATCTCCTGCCTGAGCAGGGGGTTGGACTAGAAGACCTCGGAGGTCCCTTCCAGGCCTAGGATGCTATGATTCTGAGATGGATAGATAAGCTATATGACAGACGGGGAGGTAGGGAGAGATGGATGGATAGATGGATGGATGGATAGATGAGTAGATGGATGGATGGATAGATAAATGGATGGATAGATGAATGGATAGATGAATGGATGGATGGATGGATGGATGGATTGATAGATGAGTAGATGGATGGATGGATAGATGAATAGATGGATGGATAGATGGATGGATGGATAGATGAATAGATGGATGGATGGATAGATGAATAGATGGATGGATGGATGGATGGATGATGGAGGATGGATGATTGAACAGATGGATGGATGGATGGATATTTAAGATGGATGGACATGATGGATGGATAGATGGATGATAGATGAATAGATGGATGGATGGATGGATGGATAATGGATGGATGGATGGATGGATGGATGGATGGATGGATGGATGGAACAACTTGCCTCCAGAAGTTTTGGGTGCTCCATCACTGGAGGTTTTTAAGGAGAGACTGGACAGCGTTTGTCTGGAATGGTAGAGGGCCTCCTGCCTGAGAAGGGGGTTGGATGGACTAGAAGGCCCTGAGGTCCCTTCCTACTCTGTTATTCTAGAATCCCAGATCAATTCACTAGTGGAACGCCTTGCCACCAGCAATCATGGGTGCTCCACCCCTGGAGGCTTTTAAGAAGAAATTGGACCACCATTTTATCTGAGATGGTCTAGGAGTAACAAAACATCTTGGTTTTGATCAGCCTCGGTCCAGTGGTCATGATTTAGCCTGTTTAAACAGGCCTGTGCATGTGTGTGTGAATCCATGGGAAAGCAAACCCCACTGATGGGGGGGCTCTTCTTCCCCACAGCGAACGTTGGCGCGCAAGCGACTGCAGCATCATGGCGGTTCGTTCAAAGATGGTGAGTCCTGTGCTGAACCTGACCCTTCCTTCCTTCTTTCCTTCCATCCTTCCTCCCTCCCTCCTTCCTTCCTTCTTTCTTCTCTCTACCCATTCTGTTCCCAGCTATCCTTACATTTCTCCCTTATTCATGTATTCCCTCCATCCCTCCTTCCCTCTTTTCTCTCTCTACCCATTCTATGCCCAGCTATCCTTCCATTTCTCCCTCCCTTCTTCCCTCCCTCCCTCCCTTCCTTCCCTTAAAATCTATTTTATTCAGAGCCAGAGAGCAGTGAGGATGCGGACGGACGTAAAAGGGAGAAATTCCAGTGCAGGTGGTCCTTGACTTGCAACCGTTCCTTTAGGGTCTCCTGCTTGGGCAGGGGGTTGGACTAGATGACCTCTGAGGTCCCTTCCAACTCTTTATTATTCTAGTCTGTTCTATATAAATAATTATCTATCTATATCTTTATCTCTATCGAGAGAGAGAGAGAGATTATATATTCAAGAAGAGATGGGCCGACCTGGAATGGCAACAGGGTCTCCTGCTCGAATGGGGGGTTGGACTAGATGACCTCTGAGATCCCTTCCAACTCTTCGTTATTCTGTGATTTAGAGCAAGATTTTGCCCTGGGGCTTGTGGTTGCTGCTCTGACCCACCCAATATTCTTGTGTGTTGACCCACAAAACTGTTTTGGACTGCTGCCTACACACACACACATGAAATCCAGAGGATCTCCTTGATCCGTCTCTCTCGGCTCTCCTTCCACCAGATCCCCACTTGTACCAAGAGATCCGAGAAAAGGGCCTCAACTCCATCAACCACGAGTCGGACGACGACCTGCTGGACCTGGAGGCCATTCCCGAAGAACCCCTGCCCGCCATCGTGGTGAAAAACTACCGCCCTGCCCACCACCTGGAGCCAGCAGCCCGAGGTAGGGAAGGCCGAGTGGAAGACACGGTCAGGCGAAGGTCTCTTTCCTGGTTTTTCCTTACTCTTTTGGGGGGCGGACGCTGCCTGGATCAAGGTGGGGAGAAATCCATTGTGGTCATAAGTCAAGGACACCCTGGAATTCCCTTTCCAGCCTCCTTGGCTTCTCTCCCTTCCATTTGACCCCAATGTAGCTCTTTGGTGCCCTTCTCTACATTCCAAATTCTCTAAATTCTAAATTTTCTAAATTCTAAATTTTCTACATTCTAAATTCTCTAAATTCCAAATTGACTAAATTCTAAATTCTCTAAATTCTAAATTGACTAAATTCCAAAGTGACTAAATTCTAAATTATCTAAATTCCAAACTGACTAAATTCTAAATTATCTAAACTCTAAATTGACTAAATTCCAAACTGACTAAATTCTAAATGCTCTAAATTCTAAATTGACTAGATTCTAAATTCACCAAGTTCTAAATTCTCTAATTCTAAATTAACCAAATTCTAAATTCACTAAATTCCAAATTCACTAAATTCTAAATTCTATAAATTCTAAATGCACTGAATTCTAAATTGTCTAAATTGCAAATTCTCTAAATTCCAAATTCTCTAAATTCTCTGAATTCTAAATGCACTGAATTCTAAACTCTAAATTCTAAATTCTCTAAATACTAAACTCCAAATTCTATAAATTCTAAATGCACTGAATTCTAAATTCTCTAAATTCCAAATTTTCCAAATTCTAAATTTACTAAATTCCAAATTGACTAAATTCTAAATTCACCAGGTTCTAAATTCTCTAAATTCTAAATTCATTGAATTCTAAATTCACTAAATTCTAAATTCTCCAAATTCCAAATTCTCTAAATTCCAAATTCTCTAAATTCCAAATTCTCTAAATGCCATTCACTAAATTCTCTGAATTCTAAATGCACTGAATTCTAAACTCTCGCAATTCTAAATTCTTCTAAATGCTAAACTCCAAATTCACTAAATTCCAAATCTACTACTAAATTCCAAAGTCATCTCCATTCAAAATTGACTAAATTCTAAACTCTCTGAGTTAGGGAACTTTAGACAAACCCAATTCCAGCCACCATTCTTTATATGTTTAAAATAAAATATAGGACTCTTGGCAAATGCCCTCCTGTCTCTTGGCCTTCCCTGTCTTTTGCAAAGATGCAAAAGGGCAGCTGAAATGCAGAGGGAACACACCCACACACCCACACACAAACCAAATAAACACACACCGGGTTTCTCTTAAGCCACCAACCCGCCTTTTCAAAGAAAGGAAAGAAAAAAATGGGTGGCATCGCAGGCAGAACTTCGCCCGTTGACCCCGCTGCCTGAATCAGCCAGGAGGAAATGCCACTTTTGCATTTTGTTCCCAGTGTTGCAATAAGACAGTCAAAGCTTTGGAAATTCCCGGATGTGTGCGTGGCTGTGTAATTAAACACACACACACACACACACACACACACAGGTACGTACGTGACTGCCTCTGGTTTACACCCAGGCAATGGAGTCCTGGGGCCCCGTGTTTCATGGTTTGTCATTCCGTTTGTCCAGTTTCTTGTGGAATAATATGTTCCCCTTCTTTTATTTTTATTTTTTGTAAAACAAGCCAAACCTTTTCTTCCGACCCCACCCATCCCCCTCCCCTAAATTTTTACGGGGGAATCAAAGGATATTAGTTTCGGTTTGCTTGAGATGATTTGCAAGAAAATTGGAACATAGGGAATAGGATAGGTTATAGGATATAGGATATAGAATAGAATATAGAATATAGAACAGAAAATAGAGTGGAATAGAACAAAATAGAATAAAATATTGGAATGAAGAATAGAATAGAATAGAATAGAATAGAATAGAATAGAATAGAATAGAATAGAATGCAGGATAGAATAGGATAGGATAGAATATAGAATATAGAATAGAATATAGAACAGAATATATAGGATAGATTAGAAAATAGAAGAATAGAAGAATAGAATATAGAATAGAATATAGATTAGATTAGAAAATAGAATATAGAATAGAATAGAATAATATAGAATAGAATAGTAAAAAGAATAGAGAATAGAACTAGAATTAAAATTAGAATACAATACAATGCAATAATACAACACAAACACACAAAATACAATGTACAACACACAATACAAAAGCTTTTATTTGTATGATTTATACACCCAAGGATTTTGTCTCCAGTGCAGAAGCTCTGTTTTGGGGTCTGGTCCAACAAGATCATAGCCCCCTAAAGTTGGTGGATCTTTCAGGCGTGTCCGTGTCCATCCCAATCACTTTGGAGATACAGTCCAACCTGTCTAGAGGCTTCAAGAAATTTAAGTTTATGGACCAGTTTATGGACCTTTGTCTGACCCTGTCCCCTGCCCAGGTGTGGACTTCACCTTTCCAGATGTGAAATCTTCACCTCCCTAGAGCTGAAAATTTAAATGTACATATCTGGAGAGCACAAAGTGGAACAGAGGAGTTGAAGGCTTCTAGAAGTTCTACTAGAATTTCTTGGAGGGTTCTTGGAGGGTCCTGATGGGAGTAGAAGCTGGACTGAACTACAGCATGGATGGTCCTTCTTCAATCTCATCTCCTCACCTCTTTTTTCTTTCGTGGATTTTTTTTGTCAGACCCATAAACGAAGAATTAGGATATCAGGAGAACATTTCTTGAATTTGTCTTCTGCAGGTCCTGGAAACCGGCATCTTGGACCGTATATCCCCGGAAGAACGTAAGAGGCAAGAGGTGAGCGAAGGTGTGATATGGACCACCCATCTCCTTGGGAAACAGGGAGGTCTTCTTGAGAACGTCGAAGCATCTTCGGTGGCCTTTCATGATCTTCAACCCAACTCAACGTTCCAAAGAAGGGATGGGAAAGGCCTTGGAGATCTGCTGGTCACCAGGAGAATCCCACAACGGCCAAATTTGGGGTGTGGGAGACCTACAGAAAGATGGGGAGCCAGCCTGGGGAATTGTGGGAGTTGAAGTCCATCCACCCATCCAGAATTCTGGGAGTTGAAGTCCACCTTAAAGTCCATCTTAAAGTCGCCACGGTTGAGAAACAATGTTGGGTTCTTCCCACAGCTTCTCCGTAACTCCAATTTAACAATGACGGCTTCATTCTAAGACCACCACAATGACTGATTCTACCTTAGTGTCAGGGTTCCGATGATTGCCCTCATTAAATCCTGAGCCTCGAGCCAAGCTTCAAAAAAATCCAAAATCTTTATTAGGAGCAACATGGCAGGCACTAACTCTTGTGAAGCCAACTCGGAGACACGTAATTTAGTATCACCTGTGACCCTGTTCCCCCCCATCTCCTTGTGTCAGGGCTCTAATAAATCCACCCTTATTCAAATCAAAAGTCTCTAGCCACATCTCAGAGAAAAGAAAATTGATTTATTGGAAGTGGCCATGTTGGCGTTGAACTGGGTGCAGCCGATACTAAATTACATCATACATTTCCCCCTTGACCCTGGTCTTCCCTCCACCCCCAGATGGGACTTCTCCAATGGGACACATCCATCTCCAAGAGTCATCCATCATGCTCTCCAATAACCTTCTTACGCTCTGACGACTTTGGGCTGCCGGGGTGATTATCTAGGCATTTAAGGAAAGCCTTGGTTTTCCCCCACTCCTTTTTTCTGGCAGCTAAAAAGACCAAAGGAATTGTCAACTCATAAAACATTTTGTGTACATGTTTTATAGTTGACAACAGAAAGAAGGGGGGTGGAGTTTCAAAGAGCAGGCGGCAGTGTGGAATCGAAAGTTCCTTCCATTCATAATTTCTTCAATGACTGATTAGATGGCTGAAGCTTCTGCTGCGAAAAAATCTAATTGGAGAACATGATTGATGACTCTTGGCTATGGACATTTTTCGTTGGATGATACACCGGGGGGGGGGGAGGAAGCAGGATCAAGGGTGACAGTGAATTATGTATCTCAGAGTTGGTTACACCCAGATTAGTGCCAGATGTAGAATGTTATCTTCAAATAAATCCTCTTTAGTTTTGGGAGTGTGGCTCAAGACTCATGATTTAATTGGAGTAACTGCCAGAACTCTGACAGGAGTATCTTTTTAGTTGACACCTTGAGTGTGTCATAAATCAGATTCTCCAACCGAAACATGTTCACGGGCTGGGTGTCATCAATCACATTCTCCAATGAAGAATTTTCATGGGCAGAAGATCCAGTAGCCTAGGCTACAACCTCCACAAGATAAGTGTGGAATGTGCTTCTGTTCCCTCAGGCCTTCCTCCCCCCCTCCTTCTTATGGCAACTCAGAAACAGGCCTAGGAATGATTTATGAGTTGACACTTAGCAATGCAAACTGGCTTTTTCTCCCAACCAACCTCAACGAACAATCATTCTGCCTATCTCCACCCTCCTCTCTATCTTCTCTCCATCTCCCCTCCCCCTCCCCCCAGGCCATCTTTGAGATCATCACCTCCGAGTACTCCTACCTCCATAGCCTGACCATCCTGGTGGAGCATTTCCTGAAATCGGCCAAGTTGAAGGAGACCATGACCCAGATGGACCATCATCACCTCTTCTCCAACGTGGGGGACATCTTGGCAGTCAGCAAGAGGTCAGTTTTAGAGGACAGAGGGAAGATGCGTGGGGAACCTAAGTGATGGGGTAGAGCCGTCATCGTGGTTGACTCACAAGGTTGAAATTCCTGCTAGGAATTTTTTTCCCATGTATTTTTATATTTTCTCTTTACATACAATAAGTACTTAGTGAACAGCATGTCAACTCATAAAATATTTCTCTAGTCTATTAGAGTTGCCAGCAGAAAGGGACGGGGGAGCAGTGCGGCAGCTTGGAAACTGAACGTGCATTCCGTAAATGTTTTCAGAGATAGTTTCTAGGCGACCGAAGTTTTTGCTGCACAAAATTCTAAGTGGAGAACATGATTGATGACTCTTGGCTATGGAGGTGTCCCACTGGAGAATATGAATTACGATACACCCAGGGGGTGAGGGAAATGATGGGTGACACTGAATGATGTGTCTCAGAGTCGGCTACACCCAGGTAGCACTGACATGTTTACTCCTAATAAATCTTTAATTTTTGAAAATCCGGCTAGAGACTCATGATTTAAATGGGGGTAACTACCGGAGCCCTGACATAGCGTATTGTCTGCCTCAGTTGCTTACATACCTGGTTTTCCCAAAAATATGACCTACCCTGAAAGTAAATCCTAGCTTGATTTTTACACATGCACCTAATATAAGCCCTTCTCACAAAATAAGCCCTACTTAAGATCCCTCCCACTCCAGAGTGGACAGGTAAAAATTAAGCTAGGGTGGGGAATGGGGGAGTAGTGGAACTGCCCTACTCTTACCTTTGGACAGGTGTAGCCAGGCTTCGTGTCAGGGTTCCAGCGATTGCCCTAATTAAATCATGAGCCTCGGGCCAAGCTTCAAAAGAATTCAAAAGATTTATTAGGAGCAACATGCTGGCATTAACCTAAATGAAGCCAACTCTGTCATACGTCATTTACAGTCCCCTGTAAATGACGTATGACAGAGTTGGCTTCATTTAGGTTAATGCCAGCATGTTGCTCCTAATAAATCTTTTGAATAAATCAGTCCCCTGTGACCCTGTTTCCCCCTCCCTCCCCCGGGTGTGTCATAAATCAGATTCTCCAATGAAGCACCTTTAGGGCTGGGTGTCATCAATCACGTTCTCCAATGAAGGATTTTCCCAGACAGAAGATTCGGTAGTCTAGCTACAATCTTTGTAAGATAAGCATGAAATGTACTTCTGGTTTTAAACTGCCGTACTGAAGAAGTAGTTCCTGAAGGCCTCTGACAGCAAAAAATAGGCCGGGGTTTAGTCAGTGGATGACGTTCCCCCAAAATAAGACCTGGTGCCTTTTTTGCTAGCAAAAAATACATATAAGACAAGGCCTTATTTTCGGGGAAACACAGTAGTAATACTTTTTTAAATCCTAATTTCTACCTCGTGTTACCCAACCATGGATAAAACAAGTCCCATGTTTCATCATATTCTGTGTCTTCCTTTTCTTTTATCTTCAGTCTTAGTCTGCCCATTTTTGCACCGTTTAGTATTTTTTAAATTATATCATCTTCTGTAGGTGTTTCCTCCTTCTTCCAGTGTTATGCCCAGGCAATTCTTGCTGCTCTCAAAACATGTGATATCAACTATAAATTCCCTTTATTGTATTTTTATGGTATTATGCCTAAGAGAAATAGTTCCAGTTTATCATCTATATGCTGTCTTAATTTTTTTTCTAATCACGTGTGAATTTTCATCCAATAATAGTAATTATTATTATTGTTGTTATTGTTGTTGCTTTTGGGCACTTCCGCCACATGTGATAATATGTACCCGATATTCCTGCTAAGGATTTCATTGTAGATGGATGATTGTGAGCTTCTCACAAGATGTTTTTTTGGGGGGGGGGTTCTATCTAGCTTTTTTGAAGACTTGGAAAAGAGGCACCAGGAGCACGTGGTGATTCAGGACATCAGCGACGTGGTGGAAGCACACGCCTCTAGGCACTTCCACCCCTACATCATCTACTGCTCCAACGAGGTCTACCAGCAAAGGACTCTCCAGAAGCTCTTGTGAGTTGAGTTGAGACCCCTTTTGGCTCTTTGAGAAGCGAGGCTACAATTTTGCAGCCGTTTTCCAAATCCCGATTTTGCAACCCTGGGAGGAGAAGATGGGACGATTTAATTATTTAATGCTGCTAAAGTTTAGGATACCGGAGGCATTGTTGTTGTTGAAAAACTGGAAAAGGCATGCAAGGTGTGAGTCTCCGTTATGGAGAGCCATTTGTCTGGAATGGTCTAAGGTCCCCCGCTTGAGAAGGGGACTGCACTAGAAGACCTCCAAGGTCCCTTCCAGCTGTATTCGGATTGATCAATCGAGAATAAAAGAGGGTGCTAGAGTGAGAGAAGGCTTGTCCAGAAAGGGTTTTTTTTTCCCCTGAAATGGCTTGGTCGTGGAGGGGAAAAAAATTAATCCTGTTTTTCCAATTCTGTTTTTTAGAGCTTCCAACATTGCCTTTAAGGAGTCCTTAAAGCGGATTGAACAGATGCCAGAATGCGGCAGCCTGCCCCTGATTTCCTTCCTCATCCTCCCCATGCAGAGGGTGACACGGCTGCCCCTCCTCTTGGATGTGAGTAAAACAGGGGGTTCTTCGTCCCTCTCCACACCGAACCTCGGGAGCGAGCTGTGCCGCTAGTCCTCAGTGAGGAACGGTTCCAGCCCGCGTAGGCGTGACAGGTTCCTGGCTCGCATTGTGCTTGGTTCAGCCGTCACTTTCACTCCATAGAAAACGTTAAGATCCTGCTGGCGTTCCAGATATATGATTTATAAACAGAATCTTAGGGTGGAAAGGGAACCTGGGAGTCATCTAGTCCAACCCCTGGTCTGGAGCAAAAATTTAGTTTAGTAGAGTAATACTAAGTGTACAGTTAACACATTATTTAATAATACATTTGAAGAGTGTGGTTAGTAGATGAGCAAAGTAAACTAAGTAAGTAGAAACTGGGAGGGGAGGAAGGGAGGAAGGAAAGCAGGAAGGAAGGAAGGTAATAGGAAGGAAGAAAGGAAAAGAAAAGGAAAAGGGAAGGAAAGTAGGAAGAAATGAAAGTAGGAAGGAAGGAAGGAGGGGAGGAATGAAGGCTAAAAATCAGGAAAAACTCCTTACAGTGTCAAAGCAGTGGTATATTTACACAAACCTGGAAGCCCCTTAGATATCTAAACATTTTGGCAGCTTCTTGGAACCCTGCTGTGCCAGATGTGCCCTGAACCCATCAGGAGCCCCAGACGAGGCATTGCAAACATCTGTAAAATGACATTGGAAGAACCCATTTTTTTTTTTCCATTTCAGACCGTCTGCCAAAAAACCCCGGTGAACACAGCTGCATACCGAGCCACCACGCAAGCTCTGAAGGCCATCAGCAAGGTAGGTTCTCCCAACAAGTGTGGAAAAGAGAGAATTGACTTTTTGCAGGGATAAATTGGCTCTTTTGGGAAGAAGGGAAAGGAAAGCAAGAATAGCTTTTGGTGACTTAATGGGAGTTTGGCTTACTTTTATTTTATATATATATATATATATATATATATATATATATATATGTGTGTGTGTGTGTGTGTGTGTGTGTGTGTGTATATAGTATATAATAATAAATTTATATAAAATATATGTCAGGATTCCTGCAGTTACCCCCAATTAAATCCTGAGTCTCGAGCCAAACTTCCAAAACTTCAAAAAAAGGATTTATTGGGAGTTAACATGTTGACACTGCCTGGGTGTAGCCGACTCTGAGTCACAGAATTCATGGTCACCCTTGACCCTGGTTTCCCCACCCCACCCCCTGGGTGTGTCATAATTCATATTCTCCAATGGGACACATCCATAGCCCAGAGTCATCAATCATGTTCTCCAGTTAGGATTTTGCCCAGCAGAAACTTCAGTCACCTAGTTACTATCTTTGAAAAGGTATTGATGGAATGCACTTTCGGTTTCCAAGCTACCGCACTGCTTTTCCAACCCCTTCCCCCTCCCTCCCTTTCTGTTGGCCACTCTAAAAAGACCAGAGAAATATTTTATGATAATTAATTGGTCGAATTTCAGCAGGCCCTTTCCATCCATCCATCCATCCATCCATCCTTCGTTTGTCGTTGCAGCTCGTGAAGACGTGCAATGCAGGAGCTCACACCATGGAAAGGACCGAACAGATGTGCAGTCTGCAGAACCAGCTGGATTTTGGCAAAGTCAAGGTGAGAACTTCCCACCCAAGAGGGTCTTGGAAAGAAACTCTCGTGGCTCAAGCTTGGCTTGCTTCCCAAACCTCACTCACAGCCCCCACAAAAAGGCAACACGGGTGGGAATGGGTTCCATTAATCAATGGAAGGATTTTTGTTGTCATATTTATATGCCGCCCTTCTCCGGAGACTCAGGGCGGCTTACAGTTTTTTGGAGCGCAACCCAATGCGCTCAGCCATAGCCTTCATTCCATTGTATATGCCTGCTTATTACTAAGCGGCATTTTTACAAAGTCAGCTTATTGCCCCCAACATTCTTGGGTCCTCACTTTACCTACTCCGAGAGGATGGAAGGCTGAGTCAACCTTGAGCCTGGTGGGATTCAAGCCTGCACTAATTGCAGGCAGCTGGAACTAAGTGCTAGGCATTTAACAGTCTGCTCTTTTGCCTCCAGAAGGTTTTGTGGGTGCCTCCATCACTGGAAGGCTTTTAAGAAGAGACTGGACAGCCATTTGTCTGGAATGAGCAGGGAGATGGGCTAGAAGACCTCCCAGGTCCCTTCCAGGGGATTCTGGGTTTTATGGTCTCGGTGGACAGTTTAGATGTCCACTTGTGGGCTTTGCGGTTGACCCAGTAGCCGAACCGACCTTCTGTCTCTTTCAGAACTTCCCACTGATCTCTACCTCCCGCTGGCTGTTAAAAAGGGGCGAAGTTTCTCTCCCTCCAACCGAAGATGGCGGGATCTTTCGGAAGGGATCCGGGCGGGAATCTGTTACCTCTTTGTCTTCAACGATGTCCTGATCATCACCAAGAAGAAAAGGTGAATGCAAAAAAAAAACCCTTGACTCTGCTTGACCGTCCATTGATCATTCATTTATAATCGTAATCGTAATCGTAATAATAGTAATAGTGGCAGATTGTGAGATGAATAATTTTTATTTATTTTTTATTTTTTATTTTATTTATTTTATTGGACTTATATGCCGCCCCATCTCCGAAGACACGGGGCGGCTCACAGTTAAAACATACAATACAATAATTATTTAAAAAAGAATTAAACAATTTTAAAGCCCAATAAAACCAAATTAAAATACTATAAATAATAATACTATATACTATAACATATTATAATACTATAATAATAATATAGTAATAGTAATAATAGTAATAGTAGTAATGGCTGCCTGTGCGATGACTGCGATTAATAATAATAATAATAATAATAATAATAATAATGCAAATTTATTTCCAGTTAGTCCTCAACTTACAACTGTTTGTTTAGTGACCATTCAAAGCAACGGCTGTGAAAAAAAATTATTTACGACCCTTTTTTCACCCTTATGACCGTTACATATTTGTGCGTACGTTCTTGAAGGGAGAAAAAACAGCATTAAAAAACAGGTTTTAAAAATACAGGAAAGAACTAAAGTATAATACGTCATTATTATAACCTACTAGCTGGATCCCCGTGCTTCGCTACGAAACTATGTGGTGGGGCTTAGTTTTTGGGGAGGAAAATAAGGAAAAGAAAATTCTGCCTCTGCCTACCAGCATCCATCGGTATTCACCTGGCTAACGTTCTGTTAGTGTGTGAGAGAGTTGAGGGTTGTTTGGAAACTGAAAGAGTATTTGCAGTGTGAGTAAGGAGGAGACAGCAAGGAGCCTGGGCGTGGCTTAGCTCAACTGTTCTGCACTAAAGCTGCTTGGTGCTCTGAAACTGAAACTGAAAAACTCTTCCCCTCTGCTTGTGTTTTGCATTTGGAAGAAATTTCTTTTCAGGTGGGGAGGGGGAGTAGAACTCCTTAGCATCAGAGCATGTTAATAATAATAATAATATAGGAAATACTCTAAATGCTCTGGTGGTCCTTTGGAAAAATCCTTTCTTAGTGAGCCCCTAGAAGCCAAGAGGAACATACGGGCCAAATTTCAAGTTTGTAGGCTTTACGGTTCTGGAGATTTTGTGATGATGCGTGAGTGGCATTTCGCTTTTTATATAGATAGAATAACACATTATATGCAACTTCTGTTGTTTTTCACTGGTTTAATTTTTGTCATATCTTTTTCCCCCAATGCAAAACTCTTTAAAAAAAATCCCCCACTTACTTCCTGTCCCTGAGAAATGTGCTTTTCAAAAAAAAAAACCAAATATATACATTTTTACTGCGTTTCTAATCCTCTTGATGGATTTAGGGTGACCGTACATTTTTGTCCTTTTGAGGCTTTAGAGCAGGAAGTTGAAGGAAGAGGTTTTGACTGAAAAGATTTTAAATACACCAGACCAGAGATAAGAGAAGGATCGTGACATATGAGATCACCGAATCCCTTAAATATTTTGGTCTACGGGACAACAACAGACTTGGTTTGACTACGATGCTGGCTTGAGAACATTGCAAAATTTGCAAAACAATTTGCAAAAAATTGGGGGGAAACTTGAAACTCGGTCTCTTCTACCAACTTTCAAGGAAATTACAGGCAGTCCTCAACGTACATCATTTTGTGACCGATATACAACCGTTTTTCACGCTTACGACGGTTGGATTACGACCCTGTGATCAAAATTCAGAAAAAAAAATAGAATTTTTTTCCTCAATTAGGCCAAGTCTTGAGGGGTGCTTCTTCATCATGGCTCATATATGATGCTGCATCCGTTTAATTATGAGAAAATAAAATTGGGTTTTTTAATCTACTTCAAGGAATCGTGAACAACAAAGTTCCTGGAATGAAAGATGGGAGGTTTTTTTTCTCAAGTTTTGATTTGATTTCCCCCCCTGTCTCTAAACCAGGATTATTTTAAACCTTTCTCGGCCTGGCTGATCAGAGATTTTATTAGAGCTTTGAGGGAGTGTAAAAAACAACCAGAAACAAGCCAGGATTTGGGAATCAGGCCTCTAAGTCACTCATGGTTCAAACAAGCCAGCTTTCCTAAAACAAAGCTAGGTTTCAGATGATGGTTTGTTGCTAAGGTAGGAATGTGGGAGGCCTTTAGCCTCCTCCTGCCCTCAGCCTTGGGCAGCATCGAATCTTTGTGGCCACAATAAACTATGTTTTTTTTTCCTGGCTTCATCTGTGGACTGAAGAGTTGAAAGATGAAATAGTGTAAATAATAGTCTGTCATTTGCACACTTGTCTGTTGTTCGTCGCTCAGCTTTCTCCACTCGCCCCTGTGTGGACTTCATTTCCCAGAATGCCCTGTGTGGGGGAAACTCCCAGGATCCCCTTCTCCCCTTGGAGAAGAACGTTGGTTTTTGCATAAAAATGCGTAAAATGCATATAAATTTTGCATTAAAATACGATAAAAATCACACCCGTCACTCAACTCCTTCCCTTTTTTTGATTTCAGCGAGGAGAGCTATGCTGTCCTCACCTACTCCATGTTGGAACATCTCACGGTCGAGAAGATCGAAACCCCGGACAGTCCGACCGGCCTCAGTCGCAGCGGCCACCTCTTCCGACTCACTTTGCTAAAGGACAACGAAGGCAAGCCGGAGGAAGTCGTCCTGGCTGCAGAATCACGGTAAGTATTCCGAGCAAGAAAAAAGTCGGCAACTGACCAGTGCCGAAATAGTTTGTGATGACCCAGGTGGAATACAAACCCAACAAAGTCACAAAAACCAGTGAAGTCCCTTTAATTCCTTCAACTTGGGTTCAAAGGTCCAATTATCATTGACTGGAGACAAAAAAACTCCCCCACAAACAGTTGTGAAAAGGATGAAATGCCGTTCAAACTCAAAATACATATAAATTACAAATAGAAAAAACAACACAAACCACACTGAAGCAATTAATAAGACAAGGCAGGATAAGGGCTTGAAGACGTCCACAGATATCGAAATACACACCCTGGGAAGGACGCCAGAACTCAGATAAGAACTGAAAGACTAGAATTAATTCACGCTTTGCTTCCAGGACTGGCCCATGCACAGTTTGTCCTTTTAAATAGTCCTCACAGCTGCAGCCCATGAAGGGGATCAAGGCCCTTTCCTCCCCCGTAGACCATGCCATTCACATTTCTCCCAAGTTGGACTTCTCTTGAAGATGGAGGTTCCATCGATCCGTTGTGCTCCCTGCCAAAGTCACAGAAACCCCAAAACACTTCCTTCCATCTCAGCGCTTCACACCTTAAACCCGGTTTATTTTGGTCACCTGGGTTACCAAGAGAAAGCAAGGGATCAGCCCATTAAACCAGGATTGGCTCCGCTTTTCATTTTGACCCCTTACGGAGGGAGGGTCCCCTGTATTTGCAAGCTGCCCCGTCCTGGACTGAACTCAGGAAAGCTAAGCCTGGGTAGGAGACCACCAAGAGATCCCAGAGCAGATTTTTGAAATTTGAACCCAATTTGGGACACCGCCTTGAGGGTAGATAATATTCACTTCTTTTTTTAAAATATTATTCTGAACTGGGGGGGAAGAGAGGGAAATCTTCCAGATTTCTTCCCACCTACCCACCCCCCAAAAAATCTGGATCCAAATTGCAGAACACCGTTAAATCCAGGGTTTAGGGGTTTCATTTTATTCCAACCCGCTCACAAATCCCTTTGCTCCATGCAGAAGCGACAGGGCCCGATGGATCAGCGCACTGATGCACCGAGAAGAAAAAGAAACCAGCACAGCAGAGAAAGGAGGTAAGTCCCAAAAAAATCCTCAATATTAGTCTACAGTGCCCAGCAGGGAAAAAGAAAACGATCCATTACCAAAATAAAATGCAATGTTCCAAGCAATTATGCACTTTTAACCTACCACGTTTCCCTGAAAATAAGACCCTGTTTTATATTTTTATTTTTTTTTGCCATCCAAAAAAAGGCACCAGGTCTTAACAGATAATCAGAGTTGGAAGGGACCTTGTAGGTCATCTAGTCCAACCCCCTGCCCAAGCAGGAAGCCCTTATTTTGGGGGGATGTCATCCACTAAGTAACCTCACTTGCGCGCGTCGACCCCCGGCCTCCTTTTCTCTGTCAGAGGCCTTCAGGAACTTCTTCTATTGTGGCCAGCAACTCTGGAGTGGGTGGGATCTTAATTAGGGCTTATTTTGAGGGGTACGGCTTATATTGGGCTCACGTGTAAAAATCAAGCTAGGACTTACTTTCAGGATAGGTCATATTTTCAGGGAAACATCTGGCCTCACCCGTCACAATGTATTAAAACCACAGCTTTGAGGGAACCAACCAAAGCCAAATAAACCATCAGCTGTGGCTTACGGACTCCCAAGAGCCGAAAATGCACCTTCGCAGTCATCTGTGGAGCTGAATAAACCCAATTTCCCCGTCTCTTCCTGGTGAGGCTAAGATCCTTTTAAGGGCAGAAGATTTTACTCTTAACTGGGGCTCCAGTCCAGATGTTCCTTTGCAGCTATTTTGCTCTCTCTCTCTCTCTCTTCGTCGCTTCCACAACCAAGTCTGACTTGTTTCGTCCAAATTAGAAGCGAGCAAAGAATTTGGAAAGCAGCTCCGAAGAATCCCGTGTTTTGCAAAATAAAAAAATAATAAAAAAAATAAAAATCAGCACATGGGCGAGAGGCTTTTCCGGCCTCGGGAGTATGAGAATGATTGTATTGTTTTGGGAGGTTCAGAAAATGTTCCTGACCTTTTGTTCTCAGGATTTAAATAGAGGAATGTGTGTGTGTGTGAGAGAGAGAGACAGAGACAGAGAGACAGAGAGGCTGTCTTGTCTTCTCCGTTGCAGAAAATTAGGCTCCGTGCTCCTTCTGCTGGTCATACAGATAGATAGATAGATAGATAGATAGATAGATAGATAGATAGATAGATAGATAGATAGACAGACAGACAGACAGACAGACAGACAGACAGACAGACAGACATAGAGAGAGAGAGAGATAGATAGATAGATAGATAGATAGATAGATAGATAGATAGATAGATAGGGAGGGAGGGAGGGAGGGAGGGAGGGATATATAGAGAAAGAGAGATATTGTCTGGCATTGGGTCGTGTTCTTGAGTGTGTTTTCTCTCTTTTTGGCCAGCACTCCAACAGGTAGAGATCACCAGAGCCTATCTGGCTAAGCAGGCGGATGAGATTTCGCTCCAGCAATCCGACGTCGTCCTTATCCTGAATCAGGAAGAGGGTGAGTGGCTAGAGAAAGATCCCAATGATAGAAAGGCAGAATTAATTAATTCCTTTTTTTTTTTGCAAAAGCCAGAATAATATTTTTAACCCGTCATCCAATGCAGGCTGACCTCCTGTTCTAAAAGTCACCTTTAAAAGAGGATGGAATGCATCAACTCCCAGAATCCCCTAGCAAGGTGGACCTCAACTCCCACCATGCGTGCTGGCTGAGGAATTCTGGGAGTTGAAGTCCACACTTCTCAAGGTTGAGAAAAACTAGATTAGAGGATCGTAGCTTGATATGTTACATCCTTTGCCTGCTCCAAACCAGGATTTAAATGGCTTGCTGCCCTGGGAGTCACATCTTTCAGCAAAAATCCAATTTTTTTTGACCCGTTTATGGAGATTCTCAGTCCCCCAGGTCATGGTTGTCCCAAAAGTGCTTTTTTAAAGAGGCAACTGGACTTTCTGGTTTGTCTCTGAAGATGGTTTGCTTCTCATCCAAGAACCCGAAGAAGCATCTGGGATGAGAAGCGAAAGGCCTTCAGAAAAAAACAAGAAAGCCCAGTTGCCTCTTTTTTTTAAAAAAAAGAAAGCACTTTTGGATGACCTCTTAATCCCTTCTCCACCTTCTCCCAGGCTGGTATCTGGGGGAGCGTCTGCGGGATGGAGAGAAGGGCTGGTTCCCACAAGCCTGTGCCCAGGAGATCACCAACCGCAACGCCGTCGAACGGAACGTGCAGCGCCTGGAACGGCTGCGCATCGAGACCGACGTGTGACAACGGGTCCCGTCTCAACCCGTCCGGATGCCAGAGCGCCGGAAGATATTTCAAGGGCCCAGAGGGTTGCAAAATCCAGATATCGGACTGTATCCGGGCCTCCTGGACCGAACCAAGACTCTGGTCTTTTTTATTATTGTTTTTTATTTCAAATAAATTGGATTGTAGGAGAACCACTGCCTAAAATCCAGCTGGATTGAAAAACTGCAAAGAAGTCAGCGACTGGACGCCGTTGATTGAATCCTACCCTTTTTATAGATTTTTTTTTTTTTAAACCCATGGAACGGAGCAATTTTTACGATGAATTTTTAAGGCTCCTCTTGTTTTAATCTGCTCTCTTTTCCCCATAATTCCTCAGGGGTCCCTTTAGTTAATACTAGCCAATAACCCCGCGTTGCCCGGGTATTTATTTATCCTAATCCTGTATTTAGACAAGGAAAAAAAACCCTGATTTTGGCAACAACTAACCGGAAGAAATGTAATTTGTAATGTTGGATTTTCCCCCTTACCAGAGAGAGCCCGCCCCCCCTTTGGAGTAATGTGAAGCCGTTACCATGGCAACTCCACAGCACTGTAGAGTAGAGGCCATTTGAAGGCCCAGCAGGTTGTATGTTAACAGACACACACACACACACCCTGAGGGGTGTTAGGGGTGTCTTACCCCCACAGTACTTGTTTCCAGAGAGTAAGTAATCTGTGTGCCAAGTTTGGTTGAAATTGTTAGGGGCGTTATGCTGAAACACACACACACACACACACATACAAACACACATCCTTTTATAGAGAGAGAGAGAGAGATTCCCAGACCGGCCTCCATTTTAAGGGCCCCAAATGTTTCTCCTTTGTTTTCTTCCCTCCTCCGTAAACCATTTAATGACTCCAAACTTATACAACTCTCTGTGACTGATTTCTCTTCCCCTTTTTGCTCCGATCCCATGAACCGCCGGGTGAGTTGTATTTTTATTTTTCCTAAACATTCCTGGAATAAAACGGGGGGGTGGGATTTGTGGTGTGTTTTTTTCCACATAGCACCGCTCTTAATCTCAAAATTACCAGCTCAAACCAACGAATTTTGGTGAAGATCGCAGAACCAAAGGGGGTGTTTTTAGGTCTCTCTTTCGAAGTGAGCGTACAAATAAATATTTGGGGGGGTGTTTGGACTTAGGGAGCTTTAAGGGCCTCCCGGAATTCTCAGACTGAGGGATTCATGAGAGGAAATTGGGGCTGGACTAGAAGACCTCCAAGGTCCCTTCTGACTCTGTTAATAACCTGTATTCTGTATAACATATAAAGAAAATTGGAACGAAGAGAATTTAGGGCCTTATTAAAAAGGGCTAAAGACATTACAGATAATCCTAGATTTTCAACTGTTCAAAGTTGTTGTAACACTGAAATTTTTTTTACAGAATTTTAACTTGAGGATTTCTGAATTAAACGTAGCAAGAAGTGACTGTTGGAAGCAGACAAGACTGCTCAATTCGGATTCGTTCTGGCAGATTTAAAAAAATTAGGAAGATACTTTGGTTCTTTCTTATCTGAGTTTTTTCCTTTTTATTAGCAAAAAGAGAATAGAACAGAACAGAAGAATAGAATAGAATAGAATAGAATAGAATAGAGAAGAATAAAAGGGAGGAATAAAGAATAGAATAGAATAGAATAGAATAGAATAGAATAGAATAGAATAGAATATACACAACACAACACAGAACACCAACAAGAATAGAATAGGGAAATAATGGAAGAATAGAATACAGAATATAGAATAGAAATGCCATGAGGACAATTAACCAGTGGGACAGCCTGCCACCAGAAGGTGTGGGTGCTTCATCACTGGAGGTTTTTAACAAAAGACTGGACAGCCACTTGCCTGAAATGGAATAGGGTCTCCTGGCTGAGCAGGGGGCTGGACTAGAAGACCTCTATGGTCCCTTCTGGATTCTATTCTATTCTAATTATTTCTATTCTATTTTCTATTCTATTCTGTATTCTATTCTATTGCTATTGTTATCCTATTCTATATTCTGTATTCTATTCTTCTATTATCTCCCTATTCTATTCTTGTTGGTGTTCTGTGTTCTATTGTCTATTCTGTTCTATTCTATTCTATTCTATTCTATTGCTATTGTTATCTCATTCAATTGCAATTGTTCTCCATCGATCCATTTGCACACTCACCAAGGTCACACTTAGCTCCCGTTTTCCCCGGAGGGCAGAGACAACGGCCGGTGGAGGGCTCGCACGGGGCTTTGCCGTCGCAATCACACACCCCTTGGCATTTTTCTCCGTATCTCCCTGCGTCGCAGCCTGTAACCGAAAAGGCGATGCCATTTTAATTCTTGCTGCTCCTGTTTGAAATGACTGCATCCTGCTTTCCATGCAAAAGCCAGTGTTTCATTGGAAATAAAGCGCCCAAAAGCCACACTGAGAAAAAAAAAGTGGAAAAAAGCAGAAAGAAAGAAAAAAAAATACAGAATAACAAGAGGTTCTCTGTCCAACTGCCTGATCAGGCAGGAAACCCAAGAGCATTTCAGAGAAATAGCTGTCCAATCTCTTCTCTAAAGCCTCCAGTGCTGGAGCATCCACAACTCCTGGTGGCAAGTTGTTCCATTGGTTAATTGTTCCCACTTTTAGGAAATTCCTCCTTAATTCCAGGTTGCCTCTCTCCTTGCTCAGTTTCCATCCGTTGCTTCTTGTCCTGCCTTCAGGGGCTTTGGAGAATAGCTTGACACCCCCCTGAGATATTTAACATCTTAAAATATTAAATAGCAAATAACTTTAAAAACATATTCAGGTTATTTGCTTCCTTAACATCTAGTTACATCGGAGCTAAAATCCATTTTTCTCAAAAACCGCATCTGAGGAATATTTTACACCCTAGAAATTCCTCTGAATTTTGCCAAAGCTGGAAACTTTTGATTTTGCTCATGGTTTTAAACGTGACCGTTTTTCTTTCGTCACAACTCACAAGCACTGCCAGCCTTAATCCTTAAGTTTACAACTCGCCAACTCGGGAAGCTCAAACTGCCCAAGGAGCTGCTGATCCAGTTCTCTCACCTGCACCTCTATAACTGTCTGGTTTGGTTCTGCAACCCAACAGGACAGACAGACACAGACTCCAGAGAGGAATCAGGACTGTGGAAAATAGCAATGGCTACCAACCTGCCTTCCATGGAGGACCTGTATACTGCACGAGTCCAAAAGAGGGCTGGGAAAATATCTACAGACCCCTCACAGCCCGGACATAAAGTGTTTCAATTCCCACCCTCAAAACGACGCTATAGAGCACTGCACAGCAGAACAACTAGACACAAGGGGAGTTTTTTCCCGAATGCCATCACTCTGCTAAACAAACAATTCCCTCCACACTGTCCAACTATTACAAAGTCTGCACTACTATTACTATTAATCTGCTCATCACTCCTTATCACCCATCCCCTCCCACTTGTATGACTATAACCTTGTTGCTTGTATCCTTACAATTTATATTGACTGTTTCCTAGGATGATTTAATTGCTTATTGTACCCTATGACTATTATTAAGTGTTGCACCTGATGATTCTTGACTCTTGACAAATGCAAATGTATCTTTTCTTTTATGGACACTGAGAGCATTTGCACCAAAGAAAATTCCTTGTGTGTCCAATCACACTTGGCCAATAAAGAATTCTATTCTATTCTATTCTATTCTATTCTATTCTATATTCTATTGTACCTTGATGAATGCATCTTTTCTTTTATGTATACTTAGAGCATTTGCACCAAAGAAAATTCCTTGTGTGTCCAATCACACTTGGCCAATAAAGAATTCAGTTCAGTTCATTCAGCGGCTCAAGACGGCATTCGACACTCACCTATTTTCCTGCACAACATCCCTGCGAGGTGGGCTGGGCCAAGAGAGAAGGATGGACTCAGGGGTCAGCCAAGGGAGTTCCCAGGGCTGAGCAGGGCCTAGAATCCAAATCTTCCCCAAAAATCTCGATAATGAGGACCCAGGTGAGTTGTCTGTCTCCTCAGCCAGCATTTCACTGGCCGCCCCCAAAAAGCAGAAATTAGAATAGGATGTGGCAGGTGTCCTCTTACAGAAGGCAAAGCTACCTGAATCCTAAATGGATAGAATCGTAGAATTAAAATGCTAAAAAAATTACATAATAAATCCATTCCTTTCTGCCTCCTGGTTGCCCAAAAGGCATGACATAAAAGGAAGAGGGAAGAGGAAAAAGGAAGTTATGGTCGGGGTTAGTTTTTGGGGAGGAAAATAAGGGGGGGGAAATCTGCCTCTGCCTCCCAGCATCCATCAGTATTCATCTGGTTAGCATCCTGTCAGTGTGTGAGAGAGTGGAGGGCTGTTTGGAAACTGAAACAGTATTTGCTGTGTGAGCAAGGAGGAGACAGCAAGGAGCCTGGGCGTGGCTTAGCTCAACTGTTCTGTACTAAAGCTGCTTGGTGCTCTGAAAATGAAACTCCTCTCCTCTGCTTGTGTTTTGCATTTGGAACAGATTTCTTTTCAGGTGGGGAGGGGGTGTAGAACTCCTTAGCATCAGAGCGTGTTAATAATAATAATAATATAGGAAATACTCTAAATGCTCTGATGGTCATTTCAAACAATCCTTTCTTAGTGAGCCCCTAGAAGCCAAGAGGAACAGACATGTCAAAATTCAAGTTTGCAGCCTTTATGGTTCTGGAGATTTTGTGATGATGCGTGAGGGGCATTTTGCTTTTATATAGATAGAAAATATAGAACAGAGCAGAGCAGAGCTGGAAGGGACCTCGGAGGCCTTCTAGTCCAACCCTCAGCTCAAGCAGGAGAATGCCTACCATTTCAAACAGGGGGCTGTCCAGTCATTTCTTTAAAACCTCCAGGGATGAAAAGGGAGCACTTAACCAGGATTTAAGCATCACATCCTAGCTAACTTCAGGGGATCGTCAAAGGTGCCGGAATTCTACGAACCTTTTTCACAGTAGCGGCCACAAAACCCAGGATGACAAAGGCATTCCCCGGATCCTGGATCGCACGAGGCTCCGTTTTGCAGCTGCATCACTCTTGACAGGCGGCCCTGTGGACAGGTAGAAAAATGATTGATAGATAGATATAAATGTAGATGAATGTTGATAGGTAAAGATAGATAACCGTAGATAGATGATATAGATATATAACAAGGAGAGGTAAAAAAATTAGAGATAGATAGATAGATAGATAGATAGATAGATAGATAGATAGAAAAATGATAGATGATAGATAGATAGATAAATACATAGATAGATAGATATAAATGTAGATGTATGTTGATAGGTAAAGATAGATAGATAACCATAGATAGATGATATAGATACATAATAAAGAGAGGTACAAAATTAGAGAGAGAGATAGAAAAATGATAATGATAGATAGATAGATATAAATGTAGATGAATATTGATAGGTAAAGATAGATAACCATAGATAAATGATATAAATACATAATAAAGATAGGTAAAAGATTAGATAGATACATAGATATAAATGGAAGAATAGATGGATAAATTGATAGAGATAGAAACTGTAGATAGATGATATACATAATAAAGATGACAGATTAGATAGGTACAATAGATGATAGATGAGAAAAGAGATCCCTCCAGTGGCTAATTTTAGTAATGCAGCTTATGCACACTGAAAAACCTGCCCTCCAGTGGTGAATTTGGGAACTGCAGATTCAATGATCTGCCATCCCAAGGTATAATATATAATACACAAGCACACATTTTTAAATCTGCCATCTAATGGTTAATTTAGGAACTGCTTATTTATGTAACTGTAACTTGTTATTTGCTTATTGGCAAAATGGCCACGAGATGGCAGGCTATTATTGCTGTGCAATTTCTTTACTCCACCTGCTATTACGCAAAATGGCCACGAGATGGCAGACTATTGTTAATGCAATTTCCCATAGACTTGGAAAACCGCGGTTTTCCTGTAATTTGAGGTCTATTTTCACCCCGTTTTCACCTCTAAAGTGATGGGGGGACGCAGAGAAAGATCCCTCGTCTGATTTTGCCCGACTGTACCCTAATTATTTTTATTTATATTAACTTTTGCGATTTCTTCCCTGCACCTGCCAAACGAAAAACGTCCACGAGGTGGCAGGCTATTTTTGCTGCGCAATTTCTTGCCTCCGCCTGCCATTACGCCAAATGGCCACGAGATGGCAGGCTACTATTCTTAATGCAATTTCCCATAGACTTGGAAAACCGCGGTTTTCAGGTAATTTGAGGTCTATTTTCACCCCGTTTTCACCTCTAAAGTGATGGGGGGACGCAGAGAAAGATCCCTCGTCTGATTTTGCCCTAATTATTTTTATTTATATTAACTTTTGCGATTTCTTCCCTGCACCTGCCAAACGAAAAACGTCCACGGGTGGCAGCTATTTTGCTGCGCAATTTCTTGCCTCCGCCTGCCATTACGCCAAATGGCCACGAGATGGCGGGCTATTATTCTTAAGGCAATTTCCCATAGACTTGGAAAACCGCGGTTTTCATGTAATTTGAAGTCTGTTTTCACCCCGTTTTCACCTCTAAAGTGATGGGGGGACTCAGAGAAAGATATTTTCCCCGAATCCCTGCCACAAAAGCTCCGGCTGTCCCTTTAAAAGGCGGGTTACAATCAAGCCGCGACGTCTCCCCCTTTTAGGCCCCCTTGCAATCGCCCTATCTTTTCCAATAGAACCGAATTTAGGCGGCCTCCTGACTGCCTGCTGACTGCCTGCAAGAAACAACCGGTTGGGGCAGGGAAAATATCCAATTGCCGGGCCCTGGGAGGAGGGAAAGGGAAATCAACATCACAGGAGAGAGAAATATGTTTGAAAACGGTCCAGCTGATGTATTCGAGTGGGGCAGGCAATCGGATAGACACCTCTTGACAAGGGGCCTTTATCTCCAGGAACGACGGAAATGTCGTATTAGCAGGAAGTGAATTCATCTGTTGCTTGAGCCAGAGCCGCTTCTGCCACCCCTGGGCTTGAGTTTTCTCTTTCTTTTGCAGGCGCGACTATCAGGTCGAAATTGCAATTTTATTTTATTTTGGGGGGGCAGGGGCAAAGCTGCAATGAACTCGGCCAGAACTCGCTGCATAATTAATACTCTTCCAGTACTTTCGGGGCCAAAAGAGTTAGGTGAACAGCTTGCATGCAAACTGCAGTCTTAAAAAAGGCGCGGGGGGCAGACGTTTCGTTGCCCAAATAGGTACCATCGTCCAGTGCACTGATGTTTTCCTAGTTGGGTTCCTGGCGGTCTGCAAGAAACCACCTGCTCAGAGAGCATCAAGGACCCCACAGTCTCCCCTCCTCCTTTCCTCCTCTTTCCTCAAGAAGAGGGGCTCTTCTTCCTCTTCCTCCTCTTCCCTCCTCCTCCTTGTCCTTCTCTTCTTCCTCTTCCTTCCCTTCTCTTCCTCCTTTCCTCCTCTTCTTCCTCCTCTTCCTTCTCCTTCCTCCTCCTCCTTCTCCTCTTCTT
>CM019158.1:10328974-10372630 GCA_009733165.1 Naja naja | reverse complement strand
TGTTGCCCAAAAGAATACCCACACAGTGGTGTAGGGTTTCCTGCCTGGGCAGGGGGTTCGACTAGAAGACCTCCAAGGTCCCTTCCAGCTCTGTTATTCTATCTTATCCCCTGCCCTCTTTATTTCCCTCCAAATGTTATCTGCAACTTCTGGCTTGCAAACCCAGCGTGAAGGTCAGGGGACTCGCAAATCGCAACAAGCCGTTCTATGCCACAAGCTCTGGTTAGACTGACTTGGTTTATCGACAGTTGCAGACCAAAGAAGCTATGATATCCAGCAGGGAAGTCTGGTTCCAGCCGTAACCTATGGAGCTGGGTTCAGATCCGACCTTCGCTGCTACTTAAAACCAGCAACTTTTTCTCGGAAGATTTCGCAGTTCGGGTGATTTACCAAGAAGCCCCCCCTCCACCCCCAAATTGCCGGCTGCAGCCCATGCAGATAATTTACGATTAGATAAAAGATGATCTCCATCCTGGTTTATGAGGTGGGTGAAACCCAGCAGGGTGGTGTATTCAACCAGCCACCCTTGAGCAAACCACGACTTGAGCTCAGGCAGACACTCTAGTCAGAAATGATGATTTATAATAAGCTGACTTCCAACCCACACTTCCAGGGAGAAGTTGTGTAGTGCCATTCCCACGCTGGGCAGGTATTCCTTGACTTACGACCACGATCTCTGTTGCTAAGTGAGGCGTTCGCGAAGCGAAAATTAAACTCCCCCCCTTTTACAACCTTTCTTGCCACCGTTGTTAAGCGAATCACTACAGCTGTTAAGTCAGTCACACAGTTGTTAAGCGAAACTGCCTCCCCGTTGATTTTGTGTCATGCCCCTGGTGGAGATGGACTCTGAGGAGAGGAGGAACAGCCAACAGGGAGTAGAGATGTGGCTCCAGAGGTTGTGGAGGAGGCTGGGGAGGGGCAGAGGCCAGCTGGGCAGTCAGAGGAGGACCCAGGCCCATCCCCTCTCCATCCTAGGGCACGCAGGGAGGAGAGGATAAGGGACAGACATGGTCTACTGGGGGGGGAGAGGGCCTTGATCCTCTTCATGGGCTGCAGCTGTGACAACTGAATATAAGGACGGACATGCGTACAGGCGAGCGCTGGAAACAAAGTGTGGAAATATCTCTAGTTTATGGTTCCTCTCTGAGTTTGGCATCCTTCCCAGTGTCTGTTATCTGTGGACATCCTCCAGCCCTTATCTTGCCTGGTTTGTGTTGCCTTTTCCCTTCTTCTTGTAATTGTGTGGGAGTTTTTTTTTGTCTTCCGTCAAAGGTATTCGGAGCTTGGAAGCAAAATGAAGGAATAAAAGGGGCTTCACTTGTTTTCTGTGACTGTGTTTGTTTTTTATCCCACCTTGGGTCATTACACTTTGCCTGTCAGAAGGTCAGAACTTTTTCATTTTTTCAGTTTGGAGCAGATACAATTCTAGCCAATATATGTATAATTTTTTTTTCTTTACTATAGTTCTCAGGTAAAATCCCCAATAGAAATATCTCAGGCTTTAAATCTTTATGTTGTATTATCATCTTTTCCAACCATGTATGTATTTTTGTCCAATATCTTTTAGCTTCTGTGCATGTCCACCACGTATGGGTAACATGATTGCCTGGGTCAACTTTTGAGGTGCTGAATGAACACCAGTGCAGCTTACATACAAAAACCCTGAAAAAGTTAGAAACCGTTTTAAAACGAGGGTTAAGGGTTACTGAAGTTAAAAAAAGTTTTTCCAAAGTTGGAAAGATCAGAAATAACCGCCTGAATTTTGATCCCACAAGGATGCTTCCATGCTCACAAATGCAAGAATTAGTTTAAGTCGCTTTTTTCTACGCTGTTGTAACTTTGAATAAAGGGTTGTAAAGTCGAGGACTGGCTGGGGAATTCTGGGAGTTGAAGTCCTCTCTTCTTCAAGTTGCCCAGCTAGAGAAATATCCTTTTAAATTCAAACTCCCTGGACAATATTGCACTCCAAAACTGGGCCAGTCTTGTCTCTTGAGCAAACATGCCTTTGCAGACAAGGAAATAACCTGGATATTCTGACTGGTTCTTTGTTTAATCTGTTCTGTTGTCAGGCAGGGCGGTGGATCAGGAAAAACTTTTCTCTCTCTACCTGCTTCAGAATCTACACAAATAAAAGGAAAACTCCCCAGCCATGGAAATCTGATTACAAAGCCATTTATTTTTCTGGTCGTTAATAATTTGCTGCAATAAAAGATTGTGTGCTTTTCGGAGTGAGGAGGAGTTCTTATTGGTGCAAATTTCTCCTGGTGCTGAGGCTGCAGCTCGGAAACATAAATTATTAGTTTCTTATCGTGTTGGCCTCCATTTTTCATGCTGCCACGGGGGAGTCGCCAGCAGCTGGCCCCCAAGCTGTGATCTTATTTTATGCCGCAGGGCGAACGCTGCCGGAGAGACGGTTATTCTGGTTTTAATTATACAACCGTCTTACCCGCTGGAAATCTTCCCCACCCGGCATTGAAAGCGATTGTGTGGTTTCTTAGCTGCAGGACGCCAACAATGTTTGTGTCCCGCCCCCAGTGCTGACAAACACACACTAACACCCTTGAGAAAAAAAAATGCCTGCAGGTTTGGGCATCTGATGCCCTCTGGTCTAAACAGGCTGGCTGGGACCAAAGAGAATTGCCTGGTGCAAAGTGAAAAAGCATGATCAAAAAGTGGGCTTTCCAGCAAAAAAAATATTGAAAACTTCCAGCTTCCACAACACCTACAGCCTTGATGGTGAACCTATGGCACATGTGGTACACAGAGCCAATTGTGCGGGCACGCGAGCCCCAGCCAAATTTACCTGCACTGCGCATGCACACGCCTCCCAGGTGATTTTCAGCCCATTTCAGGCAGATTTAGCCCTCCCGGAGGCTGGATGGAAGCCTTGGGAGGCTGAAAAACGGACCTTCCGGAAATACCAGAAGTGCTGAAACGGGCCCGTTTTTCGGCCTCCCAAGGCTGAAGAAGCTTCCCATGAGCCTCTGGGAGGGGGAAAACAGCCTCAAACTGGCTGAAAATCATCTGGGAGGTGCATGCATACACAGTGCAGATGGGGGGGGTGTTGCGTGCGCATGCGCAGGAGATGGGGCGCATTGCATTGTGGGTGCTGGCGGCACACCATAACAAAAAGTTTCACCATCACTGACCTATAGCAAGCAATGGGTTTGCTTAATAACTGCGGTGTTCATTTAAAAATGTTGTAACATTGAGCAGGGCCATGTGGTGGCCAACTTAATGATGATCACAATCTAAGACCGTGCAATTGTAAATTGAGATCTATCTATCTTTAACACCCTTGCTATCATTTTCCCAATGCACCATGTTATTCACCTGCTTTGATCCTAAAAAGCTAGCTTTTAGAAGCTGGGAGGTACACAGGAGCAAAGTCAGCATGGGAAATAGCCTTAGCATTTTGTCCCTGAGAGGCAGAACTGACCAAATCAAGTCCTGCTTGTTCCATTCACCAGTGGAACTCCATGCTACTAGAACCGGAAGCGACCTCTTCAAATGTTTACAACAGACAAAACTGAATTCTGCTTACGATTGAGAGCAATGCACTTTCTCCATAAAGTTAACAGCTTATGAAGGTTTCCTGCAGCTGGCCCTGGACAGGAATGGACGTGAATTATGAGATGGGTAGCAAAGAAATTTGATGATAATAATAATAACATTCTAGATTTAACAACTGTTAATAAGAAAGACAAAACGACTGGATAGTGGATGTGGCAGTCAGTACCTGGAGTCAGCAGAAAAGATAATTAAAAAAAAATACAAACAACTGCAAATAGAAATAGAACGACTACGGCAAAAGAGAGCAAGAACAGAACCTATAGTAATAGGAAACCTTGGCTGCAGTTCCCGAAACAATTGGAGCATCATCTATCGGCATTGACAAATTCACCATCGGTCAATTGCAAAAGGCATCTCTACTTGGAAGTGCTTACATCCTGCAAAGACGATGCCTCTAATACATTGAAACACCCACATCTGGCTACCTCAGATCCTTGTGAAAGACTCAACAGGTGGACAAAAATGCGGAATCCAGTGCGATTAACCATAACAGTAACAGAATGATGGGTTAGGCAGCCCCCTGTTGCAAACACCAATAGCTGATTGGCTTTTTTTTTTCTTCTTCTTTTTTTTTTAACGTACTGCAAATGCAACTTTAAACCTTTTCTCTCTGTTCTGACCCACTGCTGTGACCCTATCCGCTTTCTCAGCGGGGAGGACGGGGGGACTCAGATCCGAGACTGATGACGAGTCCACTGGCGGCACAGTTCAATTAGCAAGGCCGCCCCCAAGCTGCCGCATCGCCTCGGTGACTCATTCAGTTCCAGCAGAGAAAAAAAGCAGCAAAAAACTTGGATGGCAGCCACGTTTTTTCCTCTTTCATACAGGAAGCTTCAACATAGCCATTTACAGCCTCCGGTGAGAACACCCCGAAAACGTGATGCCCAAGCAAACACAAACCAGGGCCCTTGCATTTATGGGCACGGTAGCTTGCCCTTGGGTTCAAAACTTATTTCCAATCAATAGATTTTACTATTGGTGGGGACAGAAAGGAAGGGTTTAAGATTGAAAGGAGTTGTTAACAGAGGATATCTGTGATCATGAGACTTAAATAACACTAAGAATGTTGGAAGATGTAAGTAAGGATGAATAAATGTATATATGTGTATATATATATATATATATATATATATATATATATATATATATATTATGTATTCGGTCTTGTCCGTGTAAGGTTGAGAATACCTTGGCAAAGTTGAGAATACCTTGGCACGTTTGAATCTCATCCGTCATCTTCAGGCTGGTGTCTTCAGCTTCTCCCAGAAGAACGAAGCTGAAGACACCAGCCTGAAGATGACGGATAATTCGTTATTCTCAATCTCAAGACAAGACCAAGACCTACATACATACTACATACATACATACATACATATATATATATATTTTTAGATTTTCACGGGTAAAGGTATGTAGGTCTTGGTGTATTGGTCTTGTCCCGTGTAAGATTGAGAATACGGCAATGTTTGACGAAATCTCATCCGTCATCTTCAGGCTGGTGTCTTCAGCTTCTCCCAGAAGAACGAAGCTGAAGACACCAGCCTGAAGATGACGGATGAGATTTCGTCGCAAAGTATTCTCAATCTTACACAAGACAATACCAATATATATATATATATATATATATACATACATACACACATATATATGTACAAATGTATATAAAATCTATATTCTATTATATTTCGCTAGAATGATGACCAAAACAACTCTACCACGTTCAATGTTTTTTAAGTGTTACATTTAATTCAAAAAAATATATTAAAAAAAACTTATTTCCAATCTTTTCAACTCCTGAAAACCTTCGATAACCTCTGCCACCCTTATTCTATGACCAGTCCTTGCATTTACGACCATTGCATGGTCATGTGCTCAAAATTGGATGCTTGGCAATCAGTATGTATTTATCGTTAAAGACCTTGCAAATCTTTGCAAGGTTATTTTTTTCCACAGCTGTTGTATCTGCGAGCAGGCACTAAATGAGGCAGATGCTAAATTGAGGCCTAACTCTAAGGAAAAAAGCCTCCGCTTCCCACTTCTTCCCCCACCCAAAGAAAGCAAAATTATTTATTTGGGGAGGGACGAATTTTTCCTTGCAAAAGTCTTTAATTGGAGACTGAAAAATGGTTGCAATAGGGAAGCCCACAGCTTGGGGAAATGGGGAAGTGCATGCCTGATGATTCTATGTTCTACCCTGTTTCCCCAAAAATATGACCTACCCTGAAAGTAAGACCTGGCTTGATTTTACAGGTGTGCCCAATATAAGCCCTACCTCCAAAATAAGCCCTAATTAAGATCCCGTCCATCCAGGGTGCGTGGGTAAAAATTAAGCTACGGTGAGGATGGGGGGTAGAACTGCCCTACTACTTACCTTTGGACAGGTGTAGCCCAGCCTCACACACCCCGACACCTGCCTTGCTGGCCCATTTCTTCAAGGCTTTCCTGAAGGCCTCTTTAGCGGCGAACAAAGCTCTGGATTGATCCGGAGCTGTTATCAGCTGCAGAGGCCTTCAGGAAACCCTTGCCGGCTGCAGAAGAAGTTTCTGAGGGCGTCTGACAGGAAAAAGGAGGCCAGGGGCGACGCGCGCAAGTGGGATTAGTCAGTGAAGGACATCCCCCGAAAATAAGACCTGTGTGCCGTTTTTGGTAGCAAAAGTTATAAGACAGGGTCTTATTTTCGGGGAAGCACAGGTATCTACATTTCTCTGAGCAACCTGTTTTGTTCTTCCCTCATTCACGTCTCTGTTCTCTTCATCCGTGCTTGAATTTTCTTCCTGTTTTTGGGCCGAGAAGCCACATGTTTATCTATTCCACCCCACACTCTTCACAAAGCGGCTTCCTCTCACACCCTAGAGCAGTTATTGAACGCATCCTGCCAAGGAAGACAACACACAAGGACAAGGGGTCGGAAGTGCTACATTTTTCGCCCACCAGGGAAAACCTCTTCTTCTCTTAATCAACCTCAACGATGTTTACGATGCCTTTATCACAGAGGTTTTAATTGCCAGCAGCATCCTCCCTGCCGGCCCAAAGCGGATGTTTCGAATGCAGAATTACACCCAAAGCATGTGCAGAAGAGGAGTCAAAATCCCATGCTACCGAAAAACCAACATTTGTAAGCTGGCTTGCTCTACGCAAAGGTCCATCTCAACACAACACAGGCCTTTATTTATATATCCTTTACTTAAAAAGATCGCGATTTTATCTGGAACCGCACAATGAAAATCAGGTCACCATGCTGTGATTGAGAAAAACAGGGATGTGCCAAGAGAAGCTAAACTGGGGTTTCTCATCCTTGGTAATTTAAGGACCGGTGGATGCCTTCAACTCCCAGGATTCATGCCAGCCAGGGAATTCTGGGAGTTGAAGTCCATACCTCTTAAAGATGCCAAAACTGAGTTTGGCTGGAGCTCGCGTGTTCACACAAATGGCATAGGTTTGCCATCATGGGCCTAGGCTAACCAGAAAGCAGAAGAGCAGAAATTAATCAAACAAACAGTTGCTTTAAGATTACAGGAAAAATTCTAATTTCCAGGCAATGTTCAACACAAATAAGCATTTAGAAAAGTGGAAAACAGTAAGAGGGAAATAATATGCCAGGGTTTTATATATATATATATATATATCTTCCCAACCATATGTTGAAAGACAATTCGTGTCAGTTTAAATGTTTAAAGCTTAAATATAATAAAAAGAAGGCGGGAAATCCCCCAGATGTTTTTTGCAGAACGACACTTCAAAGAGAAGCTAGCTGGGTACATACATGATCACACACAAAACCACACATACATTTCTGGGATCGCAGCCACAAATTTAATCTGCAAATCTGACAAGCTGCAAAGTAAGGACTGGAAAGAGTCTTGACTAGAGTTGATTCAATCTGGGTTTTAGTATCAAGATAGGTTAGGAACCCACGTTCGTACATGAAAGAAATTTGTAGCTTCCATTTTGGCCTCCTGGTTACTTGTTCAAAGCAACTTTCAGCCTGAAGCTAATCAAAGGATCTTTGATGCTTTCTGGCTAGTCTAAAATGGTCCTTTGGTCTTTGATCGCCCAAAGGTCAATTGGTCAATTTGGCCAGAGAACCTGCTGACAAACACCAAGAACATCCACCAAGAGAGGGATCTTCCTGACACAGATTTACTCTTTCAGTGTTCAAAAAGAGAGCTCTTTGTTTTAAAATGTTCCCATTTCATGGCCGCAACCACAACCGGCTACGAAGTGAAGCCAGTTCAAGCCACTTCTGACTAAACATGTCTAAGACAGAAAGGGGGAATAAATGAGATCTCATTTCCTTTTCCTTTTTCTTTTTTCAATTTTAGCTGTTCTTTTTTCTCTAAAACAAAACCAGGGTTTTTATTCCCCCTTATGGATACTCCTTGATTTTTGCAAACACAACTGGGACCAAAACGTTCATCACTAAGTGAGGCGGTTGTTAAACAAGCCATAGCATAACTGATCCCATTTCACAACCTTTTCTGCTACGGTCATTAAGCGAATTGCCACAAGCTGAAGTCTGATCATAAGCACAGTCGAGGTTTCACTTAGTGACCGCTTCACTAAACCATCAAGTTGGTAGTCCCAATTGTGGTTGCTAAACAAGAACTAGGCAACTTGTGGACTTCAACTCTTAAAGTTGCCAAGTTTGGGGACCCCTGTTCTAAAGGACTACTATGCTGTTCCAAACAATCACACAAATACAATTAAAATGACACAAACACCTGTTTTAATGATCTTACCTGTCGGAATGGCCACTCTTCCTTTCTTTCTGTCTCATGTACCCTGAAAGAAATCAAAAAAATCCAGACAAAATGTTAAATTTGGAACAGAACAGGCCAATATTATATGAGCATATTAAGTTAGTAAGAAGCTATGGTTATGATTAACCTTTATACCACTTCAGCCAAGAGAAATCACAGCATCTTACAAAAACTATAAACCACCAGGAAGCATGCCCAGTGAAACAGGTACATACATCAAAACAATGTAATAAGGAAGATAAGCAACCAACCATCAAGGAGTGCTTTTGCTAATTCAAAAACAAAGATTTGCATTGAACGTGGCAAGTCTGAGTCCCAACTGTATCTCAGCATTCGGCCTTATCCAGATTGAGGGTCCCTTAGAAATATAAAATGTGAATTGTTTTTAAAATGCTACAAGCAAGCCAGACCTCAGGGTACTATGTGGAAATACAAGCATGGTACAGCTGCAAAATTTGAGGAAGTATTCGGCTATTTTCCCATCCCCATGGTATCTGACTTCCCTTCAGGGGTAGGTGCATGGTAGATGCCCCTGGCAAATTGGGAGGCACCTGTTCAATGGTCCTTAAAGACGGTGAGATGCTTCTTTGCATGCCTATTTTTTCAGTGTTCACAAAAAGGACCACAAAGCTATTAGAATCAGGCTGGAAAAAAGATGGCAGGAGTTAAGTGAATTCATCCAGTTGGCTGAATTTACACAACATCCGAACTCTGAGCTGATTACGGGATCAGCTTTGGGCAGTATGCTAAACTCAAATGTAATTGGGAATTTGGGGCTCATGGTACTGGGGAAATCCAGAAGTGCACTTATTATGGGCTATGGGTTGTCCTAAGCCAAGCCCTTCAACTTCCTGAGTCAACCACAACGGGGTTCAAAGTAGTTTCGTGTGTGTCACAATCTCCGCAGGCATTTCAAGGGAAGAAGGGACAGCCAGGGAATTAATGAGTTATAAATTCAAACGCTCCTGCGGGATTGCAACAGGTGAGTTCAGATCCTGTGTGGCATCCAAGCTTCCTGGCACACAGAGCCGCAGGTTAGCGAGAAGGCCAACCAGTAGCCTTCACACAACACGCCAAATTGGATCGGTCGGAGGCTCCTCCATCAGGATGGATAAATCCGAGTTACAGTAGAACAGAATAAAATAACAAGAGTTGGAAGGGACCTTGGAGGTCTTCTAGTCCAACCTCCCTGCCTAGGTAGGAAATCCTACACCACTTCAGGCAAAGGGTTATCCAACATCTTTTTAAAAACTTCCAGTGTTGGAGCATTTACAACTTCTGCAGGCAAGTTGTTCCACTGATTAAATTGTTCTAAAAGTCAGGAAATTCCTCTTTAGTTCTAAGTTGCTTCTCTCCTTTAGTTACTGTTATTATTGTCCCCATTTATCTGTATCTGCTTCCTTTGTTCATGTTCATGTTTATACTTATACCTGTTATCTTGTACATGTTTGACAAACAAATAAATAATAATAATAAAATAGTTTCCACCCATGGCTTCTTGTCCTGTCCACAGGTGCTTTGGAGAATAGCTTGACTCCCTCCTCTTTCGGGCAGCCCCTCAAATATTGGAAGACTGCTATCATGTCTCCCCTGGTCCTTCTTTTCATCAGACTAGACATACCCAGTTCCTGCAACTTTTCTTCATATGTTTTAGCCTCCAGTCCCCTAATCATCTTGGTTGCTCTTCTCTGCGCTTTTCCCGGAGTTTCCACGTCTTTTTTTACATTGCACAAACAAAGCCCATCGCAGTTCTCTCATGCCCGGCTTAGTTTGGAAGCCAGCCCAGTCTTCCTCCTGTCCGGTGGCCTACCTCACGGGGTTGGAGGGTTGGGTGGCGGCAGGGTTAGAGGGATGCTGCTCCGCCTTGCCGGCGCCACCACCTGGCGCTCCTTCCGCGTCCCGCTCGGCGCGCAAAAAGGCCTCCCACGCACACCTGGCAAGACGCCGCTCGCCCTGCTTTGCAGGGCTGCCAGCCTCTCTCTCTCCCTCCCCCGCCCCCCCTTTCCGGCTTCGTTCCGGAGCTCAAGCCGGCCAGGTCACCTCCCCGGCCCGCCTGGCCGATTGCCGACCCCCTCAATTGCAAGGCGCGCCCTCCCACGTGGAGGAGCCGGAGCCTGAGCCGCCGCCGCCGCCGCAGCCGCCGCCGGGTCCCTGGGGCGCTTTGGGGGAGGAATTTGATGCTTCCCGGAATCCGCCGCCGCTGCCTGGAGCGCCAAGAGGCGAGGCCAGGCGGGAGTCGGCGTTGTTTCCTGGGCAGGAGAGGGAGAGAGAGAGAGACATCGGGGAAGGCGATGGCACAGCCCCGAAGCTGCCTGAAAAAGCGCACGGATGCGCAAAGGGACGGCCGGCGAGAGAAGCGTGGCGCCGACGCTCAGCAGAATGAATGGATGGATGGATGGATGCCCCTTGGGACAGGCGTGCAAAGCTTTCCACCAAAACGGAGCCTCCCACCCCAATTCAAAAGCTAGCCAGATGGTGGGGTTTATTTGAAAGCCTTGGGGTCATTGTGGATTCCTGCCCTGGAGGAGTCCCTGCAGATTTCCTGGCAAATTGGGTTTTTTTTTCCTCTTGTCTTTTTCTTCCCTGGAGGGACTTTGGCCCAAGATGACCCACAGCTGGCTTTCTGCCCAAGTCTGTTTCCTTGGTTTAGTGCCTGATGCCTTCACCACCAGCACCAGACTGGTTCTCCTTGTCATCATAATGTGTATTTACGGCCAGGAGACCTGAATAGATTAACTCTTCATGGCCAAACGTCACAGTTGTAACTTTAAATGGGTCGCTGAATGACTGGTCGTAGCTCAAGGGCTACCCATAATGTTAGTTTAGGGGAGAGAGGACAATTTGAAAGTACTCCAGCTAGCTTATCCAGATTCCCTGGTGTGGGCTGGCATGAAAGCAGCATCAAAGAATCCAGTGTTGGCACTGTAAGGGCTTGAGTGTAACACCCAACAGGGGTCAAGGCCTTAAGGGGGATAAGGGAGTACTTGGAGAGTTAATACACACAGGTTAACTCCCAACTTGATTTTTTAAACAGGTTGTGTGAACACAGCAACTGCTAGGTCTCACAAAATTCCCAACTCCACAGGTTTTGTGCAGCATGTTCTTGAAAAGCCACCTAGGTGAACAAATCACTGTGTGGTGCAAATTTAGAACTTTGTTCTGACTGAGCAAGCCACCGTTAAAATTAACCTTAAGAAAATATATTGCAGGGTCTTCCCAATTCCATCCACAGGGACCCTCAGCAGGGGTTAAATAGAGTAATGGCTTAAAAAAGGCATCTAATGATGTTGAATTAGAGTAAGGGCCTGGAACTGGGAAAGGAAGGTTAAGCCCCTTACTTTATTTAATTGCTTTATTTATTAAATTTGTATGCCCCTGTTGAGCGACTCTGGGCAGCTCATGACATCATAAAACAGAAAACAATTAGAAGTAAAATTAAAATTAAAAACAAAGAAACTGGAGAAAAAAGAACCAAAAGGTTACAAGGTAGAGGTGGGATTTCTCCTAATCTACTAAAATGTGCAGGAATGATGCAAAACTGGAAGGAAGGGAACGTAGCTCAGAAACAAAACAAAAAAAAAATTATCAAAAGCAAGAAATAGGCTAAATTTCTCTTGGATGAAATACTTTAGGAAATCCCCCCCAAAAACACTCCAGAATTTACTTTAATTCAGTGGTCCCCAACCCCCAGTCCACGAACCGGTCCTGTTGGGAACTGGGTCGCAACTAGAAAAACACGCAAAGCTCCATTTTGTACAAGTGGCGGGCACTCCCACCTGCCATTGTCACTGTCACTGCTGCCAGTCAGCAGAGCCAAAAAGGTTGGGGACCCCTGATTTACCTACCCTGTTTCCCCTGACAATAAGACCCAACTGGAAAATAAGCCCTAGCATGCCTTCCAGGATGCTCGTAACATAAGCCCTACCCTGAAAATAAGCCCCAGTTAAGATTGTCAGCCAGACGGACGCATTTGGGACCGTATTTTCCTGAAAATAAGACCTAACTGGAAAATAAGCCCTAATGCATCTTTTGGAGCAGAAATTAAAATAAGACAAGGTCTTATTTTCAGGGAAACACGGAATGGTGGAAGAGACCCGACATCCTTCAACACCCAAACCCACTGTCTTTAATATTTTGCTGGTCAGGGATGAATGAAATAAATATTCTCTCTGCCTGTCACTCTTTGCAAGCAGTGCTTGGGGAATACAAACTTCGACACCAGCTGGCACCAACATCTGACATCTTTGCTTTAACCTTCCAGCCTCTCAAGCAGACCACAACAACTGTTTCAACCCCGCCTTCGGAGGATGTCACAGGAGAGCCCCAAACTGAAATTTAGCTGCCACCCACTCAGTGGTGCTAACCGAAGTTTCCCTTTTGAGCTGCAAATGCAAACAGGAATTCCGGAGCAGCCGCCTCTGCAGAAAACCAACCCATGTTAAGCGTTTAAAAGGTTTACCCCACCTGGGCTCCCCCTTTTCCAACACTCGCCTCGTTCTACTTCACTGCAAGCCAGGTTTTGCAGGGTAGGAAAAACCTGTCATGTTTTCTTGTCTTTCTTTCCGTTTCCTTCCGCTTTGACTCGGGAGCAGAAAGAAAGAAAGGTGCTGCATGAAGGCGCAGTGAGTGGAAGGAGAGAGAGAGAGAGACAGAGAGAGGACTGAAAATTTCAATTTTTTTCTACCATGTCTTCGACGCTAAAGTTTTAGGGGTACCTGGTTTTGGGAGAGGGTTTAAGGGGCAAAATAGGTGGCAGAGGCCTTTTCACCCTTCCATTCCTCAGCCCTTCCTAAATTGAGAGGCTACCTCCTGAACCAAGGAGGGACAAGGTTCTAGTCCTTATGAAATCCAAGAAGCCTTTGCAATCCCTGATTCGATTCTCACAACAGGTGCCCCAACCATCAGCATGATGGAAGGAAGGGAGAATGGCTTGTTGTTACTCCTGATTAGTAGCCTTCTCAACATTGTAAACTTGATGGCAGCTACTAACCCTCTTTGGTGTCACAGAAGCATTTCTGTCTGTTGATCCATTCATCTATCCATCCATTATCCATATATTTATCTATTCATTTTCATTTATTTATCCACCCATCCATTTTTCTATCCATCCATCATCCATCCATTCATGTTTCTATCATCTATCTGTCCATCCATCCATATTCTGGCTATTAATTTTCCATCTATCCATCCATTTTTCTTTCTATCTATCTATCTATCTATCTATCTATCTATCTATCTATCCCCATCCATCTATCTATCCTTTCTATACAACTATTCATTTTTAATCTACCTATCTATCATATCTGTCTGTCTATCTAACCATTTCCCATCATTCTACTCATCCATCCATTTTTCCATCCATCTTTCTATCTCTGTCTATACACCTGTCAATTTATTGATCTGTCCAACAAACCATCTTTCCATCCACCCATTTTTCTATCTGTCTGTCTGTCTGTCTGTCTGTCTGTCTGTCTGTCTGTCTGTCTGTCTATCTATCTATCTATCTATCTATCTATCTATCTATCTATCCCCATCCATCTATACATCTATACATTTTCAATCTATCCATCCATTTCCATCCATCCCTCTTGTCTGTCTATCCAACCATTTTCCACCATTCTACTCATCCATCCATCTTTCCATCCACCTTTTCTATCTCTGTGAGTCTGTCTATCCATCTGTCGATCTGTCCAACCAACTATCTTTCCATCTATCCATTCTTCTAGCTATATATCTAGATTTAATACACCTAAAACATTCCTCCTCAGTCCCTTGAACGAAGGAAAAATAAGAATTTTCGGACAGTCTTCCTTTCAATTAACCTACCCAACGTGGTGAAGAGGGGACTGGAGGCTAAAGCATACGATGAACAGTTGCAGGGACTGGATATGTCTAGTCTAATGAAGAGAAGGATTAGGGGTGACATGATAGCAGTCTTCCAATATTTGAGGGGCTGCCCCAAAGAAGAGGGAGTCAAGCTATTCTCCAAAGCACCTGAAGGCACTACAAGAAGCAATGGGTGGAAACTCATCAAGGAGAGAAGCAATCTGGAATGAAGGAGAAATTTCCTGATAGTGGGAACAATTAACCAGTGGAACAAATTTGCCTCCAGACTCTGTAAATGCTCCAATACTGGAGGTTTTTAAAGAAGAGGTTGGATAACTATTTGTCTGAAGTGGCGTAGTGTTTCCTGCCTAAGCAGGGGGTTGGTCTAGATGACCTCCAAGGTCCCTGCCAGCTCTGTTACTCTGTTATTTTCTTAAATTCAGAATCTTTGTTTATTCTCCTGACTACCCAGGTAAGTAGGCAGGGCCCACCCAGGCAGAAAAAAAGCATTTATTTGTTTTTCTGCTTCCCGCCCCCCCTTCTTCTCTTTCGTCTGATGGCACTCAGATATGCATGGGATCCTTTTAATTAGCTTATTACTTTGTTTTATCTGAAAATACATGAGCCGGGGAATAAACAGCATTTCTCTCTCTCCCATCTCCACCCTCCAGCCGTTTGCTGCTTCCTTACATCGTCTGTGATTAAAACTCCCTGCCACTCCAGTGCGCCGGTGGTGAATTTTATCGCGGTTTTTATTTCCTTTACGGGCTTCGCTGCCGTAGCAGCTTTGATTAATTCTCCCCTGCCTGACCTCCCTTCCACTCCTGAATATTCAGTGGAAATGCTGATTGCGTTACACGTCTCCCTTTGCGAGATCTTCTGTGGGGCAGGCCCGTCATCGATCTACACAACTGCACAACTTTGGCGTGACACCCCACCCCCTGAAGAAGGACGGCTGGAAAGCCACAATGTTGGTTTTTCAAGGTTACAACGAACACACACCCATATGGCACAACCAGCGGTTAACGTGCATCATGGAAATGTGCATTGTGGTTTACTTCAGCACACAATGGAACAAAAGGACAACAGAAGAATTGATGATTTTATTTTTTTTTTTAAATTGGACTTGTATGCTGCCCCCTCTCCGGAAGGACTCGGGGCGGCTCACAACTAAAAATAACAACAATAAATACATTAAAAATGAAGTAAACATTACAAGCCCACACAAAATCCATTTAAACCCCCCCCTCCCCGAGAGGTCAGTCCAGCCCGGCCTGTTCAAACAGCCAAGTTTTCAGATTGTGGCGAAAAGAGCAGAGATCCAGAGCCAAACGGAGCCCTACAGGGAGTTGGTTCCACAAGGCGGGAGCCGCTACAGAGTAGGCCCTTCCCCGGGGCACCGCCAGCCAACACTGTCTTGTGGATGGCACCCCGAGGAGTCCCAGTCTGTGTGCTCGCACAGGGCGGTCGACATTTGATGTCGGCAGGAGATGCTCCCGCAAATATCCCAGACCCAAGCCATGAAGGACTTTGTATGTTAATACCAACACCTTGAATCTCACCCGGAGGGCAACCGGCAACCAATGCAGCTCGCGCAGGAGGGGCGTAACATGGGAGTACCGGGAAACCCCCATCACAACCCGCGCGGCCGCATTCTGCACCAGTTGAAACCTCCGGATGGTATGCAAGGGCAGTCCTAAATAGAGAGTGTTGCAGAGAGTGTCGAGTCGGGAAGTGACAAGTGCATGAGTGACCGTGCGAAGGGCATCTCGGTCCAGGTATGGGCATAGCTGGCGTACAAGCCGAACCTGGGCAAAGGCTCCCCTGGTCACGGCCCCCACCTGCTCCTCCAAACCAAGCCATGAATCCAGAAGGACCCCCAAGTTTCATGCCCTATCCACAGGGGGCAACACCTCTCCCCCTATGACCAAAGGTGGAATCTGTTGACTGGTCCGAGATGCCTGTACACACAGCCACTCCGACTTAGCCGGGTTGAGCTGTAGCTTGTTCCTGCCCATCCAGATCCGTACTGCATCCAGACAGCGGGATATCACGGAGAGGGCATCACTGATTTGGTTTGGTTTGGATTCTGAGGCTATTTATTCATTAGCGACTCACAGAATCTTCATAGCATCATCATCCAAGCATTATCCAGAGCAGTGGTTGCCAAACCAGTGGGCTGGGGACCACTGGTGGTCTGCGAGAAAAATTTGGTGATCCGCAGAGAAATGTCACCCCCAAAGCAATTAATCCAGGCTGTGTGGGAACACAAGGCTGCACTGCCCACATGGCCCACAGGAACCCAAGGCTTGCATCACTTGCATTGCAAACAACACAAGGTAGTGAGGGGAGGGGGGAAAGGGCGGAGGGGGAGAACTTGCCCCACTCACCCCACGCGCCCAGCCTGGCCACTGGGCTGCTTCTTTCCACTTCTTTCTTCTTCTTTTAGCTGCATGCAAGGAAAGCAGCAAAAGTCTTTCTTTCTCTCCGCCAAACTCCACCAGAAATGAGTCTTTGGGACCCTGCAAGGCATCCTGCTCCAAGTGGCTGCACCGGCAAAGACTCATTTCTGGCAGAGAGAAGAAAGACTTCTGCTGCTTCTGCTGCTTTCCTTGCATGAAGCCAAAAGTCTCTCTTTCTCCCTCCCCCTGAGAACGGAGCTGGAAATGGTATCCTGCGATCCCAAATAAAGAACTATCGATCGGTAGGAAAACGGGGTGGGGAATTTTCCTGCACACTTTTTGGGGGATTTTCCCAGGGTCTCTGGTCCATGGGATTTAAAATTATGAGTTTGGTGGTCCCAGAGGTCCAAAAGGTTGGCAACCCTTGCTTTAGAACATGGGTCCCTAAACTTGTCAACTTTAAGTCTTGTGGACTTCAACTCCCAGAATTCCCAGAAGCTTTGATTGATTACTCCCATATATTGGTAAATTAAGCCTCTTTAGAGTAGAGTAGAGTAGAGTAGAGTAGAGTAGAGTAGAGTAGAGTAGAGAGTAGAATAGAATAGAAAACAGAGTTGGAAGGGACCTTGGAGGCCATCTAGACCAACCCCCTGCTTAGGAGGAAATCCTACACCACTTCAGACAAAGGGTTATCCAACATCTTTTTAAAAACTTCCAGTGTTGGAGCATTTACAACTTCTGGAAGCAAGTTGTTCCATGGATTAATTGTTCCAACTGTCAGGAAATTCCTCCTTGGTTCTAAGTTGCTTCTCTCCTTGATTAGTTACTCTTATTACTGCCCCCATTACTGTATTTACTTCCTTTGTTCATGTTTATACTTATACCTGCTATCTTGTACATGTTTGATAAACAAATAAATAATAAAAAAAATAGTTTCCACCCATTGCTTCTTGTCCTGCCTTCAATGCTTTGGAGAATAGCTTGACTCCCTCTTCTTTGGGGCAGCCCCTCAAATATTGGAACATGGCTATCATGTCTCCCCTAGTCCTTCTTTTCATTAAACTCGACATAATACCTAGTTCCTGCATTCCCTTTTATTAAGGTTTGTACTGTATGTTTTTATTGTTGTGAGCCGCCCTGAGTCCTTCGGGAGATAAGGCAGCATAGAAATCCCAATATAAAATATATAAAATAAAAATAAATTTAAAATTAACCTTTATAAAGTTATATTCTAAACTGGGCCTGGCATTTCCCCCCCATATCTCCATCTTCCCCCGTCTTGCTCGCCTGCCTGAGGCACCGCGGAAGAAATTTATTCCCCTCGACAGAAAGCCTTTCTGGGGGGGCCACATGCAAAGCAAAAAAAAAGTTGAATATTCCCCCATTAGATTGGTCTGAGGCTGGCGATTCAGGCAGGATTGTCCTGTGTTCAGCGAGAAAATTCCCCTTCCACCGCTCAGCACCCAGATAATAAATAATCAGAGTTGGAAGGGACCTTGTAGGTCATCTAGTCCAACCCCCCGGCCAAGTGGGGGACCCTGCACCATTTCTGACCAATGGTAATCCAATCTCTTCTTGAAAGCCTCCGGGGATGAAGCTCCCACAACCACAATGAACCCCAACATTTCTGTTGTTAAGCATTAAGCGTTGTTAGGTGAGTTCGTCCTGTGGTTGTTGGGTGTTTATTTTGTTGCTAGGGTTGATAAATCACTGCAGTTCTTAAGTCAGTAACACGGCTGTTAAATGAATTCAGGGATTGGGTTTGGCAATTCAGTTCCATCGTTCTTGGAATCCTCTGGGCTGGGATTTCCACACAGCCCTTACATTTTGTGAATTCTCCAAGATGTGTGCATGAAAACACAAACCTCAGTGGTGCCCAGGGTGCCCAGCACCAACACACCAGCTTATGCAACTCAGAACGTAGAACATAGTATTCTAGAGCTAGAAGGGACCACAGAAGTCTTCTAGTCCAATCTCTTATACCATTTATTTTTGTAACGATCTATTTTGGAAAAGCCTCCAGTGATGGAGCCCCCACCACTCCAGAAGGCAATTAATTGTTCCATTAATCGTTCCCAGGGTCAGGAAATTTCTCCTTAATTCTAGGTTGCGTCTCTCCTTGATTAGTTTCCATCCGTTGCTTCTTAGATACACAGATGCAGATTAACAGAGTTGGAAGGGACCTTGTAGGTCATCTAGTCCAACCCCTGCCCAAGCAGGAGACCCTACCACCACTCCAGAAGGCAATTAATTGTTCCATTAATCGTTCCCAGGGTCAGGAAATTTCTCCTTAATTCTAGGTTGCGTCTCTCCTTGATTAGTTTCCATCCGCTGCTTCTTATCAGATGCAGATTAACAGAGTTGGAAGGGACCTTGTAGGTCATCTAGTCCAACCCCTGCCCAAGCAGGAGACCCTACACCATTTCTGACAGATGGGAATCCAATCTCTTCTTGAAAGCCTCCCGTGATGAAGCTCCCACAACCTTTGAAGGCAACTTCTGTTCCATGGGTTGATTGTTCTCCCTGTCAGAAAGTTTCTCCTTAATTCCAGGTTGAATCTCTCCTTGATCAGTTTCCATCCATTATTCCTTGTCTGGCTTTCAGGTGCTTTGGAAAATAGATTGACCCTTCCTCCTCTGTGTGGCAGCTCCTTTAAATACTGGAAGATGCTCTCCTGTCTCCCCTGGTCCTTCTCTTCCCTTGACTAGATATGCCCAGTTCCTGCAACCGTTCTTCATATGTTTTAGCCTCCAGTCCCCTCATCATCCTGGTTGCTCTTCTCTGCACTTTTTTCTAGAGTCTCAACGTCCTTTTTATAGTGTGGTGACCAAAACTGAATGCAGTACTCTAGGTGTGGTGGTCTTACTAAGGCCTTCAGGTGCTTTGGAAAATAGCTTGATCCCATCCTCCTCTCTGTGGCAGCCCCTCAAATATTGGAAGACATCTCTCCTGTCTCCCCTGGTCCTTCCCATCACACACTGGTGACCGCTTACAAGCTGTATCTCTGCTTGCCAATTATTTTGGCATCCCAAAGGAATTTCTGAAGGATGGGAAACATCCGGAGCGTAAGGGCTGGATCGCTGCCCACTTATTCCTTCCTGTTTTGGGGAGGAGACGCAGCTGATTCTGGGGGACAAGGAATTGCTGCTGGCTGTGTTTGTTAAAATGTGAAAAATGCAAAAAGCTGAAATGTAAGAAGGCAGGGCTGAGTCTCCACTTCCCTTTCTGGAGCTAATTCAGAGCCCAGTGTCTGAAAGAGCAGCATTCACAAGTTCCAGCAAGCCACGAAAAAAAGCAGAATCAAGTTCTAGCCTGTTGAAAACTCATCCCAGGTTGCCCTTGCAATTCAGTGAGTTTGCCCGTATCCAAAGGGAGCTATCCTAAGCCGCGGAGTTTTGATTCTGAAAGGATGAAACAGTGAATGATCACCAGAAAAAGAACGCACCTGTTTAGAATAACGGAATGACAAAAGTTGGAAGGGACCTCAGAGGACTTCTAGTCCAGCCCCCTGCCCAAACAGGAGATCTTCTACCATGTCAGACCAATGGCTCTGCAAACTCTTGTCCCAAAGGTGTATCCCTTTTGCAGGGACTCCCAGAGAGACACGCCAGCAGCCTCCTCCACGGGGATTACTCGAAATTCATGTTTATGAATTTACCTGATTGATTTTTTTTTTTGGTAGCCCTGAGGTTGGACAAAATTGCTGGGCCAATTAAGGGTCTTATTTTGCCCACCGCTGAAAGTGTTCGGTGCAGCATGATAAATGATCCATCTTACGCTTCGGAGGCGAAACCCACCCTACTTCCACCCACCAATTGCCTTTATTGTATTTAATGAGCTTTCTTTCTTTTTTAAATCCCCTGCTGCAGCCATTTTTGCTGATTGCTTCTATGCATGCATGATTATTAATCCTCTTTATTCCAGGCTGAGTTCAATCTGTCATTAAACCTCTAGGGATAATTTTATATCCCACCACGCGATTCAGAGCGATGGATGAAACAATGATGCCCCTGCATTGCATTGTCCTAATCTTGAGTTAAATGAGGACACTGGCCATCTCTGAACAAGCAAGGGCTTAAAGCTCAGGCCAGAAAGTGGACATTTTATTATTCCAGAGGTCCTAGCAAAGGTTTTCCACCCTGCCTTATTCCCACATAAAATATCTAAGATGGAGAATGTTTGTATGTGTGTATGTTTGTATTTGTGGCTTCCTTCAACCATGGGGTGGCATAATGTCAGCTGGTTAAACCATGGTAGATAAACTGGTTTATTCCATGCTAAATCTCAGACGATTGTTGTTTTAGTGTTACCTGTTAAGCCAGCCTCTGTGGGTGTTGAAGGCAAGGATTGAAGCCAGAAATTCAACTTTAACCCTAACCCTGCCCTGTTTCCAGGAAATCAAATGGCAGGGTGGAAAAAAAATCTATAAGGCAGCAATTCAGTTCTAAACCCCAAATTTCACAGAATTGAAAACGAGTGGGTGGGAGTAGGATTTTTGCAGGCCGTGAAATGCCAGGACAATTTTTTTTTTGCATTTTTGGGGTTTGCACCTTGTTCACAGAGAAGCAAAAAGGAATACTAACAATAACTGAATGAGGTTGCTGGGGGGGGCAGGCAATGGAAGGATGGATGGAAGGAAGGAAGGAAATGGATAGATGGATGGGTGAAAGGGAAAACTGAATGGATGGATGGATGGGAGGGAGGGAGGGAGGACATGGATAGAAGGAAGGAAAGAAGAGATGGATAGATGAAAGGAAGGAAGGAAGGAAATGGATAGATGGATAGGTGAAAGGGAAAAATGGATGGATGGATGGATGCTTGGGAGGAAGGAAGGACATGGATAAAGGAAGGAAAGAAGGAATGGATAAATGAAAGGAAGGAAATGGATAGGTGGGTGAAAGGGAAAAATGAATAGATGGATGGAAGGGAGGGAGAAAGGAAGGAAAGACATGGATAAAGGAAGGAAAGAAGGGATGGATAAATGGAAAGAAGGAAGGAAATGGATAGATGGAAGGGAAAAATAGATGGATAGCTGGATGGATATCCAGATAGGTGGATGGAAGGAAGGAAGGAAGGAAGGAAGGAAGGAAGGAAGGAAGGAAGGAATGGATATATTGGAAGAAGGAAAATGGATGTTCAGAAGGAAAGGAAGGAAGGAGGAGGAAGGAAGGAAGGAAGGAAGGAAGGAAGGAAGGAAGGAAGGAAGGAAGGAAATGGATAAATGGATGGGTAGAAGGGAAAAATGGATGGATATCCGGAAGGAAAGGAAGGAAGGAAGGAAGGAAGGAAGGAAGGAAGGAAGGAAGGAAGGAAGGAAGGAAGGAAGGGACCACCAGTATATTCCTAGTGCAATATACGTTTATTTCTTCCTATTTCTCCCCAGACCTTCCTCTTTGGATCCCCAGCCTGTTCCATTTGAGAGAAACAGATTAAAAAAAAAACCCTTCAGCCAGGTTTGGAAAATTTGGAAGCCAGGTTAAAAATGGAGGTGTTAGGAAAGGTCACGAAGATGGACCATGAAGAGTGGCCAAACCCAGAAAACCCCTTTTAAGGGGGAAAAGAACCGAACGGCCAGTTTCGTAGACTGAGATCTGCAATGCCTGCCTGCCTGCTGTCCCTCCCGGATAAATTTCTCTCCTGGCATCGTCTGCCTCTCTGCCCGCCCGAGAATTAGCGGCGTAAATGATGGGCCTGACAAAATGATGAAGTGACCTGTTTGGTCTGCTCCGCTGACGGAGAGCCTCACAACGCAGAGAGAAAACCCTCCACCATCTCCAGCCATCGATGTCCAAAGCTGGGCTGTGGCATCGGTGGGCACTGGAAGAGAAGCCCCTCCTGGGCCTTTGGCCTGCCAGCTGGGTCAGGCATTGTGGGCCCCAGGCAAAGCAGTGTCCTGTGGGGCCCCTGCGACAAACTCCTCCCAGGAATAAAAATGTCAACGGTCGATCAAATTAAACGTATATTTGCATGTTAGTCTTAATTTTTAAAAAATGCAGTAAAAATGTCATAAATTGTAATGAAGAAATTCTGCAGCAAAAAAAACAATGGCTACCAACCTGCCTTCCATGGAGGACCTGCATCCTTCATGAGTCAAAAAGAGGGCTGTGAAAATATTTACAGACCCCTCGCATCCTGGACATAAATTATTTCAACTCCTACCCTCAAAAGGACGCTATGGAGCACTGCACACCAGAACAACTAGACACAAGGACGGTTTTTTCCCCAACACCATCACTCTGCTAAACAAATAATTCCCTCAACACTGTCCAACTATTTACAAAGTCTGCACTACTATTACTATTAATCTTCTCATCACTCCCATCCCCTCCCACTTGTGACTGCGTGACTGTAACTTTGTTGCTTGCATCCTTACAATTTTATTGACTGTTTCCTAGTATGATTTGATGGCTTATTGTACCCTATGACTTTTATTAAGTTACCATATGATTCTTGACTCTTGACGAATGTATCTTTTCCTTTACGTACACTGAGAGCATTTGCACCAAAGACGAATTCCTTGTACGTCCAACTACACATGTCCAATAAAGAATTCTATTCCATTCCATTCTGTTTTCTGCTTTCTGCTTTCTGCTTTCTGTTTTGTTTTCTGTTTTCTGCTTTCTGTTTTCTGTTTTCTGTTTTCTGTTTTCTATTTTCTATTCTATTCTGAACCCTATTCTATTCCTTATTCTATTCTATTCTACTCTATCCTATCCTACTTCATTCCATTCCATATTTTCTATTCTATTCTATTCTAAATATGTTGCTGTATTTATATGATACAAGGTGCATTGAAAGGTTAACATACCCAGGTAAGTATGGGGCCCCTATGCTCGTGGGGCCTACAGACAAGTGCCCATCAGGCCCATGTGTTAAGACAACCCTAGGCTGGGTGGCAGCAGCTGGCAGCACCCAGGAGAAGAATAAGAAACGAGCACAAAGCTTGTTTGAAAGGGATTTTCTCTGGGAGGTAGTTTCGCAACCTTAGCATTAAAAGATGGCTGGACTTCAACTCCCAGAATTCCCCAGCCAGCTTTCCTTTATTGTGGTCATAAGTCAAAAACTACCTGTAACTCTCTTTCAGGGGGATGTTATATACACTCTCTCTTCAGCAGATTACCAAAATCTTACCTTTAATTTCCCCAAGAACATTTGCATTTTTGTGCAAACGATAAAAACAAAACAAAACTTTTACTTTGCTGGAATTTCAAAAAAGGATTACAAAATATGCTATTGGATTTTGAAGCAAGGACTCCTGCTTCAGAGTTTGCCTGCTAGAAATTGGGACTCTACTGCACCAATTAATTCCTATGTTTAGAGGCATCACATAAAAAGCTGAAGTTTTATCTTGAGTATTGGATCCCACCGAAACTAAGAGGAGAAAAATGGAACGGAAATCATATTTAGAGATTATTTGAAGAAAGGCCACACAATTGGACACAGGGAGGCAAAAGTGGAGAAGAGAATTAATTAAATTGGTCAATTTTCTAGGGAAAGGGATATTTGAAGGAGAGATGGAGACCCATCAGTGCCTTTAAGAACATGGAAATCTAAAAAATGAAAAAGAATTTTGCAATCCAAACAGGAGGATTTGGGGTGTCATAAATCACAGAGGGGAGAAGCAACCTAGAACTAAGGAGAAATTTCCTGATGATAAAATGATCAATCAGTGGAACAACTTGCCTCCAGAAGTTGTGAATGCTCCAACACTGGAAGTTTTTAAAGAAGAGATTGGATAACCCTTGTCTGAAGTGGTGTTAGGGTTTCCTGCCTAGGCAACGGGTTAAACTAGAAGACCTTCAAGGTCCCTTCCAACTTCCAAGCCTGCAATTAGTGCAGGCTCGAATCCCACCAGGCTCAAGGTTGACTCAGCCTTCCATCCTCTCGGGGTAGGTAAATTGAGGACCCAAGATTGTTGGGGGCAATAAGCTGACTTTGTAAAAATGCCGCTAGTAATAAGCAGGCATATACAATGGAATGAAGGCTATTCCTGAGCACACTGGGTTGTATCCCAAAAATTGTAAGCCGCCCTGAGTCTTCGGAGAAGGGCAGGATATAAATGTAATTAAAAAAAAACCCTGAAGAAAACCCTCAAGATTTAAACTTTTCAAGATTTTAAATAAAGAGGACAAGCCATCCTTAGCCCACACTCCTATTCAGCCATATCTTGAACGCATAATGCTCTGTTCAATTTCACTGAGTTCGCATTTTAATCAGCCCTTTTTACCACTTGTAGAATTGAGATGGGATTGAAATGCAGTTTCTCTTTGGCTAGTTTACATTTCTTGGAATTTCACAGGAAGAAATACGTTTGTTTGTTTTTTAAATGCACAGGATTGCTGCAAGCGAAGGGAAAAAAATTGGGGAAAAAAAAGAAAAGAATAGAAGGGTATTACGGAAATTGGCTCCACGATTGCATATATTAGAAAAACGCAAACATGTTCAAATTTCAAACAGAACACAGGAAGGGAGGGGCCGCTGTTTTAAATGACTGCGCGAGAGAATCTAAAACGGACAGATTCTTCATTCCACAATCTGCAGGTGCAGAACAATCAAATAATTTGATCCTTAGTGTTTTCACACGGTGCTGCAAATCCAGTGGGTCGACCTAGATCCACCTGCTCCGAGTTTGAAACACAACTTTCGACTTTCTTAAAATGACCTGCCTGTTTGCCACTAAAGATATCTGAGATTAGCCCGGGTGGGACCCCAAATTATCCCCATTTCACAGCCTCTGGTAGCTCCCAAATTGAGGCGATTTAAATTCAGAGGCAAACTGCCCATTTGCAGGAAAACCAATTTTTTTTGGCCCACCAGAGGTTAAAAACGGAGTAAATTTAAGGGTAAAAGCTCTACTCTGTTTAACATGCTCTATTTTCCTTGGAACGACCCCCGGCACCCCAATTTTAAAAACATTTTTTAGCCTCACTCCCTCCGAAGATATATTACAACTTTAGCCTGACCCCTGTTTAGAAAAGGATTGGGGGGGGGGAAACATATTCAGAGAATTGGAAAATCTTGTTGAGAAGCAGAGAGGGGGAAAAATAAATAAAAGGATTTCTTTTTTTACTTTCCCAAACATCCTGATTAAAGGCACAGAGTGAGTATTTTTTTCCTGAGTGAAGAGAGAGCATAAGCAGCAATTAGAAGCAGAAGAAAAAGACTGAAAATTAATTATTATGAATTATCTTCTCTAAAAACACCGTAGAGCAGGATGCTAAAAAGTTTCTATGTCAGCAAAAAAAAAAGTATTTTCTTTGCTTATGGGAAAAAACCTTTTATACAGAAATAACTTCCTTCCTATCCTTCCCTTCCTTCCTTCCATCCATCATCCTTTCCATCCATCTTTCTTTCTTCCTTCCCTCCATTCTTCCTTCCTGCAATCTATCCATATAATGAGGCAGAGTTTTTACTTTTCCATTCATTCTTCTTTCTTTTAGTTTCTAGCCTTTGAAAATATGTTCCCCACATGTTCCTTAACATGTATTCAGTCTTCACATGCATCAAAACCTATCAATGGACAACCCCAATGCTGTGCTCTCCTTCATCACAGCAGCAAGAGGCTTCCAATGGAGTATAAAATATAGTAGGCAAATTATGTTCTTCGTCCTGCATGTATCTTTGGGAGAAAGCCAATGTGGTGCAGTGGGGAAGATGCTAGACTAGGAATGGGGAAACCCAAGTTTTAGTTCTCTGTTAGACATGGAAGCTGGTTAGATGACTTTTGGGCCCAGCCTTCTCCCTCAACCTTAGACCTCCAAAAGAAGTCCAAAAGGCTTTCAAGAAGAGATTGGACTGCCCTCTGTCAGAAATGGTGGTTGAGTCTCCTGCTTGGACAGGGGGGGTTGGACTAGATGACCTACAAGATCCCTTCCGACTCTTGGTAATCTAAATGTAAATGTCTGTCTTCCAACTTGCATTGGGCCAGCATAGACAATTATGGTCGCGGAAGAGACCTTCATCCAAAATGTGGATTGATTTGAGGGGATATTTGGGAAGAAACAAGGTGAGCTCTCTAGATCTTCTGCAAGACGATCTAGAGTTCATCCACCAGATCAAAGGATTCCAGGTTTCAGGTAGGGTTGGGAGAAACGTCCAACTGAATCTTCTGGAAAGCAGCTGGTAATTCATTGTTTTGTGGCTTTTTGTGGCAGTTTGTAAGCTCCATGGGCCAACGGTTGAACTCAAGGAGCTGTGTCCCAAGAATGACGGAGGTCTTCAGGTCTACTAGAACTTCAAGTCTACTAGAGGTCTACTTCAGGTCTTCTAGTACAGGGGTCTCCAACCGTGGCAACTTTAAGACTTGTGGACTTCAACTCCCAGAATTCCTCAGCCTTGCTGGCTGAGGGATTCTGGGAGTTGAAGTCCACAAGTCTTAAAGTTGCCATGATTGGAGACCCCTGTACTAGAAGATCTGGGGTTCATCCATGGGGTGGGAAGGAAGCACCCACTCACTGCAAGAAGAGACAGTGACATGCTTTCCAAGTGAAGGATGCCCCACTTTTCAACCATCTCCGGCCAAACTCCCACCGGACCAATTTTCCATGCCAGCGGGGGCGGCTGAGCAAAGACCCCCGGGGAAGGTGTATTGCAACCCATGTTTGCTCACCGCCCTTCCTCCAACTCTTCCCGTCACCCCCGCTCTGCTCCCGTCGGTCCAGCCTTGATGGACGACTATTGGTTTTGTTTGAATGCAAGGCAGAAAATCTGTCACTTCACGCCAGGGAGAAGTGACAGCAAATCCATCAGCCCAAAGACAGCCATTGCTTGCTGATCACATTCAAGGCCACAAGAGGCCCGGTTCTTCTGATTTTTCTCTCTCTCTTTCTTTCTTTCTTTCTTTCTTTTCTTTCTTTCCTCCCCATTAGCTCACACCTCCAACTTTTCAGGCAAGAAAGAGGCCGCAATTCAGGACTGAAACACACCAGCTTGGTTGCACACAAACCCTGACTTCCTTCCTGCTGAACTCAGAAAAACAACGACCTTGAGAATCTCTCCAATTTGCTGTAAGCTGGCTGAGGAGAAGGCCCTTTTGGCTTTATCCATTTACTACTACTTTCTTCTTCTTCTTCTTCTTCTTCTTCTTCTTCTTCTTCTTCTTCTTCTTCTTCTTCTTCTTCTTCCTCCTCCTCCTCCTCCTCTCTTCTTTTCTTGCCCTTCCCCTTCTCCTTCATCGGTACAATCTAATTCCGAACGTTTTAAGCCCGAGCAGAGAGGGCGGCTGTGCTACCTTAGATTTAATTGCCCCCTCCCATTGGTGCTAATAATTTATTTTATCGAGGCTCTAATTCAATCTATTGATTCAGGACTGATGGGGAGATAAACGGCGATTGGAGCCATTTCATTGGAAGATTCAATTTGGCTTTCCTGTTCCATTTCACCTGGAAAATTTGATCTAACTGGACTGCAGTCAGATGTCAGAATGAAAACTTCGCATCTCTCTCTGTCTCTCTCTCTCTCTCATCTATTCATCCATCCTCTCCTTCCTTCTTCCTCCATCTATCTATTCATCATCCATCCATCATCTATCCAATGTATCCACTCACTTCCTCCCTCCCTCCCCCTCTATTTATCCTCTCCTTCCTTCCTTCTATCCATCCACTCATCTATCTAATCTATTCATTCGTTTCCTCCCTTCCACCTTCCATTCTCCCTATCTATCCATCCATCCATTCATCCTCTCCTTCCTTCCTTCTTCCATCTATCTATTCCCTCCTTCCATCCATCCATCCATTCCCTCCCTCCTTCCCCTATCTATTCCTTCCTTCCATTGTCCATCCATTATTTCCTCTATCTATCCATCCATCCATCCATCCACCTTCCTTCTTCCATCCTCCTTCCTTCCTTCCTTCCTTCCTTCCTTCCTTCCTTCCTTCCTTCCATCCATCCACTCATCTATTATTTTCCTCCCTTCTTCCCTCCATCCTCCCTATCTATCCATCCATCCATCCTGCCTTCCTTCTTCCACCTACCTATTCCTCCTATCCTCCCTTCCCTCCTTTCATCCATCCATTCCCTCCGTCCCTCCGCTCTCTTATCTATTCATCCTCTTCATCTATCCATCCGCCCATTCTTTTCTTTCCTCCCTCCCTCATCAAGTTTAAAGCTGGAAAAATGAGCTCCCCTTTACCAAACTCTGAACTGAGAATTTTTCCTCTGCAGTTAAGGGACCCCTGATCATTAGGTGGAATGGTTTAACAGCCGCTCCAATGTTTCCCATACGGGCTGAGGAACACTCCTGTTTACTGCAACTTTATGTGACTCCTGGCCTTCGAAAGCAAGCACACACACAAACACACAAGATACCCCAGGCCTCCCGTTTTCGGTGCCTGAAGCCTCCTGCTGCTCTTGCCCCCTGTGGAAGCAGAGATGCTCGGGTGTTTGAAGCCATGGGATGCTCAGGGGGAGCAGCCGGCCGGGGAGGATGAAAACTCCAGGGAGTTAATTACTCATCAGATGCATTGCTCACAGAAGCCAAACCTCCCCGTTTCCTCTTGGCATGCAACCACGTCAGAGAGCTCTCTCCAAGACCTCTCCCAAGCTGTGGGCTGGAAAAAAAAAATTGGTTTTCTTCTTCTTCTTCCCTGCCCTCCATCCTTCTTCCCACACTGACTCATTTCCCCGCTGGACTTGGCCTCAGGTCTCTGGGAGGGGGGAGCTTTGGTCCAGAGGCCAGAGCAAGAGATTAGCCCAGGGAGGGCCCAGCGATCGCCTTTGGCAGGACATCTGCCCCTCTTGAATCTGACCCAAGCCAGGAGGCCATTCATGGGTGACTAACACCCTGACTTGGGGGAGAGAGAGACAGAGAGAGAGAGACAGTCAGACAGAGAACACAAGAACGAGTGTGAGAGAAAATGAGAGAGAGAAAGTGAAAGAGAGAGGGAGAGAAAGAGAGGAAGGAAGGAAGTGTGAGAAAAAGAGAAAGAGAAGGGGAGAGAGGAGAAAGAGAGGGGGGGGAGAAAGAGAGATGGAGACAGCGGAAGGGAGAGGGGGAAGAAAGAGACAGATGGAGAGAGAAAGGAGAAGGAGGGAGAAATGGAGAGACAGAGAGAGAGAGAAGGAGAAAGAAAAGAGACAGAGAGAGAGAGGGAGGGAGGGAGGGAATAACTGGCTTTTAAGGACGTTCAGCAAGTGACAGACTTCCCTTCTGCCAGTGTCACGAGGGTTCCCAGAGTGGAGGGCAGTGTGCCCAGCAGACAGCAGGCACATTTGCAAAGGTCTGACGCATGCCAACCTATGGCCACAGGCCTTGGGAAGAATCCTCCCCCACACCCCCGGGGAAGTTGCATGCAATTTGCATCAAGCCAGGCCTCCCCCACCTCCCCTGTGTCTTCCTGAACCTCTAAGACTGGAAATCGGAGTTTCTGTTCCCGACGGGGGTGGCTCACTCGGACCGAGGTGCCAATTCTCACGTTAGGTTGATTTTATTTTGTCTTGGGGAAAAAGAGAAGAAGAAGAAGAAGAAAGAGAGAGAAAGAAGGGAGGCTTGCATTTCTCCTCTGCCTGGATACCTCGAAGTGGCTGTCAGGAGGGTGGGGGGTGGGGGGAAGGCATCAAGCCCTAATGAGAAGCCACCCCAACTCATTCCAAGAGGGTGGGCTTGGCGGCTCCATCTGGCCGGAGGATTTTATTTTATTTTTCCTCCACCGCCGTTGAAGGCAGCAGGGCAGCAACACTGCAAACCACAGACAAAAATAGCCAGCTGTCGCCGGAAGGAACACAACTGGTGTGTGTGTGTGTGTGTGCAGAAGAACCACAACGCCAGTTATGCCCTGGGGTGCAAAACAAGCGGGGCCGAAAAGAACAGCTGGGAGGGAAAAAAACCGTGTATTGATGGTTTTTAGGTCCCCAAAGAACTGGCAGGACGTGGTTTTCTGGAACGGTGGGCCTTGAACAGAGGCCATCGTGGGTTATAAATCTCAAGAGCAGACAAACTGGATTATTTCCATTCTCGGGGCCTGATTTATTCACTGCTTTTACACGTCAGGTTTCTCAGGCAGCCCGACCCTGCAAGGATTCTGGAAGTGATCCGGGCACATAACTGTTGGGTAGCTTGTTTGCTTCTGAATTATTGGGGTTTCTTTTTTTTTAGAAGCTCAGCTGTGCCTTAGCAACCTTAAGATAGGTGGACTTCAACTCCCAGAATCCCCCAGCCAGCAATAGGCATATTTGAGGTCCATCATCCGTAGCTGAAGTCCATCTTAAGGGAATTCTGCGAGTTAAAGTCCACCTATCTTAAGGCTGGTAAGGTTGAGAAACCCTAGTCTAGCTAATTGTGAAACACCAGACAGTCATGGTTTATCAAAGAAACCAGGCTGAAAACCACAACAATCTTGCATCTAAGACTCCTCCCTTTTTCTTCCTCCTCCTCCTTCTCCTCCTCTTCCTTCTTCATCCTTGTCTTCCTCCTCCTCCTCCTCTTTCTACCTTTCCCACCATTATGGACTTCTACAGACCGAGTTTGTAGCCTCTTTTCATCCTGCATCTGAAGTAGGATAATTTGAGCCTGCTGCTTGGCGCCTCATGGGATCTTAAGGTCAATTTGTGTTGACGTTCCACTGGTTTGTCTTCTTGGACCTCCAACGATATTTTCAGGAATCTCCTCCTGCGCCCAAATTCAGGGAGGAAAAAACTGTGCAAAATAGAGGACCTCCTCCGGGTGGATTTGCAAATGATGTTTTGCAGGTTTCAGAAAGAAAAAAAAAATCCAAGTAGCCCCCAGGTGCATGCACACAATAGGCGCACAGAAGGCTCTCTGCACCATCCATCCCATCAACCATCTGAATGGAATAGAATGAATGAGGGGTCTTTTAGTGCAGCCCCCTGCTTACGTAGGAGAACCTATAGCATTTCAGATAAGTAGCTGTCTAGACTCTTCTTTAAAAAAAAACTCCAGGGATGGCGTGCCCATGATTTCTGGTGGCAAGCAGTTCCACTGGTTAATTGTCCTGACTGTTAGGAAGTTTCTCCTTAATTCCAGAATTGCTTCTCTCCTTGATGAGTTTCCACCCATTGCTTCTTGTCCTGCCTTCTGGGTGCTTTGGAGAACAGCTTGACTCCCTCTTCTTTGGGGCAGCCCCTGAGATATTGGAACAGTGCTATCATGTCACCCCGCTAATCCTTCTTTTCTCTAGACTAGCCATCTTCTTCTCTCCAAACTGTCCTGCTTCTTGGCAAATCTGAGGCCAGGGTGTCGAGCGAACTGCCAGGAGCTACTGAGAGCTCCTCTCCCGAGTTTCTCTTCCGCTGGGTTTAACCCAAGGTCAAATCACAGCTTTATGAGTTCTGGAGAGATTTAATTTCCAAAGCTGCTTCCCTGCCCTCCGTCCCTCCCCACTTTGGGGGGGGTGGGGGTGGGGGGGGACAGGTCTTGGCCGTGGTCCAGGGTCCCTAAATGCCAGAGGGGGGGGAAGGGTTTCCGCTCTGGGCTAGGCTGCCAATCAAGAGGGCTTGCTTTCTCTGATCCTGGAGTAAAGGGGGGGAAAGGAGACAGGAGGGGTGGAGGGAAGGTGGGGCGAAAGATCCCTAGCGCCTTGGGCAATGCACAGCCCACGCTTAACACCAGACCATGGGGTAGGGGTAGGGGGAGGCACAATGCACTCCCTCGTTTCCACACCGGAGCACAAAAACTCCAATGCAACACACATTGATTGGTGGTGGGGGGAGGGAAGTGAAAGGAAAATCCTTTTTCCTGCTGTTTGGAGTAAGGCAGGTCAACGCCTGTCCTGTCCTGTTTGTGGTGCAAACAACCCAAACAGTTTGCAAAAGCAAACACACCGTTAAGCCGCAAACGGTGGTTCGTCACAGGCTGAGCCACAACGAGTACATTTTTACGAGTTGGCACAAGGTTGGGCTGAACGTGCGGCTTTCCCTTGGCTGGTTTTGCTGTCTTTATGTGCCCAAGAGGTAAAGAAGTGGCAGTCTGTAGAGATTCTCAGGCATCCAAGTCTTTGTTTTGTTTTTCAGACTTTCTTGGGGTTTCTTCTTTGAAGACGTTTCACTTCTCATCCAAGAACATTCTTCAGCTCTGACTGGATGATGGTGGGGAATAACGGAAGGGTTTATCTTCCTTACAGGCAGCTGGGCATTTGCATCCTTTTAGAGGGTCGTTGAGGCCACTTGGAGGTTTTATCTGCGTCCTCAGGATCTCCTGAGTGTTGCAAATGGTTCCTGTAGCCTGCAATTTATTTTTCCCTCTGAAATCCAGCCCTGCTCCCACACCGTTCCAAGGGTGTCCATCCCAAATTGTACAGCTAAAAGTCCGCAGAGATTCTCAGTCATCCTGGTGATGGTTGTCCCAAAAGGGCTTTTTTGCAGGAGGCAATTGGACTTTGTTGTTGAATGGTGTGGGAGTAGGGATGGATGCCCAGAGGGGGGGGAATTGCAGACAACAGGAGCCAGGAGCGCCACTCAGGGGATCCTGAGGACGCAGATAAAACCTCCAAGTGGCCTCAATGACCCTCTAAAAGGATGCAAATGACCAGCTGCCTGCAAGGAATATAAATCCTTCCGTTATTCCCCACCGTGAAGTCAGAGCTGAAAAAACTTCTTGGATGGGAAGCGAAAAGAAAAACCCAAGAAAGTCCTGGAAAAAAATAAAGCACTTTTGGGACAGAATTGGCAGTTTTGTAGCCGGCGGGCGTCCCTTCCATGGTCTTCAACAGGAAAAGCTCCTATATTCTATCTTAGGTTGAAATGAGCTCCCAAGCGGGCTCCGTGGAGCAGATTCCTGCTTGGAAGGACAAGGAGCCCTTTTTAAAATGAAGAAAGTAAAGCATCCCCAAGAGTCCATGCTGGAGCAGGATAAGGGGAGATACCTGGGGATCCCCAAATGCTCAGGACTTTGTTGGGAAATGGTGCCCGGAATCCAAAGACAACCATCTCAATTAAATCCACAATGCTTGGTTACCTTTTCCTAAAACCTTGCTGTGCCCCGGCCCCTTTTTGGACCCCCGTTCTCACAATCCAAGCCCAAGATCTCAAGATCTTCACCTCAGGATCTGTTTGGGACATTGTGTCCTTGATTTTTCCCCTATCCAGCTGTTGTTGGATGCTCTCCTTGGCACAGCTTTGCCCCTCGGCTCAGCCTGCCTTCTTCCTCTCCTCCTTTAAGCCCTGGCGTGGCCTTGCGGTGCCAGTAGATGGGGGGGGGCAAGGATGCCAGGAATGTGGAGGAAACCCCTGAGGAGTCATGCCAGCAACACGCTAATGGATGTGTGCTGGAACGGAACTGCCATCTCCGGAGGGCTTGAAAGCTCAAAGCCCTCCTTATCAGGAGCAGAAGGAAAATTGCCTTTAGCTTCTTCTCTCTCTCTCTCTCTCTCTCTCTCTCTCTCTCTCCTCCCACAACCAATACTTCCAACTGCACAGCTTGTCCAGAGGCTCAGCTGCCTCTCCAGGTACAGCCTTATTAACCGGCAATTAGTAGCTGGCTAATTGGGGAGCTGAATGCCTACTGCAGGAGTCGGCAACCCGCAGCTCTGGAGCATGGAGGGGCTCCGTTGGCTGATCCCACCACTGGTTGGCCCCTCCCCTTGCTGTCACTCTATGCCTAGCCTTTTTTTCTGTGGGAAACGGGTCCAAATGGCTCTTTAAGGTTGCAGATTCCTGTCCTAGCGTGACCACCCAACCCTGTTCTCTTCTTCTCATTATCCGGGGCTCAGCCGGGAGGAGCTTGGAAGTTATGGGGAAATCCCTAGATTTCATGCTTGAAGCAAAGGGGGCATTCTCCTTCCAGCCCTAAGGCTGCCTTGCGACATACTGGCTGGTTTTGGGCATGCAGAGAGAAGGGATGAAGTCATCCCCTCTCATGTTTACAACCAGGGATGGTATTCAGCCGGTTCGGACCGGTTCGGTTAGGGAAAATTTTGAGTGGTTCGGCGAACCGGCAAATACCACCTCTGGCTGGCCCTGCCCAGCTACTCCCCACCCGGTCACCCTTTCCTGCCCTACAACATACAGTTCAGGGAGGCGAAAAAGACAAATGGCATTTTATCCTTCGCCAGGTAGCTTTGCCCTGTGTCCCTTTTCCACTTCTCCTTTTTTTAAAAGCCGCTTCCCGAGCGCCCAGCTTCTGCTTTTCTTGATTCCCCCTTGCAATCTTTTATTTATTCCTTCCTGGTCCTTAACAAGCTGGCTGATGGTGGCTAATTAGATCGCCCGTCTCTTCAGGAGAGTTCAGATGTGCAAAAGGCGGTGAGCCAACTCCGTAAGCCTCACATCTGCGGAGGCCTTTCCGGAAACCGATCGATGGCTGCTGCTGCACAAAGCCCAAATTTAATCCCTCTGGTGGGATTCGCGCTTGAGCAGATCACAGCCCCGTTCGTGCTCCAGGAAAAGGAACTATATATATATATATATATATATATATATATATATATATATTATATTTCAGAGATTTTCAATTGTCTTTCTGATAAATGCTGACAGCTTGAGTGTGATAGTGGCTGTTTTTCCTTAAAGCCAACTTGGCTTTAAAAGGGAAAAACAGCCGCTATCACACACTTCTCCCAGAAGAACGAAGCTGAAGACACCAGCCTGAAGATGACGGATGAGATCTCGTCGAAACGTTGCCAAGGCATTCTCAATCTTACACGGGACAAGACCCAAATACACCAAGACCTACATACACACACACACACACACACACACACACTTCTCACTGTTCCCTGGACAAGTCCAAACTTCCGTCGCTTTCAGGTTGCACCTTGTTGACTTCAAAGTCACATCTCAGGGTTATTTTTTTTTTAATGTTGTTTTCCAAAGACGTTAAGGTACCTTTTAAAAGATCTGATCGGCTCCTTTTGGAGGGGGGGGAGGAACCCCTTCCTCCCTAAAGGCTTGCATCTCAACAACAAAGCGACTGAGGCACCAGGGAGAGGGAGAGAGGGAGAGAAGGGGAGGGAGGGGGAGAGAGGGGGGAGAGAGAGGAGGGAGGAAGGAAAGGAGGAGGAGGAGGGAGAGGAAGAGAGGATATGGGGGGGAGGGGGAGGGGGAGAGAGGACAAATAGAATGTAAAAGGTATCTCAGCTCACAGGAGGAAGAGGGGAGTGGCAAATACTTCAGAAGGGACCTTCCCAAGTTTTCAGAGAGTAAACGGAGGCGGGTGGGGTGGGAAATGCTTTCAGACGTGCAAGATTCTCTTTATAAGCCACCTTACAATAAAGGCAGAGCTAGCATTCCTACTTGGGCTTCTGGCGGGGTCTATCTCGCAGTGCGCCGTCACTGGGAGCCTTTTCCAAAGAGACTGGCCGGCCGCTACTTCCTGAATCAAAACCCCCCTTTTTGCCCCAGTAAATAAAATCACCGCTTGGGAGCATTTCCTTACTGAGACGGCCAGGAATGAAACTAATCCCTTGCATCAAGAGCTGGAAGAAGGCACACGCTCCTCTCGAAAGTTGACCTCGCTGGTTTAAAAGACTCCACCAGGGAGCAAATGTTTAGTAACGAAGGAAAATGGGGCTAAAGCCATTCACCAGAGAGAGGCCGGGCGGTTTGTTTTGCTACAAGAGAGCAACCCACTGGTCTAAAATGGCATGGGGTTTTCTGCTTCAGCAGGGGGTTGGACTGGATGACCTCCGAGATCCCTCCCAAGTCTCTTGTTATTCTGCTAATTTATGCAGCTGGTTTATATCTTGGACGAGGGGGGGGAAAAATCCAGGAAGGAAGGCTGGCTTTTCGGCGAATGCACCCCAATGTCCTGATTTTGCAACCCCGAGGCTTGAACTCTTAGGGTGCTGCGTATCAGAGGATGCTTCAAATGCGTCGAACGCAGAATGAATTCAGCATCCTTGGTCCCTTCGGAAAGCCGTCTGGAGCCGCCAGAGCAAGGCGCCTCTTTGCCCGCTTCCAAAACTCTCCCCGCCTGCAAAGCAAGGCGAAAGGATGGCTGGAGGATAAGGGGAAATTTTTGTGGCACTAAATAAATATATCGGGAGGAGACAGGCCAGGCGGTGTCTAAAGCTGGGCGAAGAAAAATGGCTTAATTGCTGATCGTAGGTTACAAATGATTTTATGGGAGATTTTAAAGGGCCTTCCCTTTGGCCTTTCCTGCTTGTTTCCATGGAAATAAATGAGTGCACTTTCTTTCTTCTTCTTTATTTCTTCCTCTCTCTCTCTCTCTCTCTCTCTCTGCCTCTTGCAATTTGTGGTCGGGGGTTTTCTCCCCCTTCTTTTTGAAATTACAAGTAAAATAAGTTGGAAGGGATGGAAAAAAAGAAAGAAAACAAAGAGAATTCGGAGAAGTTTTCCCTGAGGTTTGAAGGCGGCAGCAGGGCGTGTTTGGTTTCAAGGGCAGCGTTGCACACTCATAGGGATATTTACAAAATAAATAATATTTCCTTACGCAATTCCTTTTTTTTTAAAAAGGCAACTGGACTGGGTTTTTTTTTTTTGAGGAAGAAAAAAGAGGTTTCGCTTCTTATCCAAGAAGCTTCATCAGTTCTTGGATAAGAAGCGAAACATCATCTACAAAAACAGTCCAGTTACTTTTTCTTTTCTTTTTTCTTTTTTTTAAAAGCACTTTTGAGATAATTATGACCTGGATGACTGAGAATCTCCATAGACAATACTCTAGTCTAGCCAGCCACCGCAGGAGGATTGCTTACAAGGTACTTTTCCCTAAAAAATGCCAAAAGGTTAGGAAATGGTCCCTTGCCAAAACTTAGAACATCCTTTCCTATTTTTTCCCCCTCTTTTCAAATGCAAGTTTCTCATTCTGGGTGGCAATTTGTGCCTGAAAGAGCAGGTGGGAAATGTAATTCGTAATTCGTTGTATTTTTATTTTGCCTAAAGCATCTGGAAAGGTCGTCCATAAAAGTTTCAACACATCCCCATGCACCAAAGTTAGCTATATGCCAAGGCTTTGATAATTACAAAGAACGATATGCCTGGTACCGCAGGATCTTACTGCTGAAAACTGAGATCATCAAAACAAGGCAGATAAATTCAGTCCCGGACTTATGACCGGTTTGCTCAGCGACCATTTGAAGTTACAGTGGAACTCCTTGGGGTTCTTACAACCCAAATGCAAAGTTCTGATGGTCTCCCCCTCCTAGTGTAACCGGTCTTTGGTCACTCAGCAAACCAGGCTGCATTTACTTATATACCGCTTTATAGTGCTTTTACAGCCCCCTCTAAGTGGTTTATAGAGTCAACCTCTTGCCCTCAACAATCTGGGTCCTCATTTTACCCACCCCGGAAGGAGGGAAGGCTGAGTCAACCTTGAGCCTGGTGGGATTCATGTTGTTTGGAATGCTTGGAAATCAAAAGGTGAAAAATTTGACACGCCTGCCTTGTACATCCCAGATTTTTTTTGGTGGGGTGGGAAAGGGTTCCCAAAATTCACATATATCTGAGACACAGAAAATTATCTCCCTTTGCTTGGATGCATGCTATGTTTTTTTTCTCACTACTCTTGTGAAACAAATTATGAGCCACAGATCCATTCCCTCCAATGCTTTAGCAGTATTTTTGGAGCTGTGTGTGCAAAGATTTTCTTGGCAGATTTTGGGTTTGCTGATCCAACCAAGATGATGAGGGGACTGGAGGCTCAAACATACGATGAACGGTTGCAGGAACTGGGCCTGGCTAGTCTAGGGAAGATAAGGACCAGGGGAGACAGGATATCAGTCTTCCAATATTTGAGGGGCTGCCACAGAGAGGAAGGGGTCAAGCTATTTTCTAAAGTGCCTGTAGGCCAGACAAGGAATAATGGAAACTGAACAAGGAGAGATTCAACCTGAAAATAAGGAGAAACTTTCTGACAGTGAGAACAATCAACCCATGGAAGAGAAGTTGCCTTCGCAAGTTGTGGGAGCTTCATCCTTGGAAGCTTTCAAGAAGAGACTCTGTCAGAAATGGTGTAGGGTCTCCTTGCTTGGGCGGGGGGTTGGACTAAATGACCTACAAGGTCCCTTCCAATTCTGTTAATCTGTTAATCCCTCTCTTGGCAAAATTACAACTGTGTCACCCTAGTCCCATGGTTCAACCAGTTCATCCGCACAGTGTGTGCAAAATGCACTTGGGAAAACCCAACACAGATGCATAAACGTCTAATATTTACTTGTGAGCTGCCCTGAGTAACTCCACAGGGGGGGGGACTGGGGGCCAGGGGAGGGAGGATCAAAATGAGCATCGGTAAGGAAAACAGGCTGAGGTTGGTTAAGGGTCTCCAAGTCGCTGAGGTGCCAGGTGCCAAAATTAAAGAATTTTGCTCAGTTTCCTCCCAACCTCCACCGTGTTTTTGCCGCCACGTCGTATTTCACTGAGCTGCCAGAGGAATTGCTCACATCCAGCCAAGAGGCAAGCAAGGTCTGTCTTTAACGCAGGCCCTTTTGCAAATAAAGCACAACTGGGGGTCGCCCACTACACTTCCTTGGAAAGAGCAGCTTACTACTTTTGCTTTATAGCTAAGGACGCAGCTCATCCATCGAAGTTAAAACCTCTTTTTTTTTTCTCCTTGGACAATCAACTCTGGAGGGGTCAGCAATATTTCAGGGCAAGCCACTGGTATGTAGAAAGAAGAGGTAAGCCTACTCCCTTCTAGCACTAATAATGTTCCCTAGTTTGGTAATGAAACGTCTGCAAGAAAGCCAGGAAGCAGAGAGCACCAAGGAACCCTCCTGTCAACCCTGAGCTACAAATATCCTTCCTTCCTTCCTTCCTTCCTTCCTTCCTTCCTTCCTTCCTTCCTTCCTTCCTTCCTCCTCCTCCCTCCCTCTCTCCCTCCCTCTTTGGTACTAGCACTGATGATGTTCCCTAGTTTGGTAATGAAACGCCTGCAAGAAAACCACTAAACTCAGAGAGCACCAAGGACCCCACAATCCTCCTCCTCCTTCTTGCAACCCCTTCCCTTCTAGCACTGATCATGTCCCCTAGTTGGGTATTGAAATGTCTGCAAGAAAACCACCAAGCCCGAGAGAGCATCAAGGGCCCCACAATTTATCCCCTCCAGCAAGCAGCTTCTGGGGCTGGGTTAGCAGAAACCCACGTCCAGTGAGGCCACTGCAGCAGGATTTGGCAGGCAGTATTAAGATCTCAGCAAAGAACTAAAAACAATGCATCTAATCCCATGCATACAGAACGCTAAACCCTTAAAAACAGGCTATGTCTGTTTTAAAAAGTTTGTCATTGGGTTTTTGGTCAATTAAAGAAACTCAGCTGCTCTTTCTGGAGCTAAGACCCTTTTCAACAACAGAACTGTGCTACAGAAGTAAGCAATACTACGATAATCTGATTTTGGGGGCTTTCCCTTAGCACAGGGGTCTTCAAACTTAACAGCTTTAAGCCTCATGAACTTCAACTCCCAGAATTCCTCCTCCAGTCCATGTTAGCTCAGGAATTCTGGGAGTTGAAGTCCACAAGTCTTAAACTTGCCAAGTTTGAAGACCCTTGCTTTAGCATATAACTTAAACCAGCTCCTGCAAATTCTAAACCATGGTTTGTGACTGAAATAGCAACAGCATTATTTTAGACTTATATACTGCTTTACAGCCCTCTCTAAGCAGTTTACAGAGTCAGCTCATTGCCCCCAACAATCTGGGTCTCTGAGGGCAGAACCAACCCCAATTATGCCTTAGCCAATAAACCAATGACTTCTGACCTATTTCCCCAAAACGTCCATTTGATATGCCATCTCTCTCCCTTCCCAAGGACATTTTGAAAAATTGGAACTTTTCAAAAACCCTCGCACTACCCCTCAAGCCATTCCAGAAGCCAGAAAGCAAATACAGTCAAAATGTAAAAATAAAATAAAACGATTCTGTGAAGGAAAATAAGTCCCTGCATGGTTTTGCAAGACCTAAAGCGCCTAAACAAAACGGCGCTCGTTGCAAAAGCCTCTCTTCTCTCAAAGAGGGACCGGACATTTCTTGGTCCAGAATGTTTATGGAGGCGCAGAAAATCTGGCTCGCACCCTCGCTGGAGGAATCGGGGTTGGCAAGAGAAGCGAGCTGGCTAGATGATGCGCAGCCAGGCTATTTCCAAGGGTTATTTTGCGTCACAAATGGACTGTAGTTTGCTGGCCTGCTGGCACAGCCTGCCCTGTCAGGGAGGAAGGGGGGGGGAAGGCAAGGGACAGACGCACCCTGGCGCTTACAGACTTGCCACGGTTCCCGCTGACAGCTAAGATGGATGGGAGGGTTGGGTTTTGCAGGCGAGCCAGAATTCCTGCTTGGAATTTCCCCCTGTCTCGCTCAGCTTGGCTGTTTCCTTGCTCGCTGCTTGCCAGCTGTGCCTGGAAACAGTCAAGCAAACACAGCTGGATTCGCCGCCTCAGATCTGGGAGGAAAAGAAAAAGGAAAAATAAAATAAAATAAAGCTTCAAATTGGGGACTCCACGTCAGAATTTAATGGGATCCAGCTGTGGTTTTGCAGCTGGATGGGTGGGTTGATTAAGCAGGGTGCCCGGAGAAGAGAACACCCCACCTATGAGGCCAGAGGTCTCCAAACTTGGCAACTTTAAGACTTATGGACTTCAACTTCCCAGAATTCCTCAGCCAGGAGGAATTCTGGGAAGTTGAAGTCCACAAGTCTTAAAGTTGCCAAGTTTTGGGACCCCTGTATTATTAGGACAAGTTGCTGATCAAGAACCATGCGGATTGGCGCTTCATAGCATGCTGTCCCTGCACAAATTCAGGAGGCGAGGAGGTTGGCCGAGTTTCTAGTCCTCATGGATCCACCCTTAGAGTGGATCGGATTGAAAGAAGGCCTGATGCAATTTCAAAAAGGACAAGAGGAGTTACAATCAACCCACTGCCTTCGGAAGTTGGGAGTGCTCCGTCCGTGGAGGCTTTTTACAAAAAGAGACTGGACAGATATTTGCCTGGAAAAGGTGTTCAGTCAATATTCTTAAACCTGGTCATGGAATTAACCCATTTTCTGAGTTGGGGGTTAAGCATGCTACACTGAATCTGGCTCATCAAAGGGTCTGAAATTCTTGCAGCGCATTAACCCAAACATATAACCAAGGTTAAAATTAAATTTTAGCATGCTGTAAAACCTTTAGATACCTGGGAGGGTGGTTAGAAGCGCAGACGCAGAATAAGCAAAACATTTAACAACCAATTGTCTCAGGTGCTTTCATTTGGATTCCAGCCCTGAGCAACGGGGTCAGACTGGATGGCCTCAAGGGACTTTTCCAAGAATCTACACACAATTGCAAGACTTTATTTTACAGGAATGGGTGATCCAGGGAAATCCAGGTAGCTAGAAAAAGAGCATTGCTTTGCACAGAATATATATAGCAAACCCCCTGATATACCCCTATCTTGCATGGCATTAAAAACTAGGGACAGCTAATCTGTTGCCCCAGACTCTGAATGCCACCCGTGGGAAACTGACAAGGCCTGGAAAACTGTTCTGAATCAGCCTGTGAAGGGAGGCTGGGCTTTGCCACCAATACAGCTGGTACTTCCAAAAGGACAGAAAAACAAAAATAAGCCCTGAGAAAATTGCAAATAAATGGTATGGCCTAGAAATGCTAGTTTTTGTGTGGCTGGACTGCCCCCTGCTGTCCAAAATGAAACAAGACACCATATAGCAAATGTGGTAAATTGGAGCTAGCAAATCCCTTAATTGCAAAGTAATCAGACGATTGAAACAATTGTTTTCCGGATTTGTGAAGATGCAGTTAAGTTGTCCTCTAACCCACCACCAAGCTGGAATCCTTGCAATATATAAAGCCACCAAACACGCAGGTTTCAACTTACCCGAAGTTGAAAAGAACTCAGATTGGCCTGGATAAAGCTTGTCTTCCAACTAGATAGGCATGTTCGTGCTAATGCTGGCACTGGCTTCTTCCTTCAGCTCAGGGTAGAAAATTTGAGAATTCCTCACCCTGTGTTTACCTGGGAGCAAGAGAGGCAGACTCCTTAAAGGCCCAGGTGACTCATGAATGGCTTCAGGAGAGTTTGGTGCTGGTTTCCAAGAGCAAATTTAGAAGCATTACGAAAAACCAGCAAGCAAACAAACAAACAAAAAAGGAAATGGAGCAAGTGCGCCCTCTAGTGTCCTAATGTAAAAAAAGCAGTTCAAGGAGCGTTTTTCAAACTGGCCACTTTAAGATATGTGGACTTCCAACTCCCAGAATTCCTCAGCTGTGGAATTCTGGGAGTTGAAGTCTGCATATCTTAAAGTGGCAGAGTTTTAAAAAGTGTGCTAAGACTCCTATTTGCATTTTAGGAGACCTTAGAAGTAAAGCCGTGACATACATAAATATGTTGGGTGGATTTTTAGCTGTCGGGAACAAATCAGAATTAAGACGGCTTGAGATGAATACAAATGGATTACCTTCTATTTTCTTCTGGGTGTGTGTGTGTGTGTGGAAAACAAGTGCCAGATGGAGGAGGGGAAAAAACCAGCATTTCAATTCAGACGATTCCCAGCAGTGGGAAAAGCATTAGGCAGCCTGGAATATACACAAACGGAAAAAGAGAAATTAGTGGCCATGCTACACATTTAAGAAGCCCAAGTTTTATCACCTGAATAAATTGCCAGCCCTACAATTAAACGAAGAGGGCTGGCAGTGAACAACAGGTGCCACAATGGTTGTTGGAATGCACGCTACGCAACGTTGCCTTGGGTGTGTGCTAAGAGAGGGCAGTTTGCCGCACTACCTTGTGTTTTCACATGGTGTTGTCAGGGTGCGAATATTTCCAATGATCGGCTTGCAGTTTTGGATGAAAAGTGAGACTTCAGAAAATAAGAATGGTTAAGGTGGGAGTAAGGCCAGTGAAAATGAACCAAGAGTTGGGAAGTGCCGTCCAATGGGTTGGTGGGCGGGCAGCCTAGCCTGTTGCTTTCCCTGCTGTGTTGGAGGTGTGTGCAGGGTGTAATTTGCTGTACAAAGGAAAAACCGCTCCTCAGATCTTCATCACATACACAAGAAGCTGCATAGGGGTGTCAGGGAGCTCCAGACCATTAACCCCAGGTTGTTTGAAATGACTGGGGGAGGGAGAGCGAGAGGGAAAACACCAGGAAAACCCGAACCCGTTGTAAATGCATTAGCTAAAGCTGCTTCCTTCTGTGACTTGGGGGTAAGATTTAGCCAGTTTGGGCAAGGCAAAATCATATTTCATATATGCATTAAGTAGGGT
>CM019158.1:10301046-10327974 GCA_009733165.1 Naja naja | reverse complement strand
GTCCTGAGGGCTGGAGATGCTGGGCGAGGTGCTGCGGTTGTCCTGGTCGATGTCTTTGGGGTCGCTGCTGCCCTCGTCGTTCACGCTGCGGCTGTCGGAGCTCTCCCCTTCGCCCTCCGAGGGAGAGTTGGGCCGGCTGATCTCCTGCCGAGGGGGACGAGGAGGGGAGGACATGTCAGAAGATTGGATCCTCCAGAGCAGTGGTTGCCAACCGGTGGACCAGGGACCACTAGTGGTCCACGAGAAAATTTTGGTGGTCCACAGAGAAATGTCACCCCCAAAGCAATTAATGCAGGCTGCGCGGGAACACAAGGCTTGCATTGCGAACAACACGAGGTAGTGAGGGGAGGGGGGAAGGGTAGAGGGGAGGAACTTGCCCCCCTCACCCCAGGCACCTGGCGTGGCCACTGGGCTGCTTCTTTCTTCTTCTGCTTTTGGCTGCACACAAGGAAAGCAGCAGAAGTCTTTCTTCCTCTCCCCCAAACTCCTCCAGAAATGAGTCTTTGGGACCCTGCAAGGCCTCCTGCTCCAAGAGGCTGCACCAGCATGACAAGTCTCACAAAGACTCATTTCTGGCGGAGTTTGGGGGAGAGAAAGAAAGACTTCTGCTGCTTCTGCTGCTTTCCTTGCATGAAGCCAGAAGTCTCTCTCCCTCTCTTTCTCTCCCCCTCTGAGAATGAAGCTGGAGACGGTATCCTGCGATCCCAAATAAAGAACGATCGATCGGTAGGAAAACAGGGTGGGGAATTTTCCTGCAGACTTTTTGGGGATTTTCCCAGGGTCTCTGGTCTGTGGGATTTAAAATTATGAGTTTGGTGGTCTCTGAGGTCCAAAAGGTTGGCAACCTCTGCTCCAGAGGGCTGCCCTGAAGGCAGAGGGGAGCCACCTCAAGCCCCCAGGGGTCTCTCGTGGCTTCCATCAGACCGTGCCACCCCTGGAGAGCAACAGCCTGAAGGATAGCCCAACCCACCCTGGTGCCCTTGGTAAAACCGCTGTGGGGCCGGATCTGAAAATCTCACCCTGCTGTCAAGGTGGGCTTCCACCCCCAGTCTAGCGCCAGAGGCTTCTTCTCCAGGGAACTCACCTGGGTTTTGGTTTTCTTGGCATTGATGCGGTCGGGCTCCTCGCTGTCAGACGCCGCCTTTTCTCGCTGCCTCTTGGAGCTCTTGAGAGGAGAAGAAACCTCTTCTTTAATCTTCTGCCACGGAAGGAGAAAAAAAAAGCAATGTGGTTTAAAGGGAAGGGACAGGGCTAGTGCTTGCCAGGGTTTCTGGCCTCCTAAAGGCTTCACACTCAGGCCTAACAACACCAGGGGTGTTCTGGCCGGGTGGCTAGCGGAGCTGGCAGCAGAGTCAGACAGTAGTGAGGAGGGAGAAACCTGGGCCAGTCCTGGAGGCTCAGGAAGGCTCGGACGAGGGCTCTGCGTCAGAGGCAGAGATGGGGCCAGGGCTGTCTGACAGTTATCAGCTACCTTTAGAGTCGGAGATCAGTGGGGAAGAAGAACAGCTGGAGCCTGTTCCCAGTGTGCACATGCACAGAGCTGCCAGGAGAAGGGAACAGCTAAGGAACAAGGGTCGACTTGGGAGTAAAGCCACAGGTGGACAGTGAATGGCCCCTCCCATAGGGAATAAAGAGGATGAAAGTGGGGGTCTTTTGCAGGAGACAATTAGTTCGTTGCAGCAGTGCGAACATCTGCCTGTGCCTCTCAAGAGACTCTGTGCTGAGTCCTTCCTTGTCAGCACTGCATTTGAAAATATTTACTTGGCAACTCTCCAGGCTAGATAAGGTCTGTGCTCCTATATTGCACCCTTGAAAGGCTGTTTGCCAGGCCTTTGGCTGAATGGGAAGGCAAGAAGTTCACCTTGGTGGAATAAAAGGGGTTTTGCCAGGACAAGGAGTCTGCTTAGTGCATTTTGGGGAGGCCTAGGTCAGAACAAGGGGTTTTCCTGAAGTGGCAGAAGGAACAAGGAACGGAGAGATGGACGGAGATGGAGGTTTCAGGTAAAGCACCACCACTGATGGGGGGAGAAGTTGGCTTCCCCACTGGAAGGTCAGCACAGGTGAAGACGGTGAGAATGTCTGACTTGGCTGTGAGTTTCCCTCCCCTCCTCTGTACTTTCCCATTGGGGTTTTTCTTTCACATGGTTTCTTGCTTGACACAGCTTGGAGCTGGAGGGGGGTTGTAACTTAAAACAAACTAGGTCATTCCTAGGTCAAAGGACATCCTAACTGCCGGCTGGCCTGAGGCAGAGGAAGGAGTGGCCAGGCAACCAGCTAGTGCCCGAATTGGACAATGTGATTTATTGTTTTGGGGAAAGTGAAACTTTTGCTTTTAATGAGGTGGAAAGCGCAGGATATCTCAGAGTTGGCTTTCCACCAGCTAATGCCAAGATGAGGTCTCCAAAATAAAATAAAACAAAAACAAAAACTGTTCTTTTGAGAATCTGCCTCGGAGTCCTGTTTGAAGTAGGGCCAATACTTGGCATCCTGACACCCAAAGGATGACACCAGAAGATGCAGAATCCCAGCTAGGGGATTAAGTGGAAGCCGGCAGAAACGAGGAATGCGCGGAGGCTTCAGAGGGGTAGGGAAGGGCCAGCTCCATCGGCCGCGTTTCTCTTCGTCTCAACAAGATCTGACCCCTGATGGGAAGGAAGGCCAAAACTCTCGTCACACAACGTACTTTGGTGGATTTCTTGACCGAATCCGCCTTGCTGTCGTTACTGGATGTGCTGGCTGCGCTGGGCGAGTTGCGGCCGCTGGATCGGATGTCCTCATTGATGGGTGAGGCCCGCCCGTCTGGGCTGGTGGGTTGCTTCTTACGACCGCTGCGAAGTGTAGACATCTGCTGGTTAAAAAGAGAGAAAGGCAAGATCAAAGGCTGCTTCTGGGAGGCTCAACCTTGACTGGCAATGCAAATAATTTGCAAATAAAAACTTTAATTCTCCCCCAAAGCCATCTTGAATTGGTCAAGCGACTATTAGGACACCATCAAGGACAATTCAAGTCAGGATCCAAACTTAGTGCGGTCTTGACCGGCTCCCTTTGGGACAGCAGCCAAAAAAGCCAATGCAATTCTAAGTTGCATCAACAGAAGGATCAAGGGAGGTACTAATACCATTCTATAAAGCCTTAGTAAGGCCACACCTAGAGGACCGCATCCAGTTTTGGTCACCACACTATAAAAAGATGTTGAGACTCTGGAAAGAGTGCAGAGAAGAGCAACCAGGATGATGAGGGGACTGGAGGCTCAAACATACGATGAACGGTTGCAGGAACTGGGCCTGGCTGGTCTAGGGAAGAGAAGGACCAGGGGAGACAGGAGAGCAAGTCCTTCCAGTATTTGAGGGGCTGCCCCAGAGAAGAGAGGGGGCGGTCAACCTTTTTTCCAAAGCACCAGAAGGCAGGACAAGAAGCAACGGATGAAAACCAAGGAGAGATTCAACCTGGAATTAAGGAGAAATTTCCTGACAGCGAGGACAATTAATCGGTGGGACAACTTGGCCTCCAGAAGTTGTGGGTGCTTCATCACTGGAGGGTTTTTAAGAAGAAACTAGACAGCCATTGTTCTGACATGGTGTGTGTTTCCTGCCTGAGTAGGGGATTGGACGAGATGTTCCTTTACACTCGCTTATCCTGTTACCTTCTCGCAAAAGTGGGCTTACCGAGCCACGACTCCTTCTCGTCCTCATGCTATGCTTTCCGCTGAGACCGTCATCTTCCTCTTTGACCGGCTTGAACATAAAGGGCGGTGGGTCGACCGGCTTCTCGATGGGAGGGAGCTCTCCGTACTTCTTGAAGTGGATCCGACAGTCCGTGCAGAGAAGGATGTTTTCCCGGCCCCCGTGGTGCCAGTCCTTGGAGGCTGTTTAAAAAAAATGGGGATGGGGGAGAAAAGATGCATTAACCCCGGAAGAAGGGACCACAGATTTAAGGGGAGCGTCACCCCTGGAACCATTTCTCTCCCTCCTGCCACTCTCAGGGCTGCCGCAGCGAAGAGAGTCGAGCTATGGGAACAGGGAGGAAGAGATCATGATGGGGGTTGTCGCCATAACAAAAGTTCCGTCTTCTGGGAACCAAGGACTTTCCCACCAGGTGCAAGGAGGTGGGATCGGAGACCAAGCGACTTTGGGACTGTGACCTGATTGGACCATGTGACGGACGACACGGGCAGGGGAAAGAAGATTCTACTTTTAAGGTGGGGAGCGGGGTTTAGAGTCGGCTTCAGGGTAGGATTCGACCAGTTCGGACCGGTTTGAGCGAACCGGATGTTAAATTTACATCTGGTTTGCCGAGCCATTCGTTGAACCGACCAGCTGGCCCCTCCCCAGGGTCTCCACACGGCCCGTTTTGGATGCAGGTAAGTGCAGGGCCCGCAGAAAGGCTCTGGGAAGCCCCCAAACGGGCCCATTTCTGGCTCCTGGAGGCCTGGGGGAGGCAGTTTTCGCCCTCCCAGATGGAAGTCTCCAGACCCTGGGGAAGGCAAACAACAGCCCAACCGGAAGTTCTGGTAGGCCACGCCCACCCAGCAACTGGGCAGTGAACCAGTTGCTGGGATTTTTAAATCCCACCCCTGGCTGGGGTTTCCCCAGATTTTGCCAATATGACATGCCTAATAAATCTATACTTTGAGGAATACGCCTGCCTTGCAGTTTTGATTCCGTTGGGTGTGTTACTTGGAAAAGAGGATAATGATATGGGCAAGAAAGCTGAAAATGGCTGAAATGAGCAAATTGACATTTGAAATTAGAGATCAAGAAGATAAACAATTTTATAAGATATGGGATTTGTTTTATCAATGGTTGGATAAAAAGACTTGGTAATGTAATCGATTATATAATTTTGTAACAGAAATTTCATAGATTGATATAAAATATAATATAGACATATATAATCACTGGATGAAAGTATAATATAAACTTTATAATAAAATTGAGAATATCTCGTATAAACGATGAACTAAATAGTTTAGTCGTGTATAAATAATAATTGATAAATATATATGAGTGCTTTATATTTATAATAGGGGAATCTTTTTTATAAATTGTGAGTGATGGCTATGAAAGGATAACACAAAGGACCTGTAACCAACTGACACACTGTAAAATGGGAGATGGTTTTTATGTTTTGTTTGTATGTTTGTCATAAAATAAAAACTTCAAAAAAAAGAAAGAAAGCTGAAAATGTAATTATGATTATGTATGTATGTATGTCAAAACCTAGAATCACACTGTTCACTCAAACAGATGTTTAAAGAATAAAAAAATTGAAATTAGGAAATGAAGAGCTGGCCTGCCTTGTAGGGCTCTGGGGAAGGAAAGAAACCGAGCAAATCTGAAGCACCCGCCCCATTTAAATATCTCTTGTGAATGGGGCCTGGGATTCCAAGGACCCCGACATCTACTGGCTAAGGATTTTGGCAGCCGCACATTCACCCTGGCCGGTGATAGGTGGTGGGTGAAACAGGAAGGGTGGCCTTGGCAGGTGCAGTGGTGGGACCTATAACGGCATGTGGGAATGGCCAAGGAGAGGGAGGAAGAGATGCTAAGGAGCGGTCCGATAAGAGGTGGCATTGCCCTCAGATGCACAATGGCTTGAGGAGTAAAAAGGTTTGGAAGGGGAACCTCCCCAACTTTCCAGGCTGTCAAAGAGGACGGCGGGAGGTTCGTACTTTCGCGCCCTGCGAGATTCTGTTGACGTAGCCATAACAACAAAGCAGAATTTGTTTCCTGTCTGGTCGACCCAGGGGAGGCTCACAGGACACACACACACACACACACACACACACACACACACACACACCCCAGGTAAAAATACGTACTGGTGGTGAAGCAGTGACGACACGCATAGCCCTTCAGCTCCTGTTCGCTGTCCTCGCTGTCAAAATCATCCTCGCTGGCCGAACTCAAATCCACTGGGAGGAATTAAGAAGGGAATTAAGGGAGAGAGGGAGAGAAAGAGAGAGAGAGGAGAAGAAGAAAAAGGGAGAGAGAAAAGGAGAGGGAGAGGGAGGGAAAGGGGGGGGAGAGAGAGAGGAAGAGGGGACAAAAAGAAAGAAACTGACTCAGGATATCTATCTCCCTTTTCCTTTTGAGAGAATGGGGGGGCTTGATGCTGATCCTGACTCCCATGCCTCCTCCTCCTCCTCCTCTGATTTGGCTGCTGGAGGAGCCGGTGGGCAACGGACCCCAACAGCATCTAAGCCCAGTTCCAGCGTCACAGCTGGGCCCAGCTCAAAGTGGAGAAAACCAGAACTTTCTATTTGACCCCATGCATCTAAACAGGGATCGATCCCACCCCCCACGTTCTCGGCTTCCTACTTACAGAATTCGCTGGAAGGAGGCCTGGAGGGAGTGTTAACTGGAGTGGAAGCCGTCCGGGTCTTAATTCTCCGAAAGACAGCCTGTCGCCGATGCCTGCGGTGAGCCCGGGAACTGGCAGCTTCTGGGGTTTTCTTCCAATAGTAGTAGAAGGTGATCAGCTCTCCCTGGGGGGAAAGGAGAATGAGAGCTGGATTGCAAGGTTAGCCGAGACAGGTACGGAAAATCCTTGGAGGGAACAGGAAAAAAAAACGCAAAAACAAATTTTGCAAAATCAATTCCTAATGCCTTGGAGCAGGGGTATCAAACTCAAGGCCCATGAGTCGGATCTGACTTGCGGGGTGCTTAGATCTGGCCAGCAGGGCCACCCTGGAAACAGCAAAGGACCAGCCCGCGGTGCTTCTGCCAGCAAAAGGGAACTCAGGAGGGCTGTACGCAGCCTTCCTGAGCTCCGTTTTTGCTGGTAGAGGGTTGCAGGAGGCCATTGCAGCTGGAAATGGAGCTCGGGAGCCCGTTGTAGCTGGCGGAGGGTTGCAGGAGGCCGTCGCAGCCGGAAACGGAGCCCGGGAGCCCGTTTTAGCTGGCGGAGGGTCGCAGGAGGCCGTCGCAGCCAGAAACAGAGCTCGGGAGCCCGTTTTAACCAGTGGAGGGTTGCAGGAGGCCGTCGCAGCTGGAAATGGAGCTCGGGAGCCCCTTTTCGTTGGCAGACCACTTGGGAAACCCCAGGCATGAGTGACCTCAAGCTGGCCACGCGCACTCCAGCCCCCCCAAAGTCAAACACAACCCTGATGTGGCCCTCAATGAAATTGAGCTTGACACCTGGAGGATAGGGTCGGCTCTCCTTTTCAAAGTTGCACTTCCATATCCACCGAAAGCCTGTCATCATCTCAAGTCATCCAGGTCCTGGTTGTCCCAAAGGTGCTTTTTTTGTCAAGAGGCCACTGGTTTGTTTTTTTTCTTTGAAGACGTTTCGCTTCTCATCCAAGAAGCTTCTTCGGCTCTGACTGGATGGTAAAGATCAGAAGGATTCAAAGAAAAAAAAAGGAAAGAAAAGGAAGTCCAGTGGCCTCCTGAAAGAGCACCTTTGGTTCATATTCACTGCCTTGATCTGCTAGCATTCCCGTCACGAGAGAAAGGAGTTAATCCTTTAACATGAATTAAAAGTGTTAAAAATAGCTAAAATTAGATAATTAAAAGAGGGAAGGGGAAAGGAGGGAGGGAGGGAGAGGCGGCTGATAACCTGGGATTGGGAAAAAATCCACTTCTATGATCTCCTAACTCAGAGCTCTTTACACAATACTAAAGTCGTAAGAAGACAATCTATTTTTAACAAAATCTTCCAAGTATACAGAGATGTTTGGATAATTAGGCAATCAAAGCGCCCGCCACGAGAGAAATCGGCAGTAATCCCGCAGCGTAATGAATCTGGCTCGCGTTCAGAAAATCAGATTCCAACGAGAGAGCAGGTGTAATGTGGAGTTTTAAAGCCCGGTGGATTGATTTCAACTCTTTGTGTGTCTGCGTGTGTTCCTGACGGACTTCTTAGAAGCTGACAAGTCGGAAGGAACACTGCCTCCAATTGCCCACAAGAGGGTGTGTATGTGACTCTGTCTCTCTATTCTGTCTCTCTTGCACTCTCTCTCTACCCCGCCCCCCCAGAATGATCTAACCATCTCCGCAAACCACAACTCCAGCTGCCAGTTTGGAAATCCTCTGGGGAGCAAATATGGTTAGCTGATGTAGCTACTTCAGTGATGGCTTGCGGGAGACGAAGGGCTGGAGGTAAATGACCAGGCAGTGCATGGATTGGGGCAGATTGAATTAGTCTTCTGGGGGTAAGGAGTGAAAGAGTGGGGTGTTGCAAGAAGCAAATGGGAGAGCAGGAGGGATGAATGGAGGGAGGGAGGAGGCAGAAGGATGGAGAGATCATCAGTGCACGAGAGGTCCTAGTCAGTACTAGCCCTGATGATGTTACCTAGTTGGGTAATGAAATGTCTGCAAGAAAACAAGCAAGCTCAGAGAGCACCAAGTCAACTCATGTCAACCCTGGGCTACAAATATCCTTCCTTCCTTCCTTCCTTCCTTCCTTCCTTCCTTCCTTCCTTCCTTCCTTCCTTCCCTTTGGTACTAGCACTGATGATGTTACCTAGTTGGGTAATGAAATGTCTGCAAGAAAACAAGCAAGCTCAGAGAGCACCAAGTCAACTCATGTCAACCCTGGGCTACAAATATCCATCCTTCCTTCCTTCCTTCCTTCCTTCCTTCCTTCCTTCCTTCCTTCCTTCCTTCCTTCCTTCCTTCCTTCCTTCCTTCCTTCCTTCCTTTGGTACTAGCACTGATGATGTTACCTAGTTGGGTAATGAAATGTCTGCAAGAAAACAAGCAAGCTCAGACAGCACCAAGTCAACTCATGTCAACCCTGGGCTACAAATATCCTTCCTTCCTTCCTTCCTTCCTTCCTTCCTTCCTTCCTTCCTTCCTTCCTTTCCTTCCTTCCTTCCTTCCTTCCTTCCTTCCTTCCTTCCTTCCTTCCTTCCTTCCTTCCTTCCCTTTGGTACTAGCACTGATGATGTTACCTAGTTGGGTAATGAAATGTCTGCAAGAAAACAAACAAGCTCAGAGAGCACCAAGAAGCCCACCAAAGCTGGATGCAGTCCTCTAGGTGTGGTCTTAGTAAGGCTTTATAGAGTGGTATTAGCAATGGCGATTGTGTCTGGCTAACGAATTAAAATGCTGGAATGGAGCGAATCCTGGAGGATTATAGGGGGCCTGGGTGGTAGGGGGCCTGCTGTGCAGACAAAGGACCCGTCAAGGAAGCAGCTGATGGGGAAGCCCCCCTCCCAAGTGAGTCAAGCCGAGAGAACATCAATCAAACACGCACTGCATGTGCCTGCCGACATGGCTCACCCCTCGCGCAGGGGACAAAAGCCACCCGAAACATTAACACAAGGAGTTGTGGATCAAAAGGAGGCCCTGAGTACAAAGGGGCTGCTTTGTAAATTAGCGAGTGGGGTGGGGTGTTCTTTGGTGGCAAAGAAGCCAACCGCCATCCGTCTGGATGATCTCCCTTGCGCCTCCTCCTCCCACAACCTGCCCTGCTCCTAAAATGTCCAGGCCCAAATGGAGACGGCTCTCAACGTCTATGGAGACACTCGGTCATGCAGGTCATGGTTGCCCTAAAGGTGTTTCTCCCACCCCCCAATTCAAGAGGCCCCTCAAATATTGGAAGACTGCTCTCCTGTCTCCCCTGGTCCTTCTCTTCCCTAGACTAGCCAGGCCCAGTTCCTGCAACCATTCATCGTATGTTTTAGCCTCCAGTCCCCTCATCATCCTGGTTGCTCTTCTCTGCACTTTTTTCTAGAGTCTCAACTTCTTTTTCATAGCGTGGTGACCAAAACTGGATGCAGGACTCTAGGTGTGGCCTTACTAAGGCTTTATAGAGCGGTACTAGTCTCTCCCTTGATCTCGATTGTATCTCTCTGTTAATGCAATTTAGGATTGCATTAGCTTTTTTGGCTACCGCTGCACACCACTGCACACAGCTTTCATCGGGACAGGTGCTACTATGGAAAGTTTTTAAGTAAGGGTGTGCTGGGATGGGGCCTGCCCTATTTCCCATCAAGCTAGCTTTAATTTCCTACTACTCCTCTTTTTACTTCTCCAATTTACATGGCTACCCATCTCCCCTGAAGGGAGTCTGGGCAGCGTAGAACAAATCTACTTCCAGCAACACTCGTTCCAGATGCTTTCAAAATTCAAACGAAGAAGTAAATAAATAAATACCAATGTTCCTTGGAGACATGGATGAAAATATGGATTGTCGGCTCTAATAAAGGAGATTTCAAGGGTGTTTTGGAAGAAGGGTGCTGGGCCTTGTGGGCGAGACTGCCCTCTAATGCCAGAATGTAGCATTACATGCCCGAACTTGGAGCAAAAGGAAGATTTTGTAACGTGTTTGCTAAAATTAGCGACAGCTTTAGGGATTGGATGGCCCTGCTATATTTACACCCAAACCAGAAGCCAGTTAAAAGACCAGCCGTATGACAGGAAGGGAGAAGAGAAAGGATGACTAATGCAAACCAGAACAGAGAATTATTATTATTATTTTAAAAAAGCAGTTTAGAAGCACCAAAGAATCATTGAAAAGATAAAACAGGGGACCGACCATCCATGCTTTTTGTCCTTACGGAAATGCTAAATAAACAAGGTGCAAAACTGCACATTTTGCATCATGGATTTTTCCAGCGGTGAATCTAGGCCTTTGGATCTTTTCAGCTTGATGGATGATGAGACTTGCGCCCCAAAATTACTGGCAGGCGTCAGGTTGAATTCCCCGGATGTTGGTTTAATTCAAACTGGATGATCTGAACCAGAGGCCAAACCTTTCTCACCAGTTAGTCCAAGGGCCTTCAAACTTGGCAAGTTTAAGACTTGTGCACCTCAACTCCCAGAATGCCTGAACTAATGTGGACGGGAGGAGGAATCCTGGGAGTTGAAGTCCACAAGTCTTAAAGCGGTCAAGTTTGAAGACCCCTGAGTTAGGTGGTCTGTCACCTTCTGAAAATGTATTAAAAGGTTTGTAGAGTTTCCCCACACCTCACAGCGGTGACTTTTAACACAGAATGGCTCAAATTCTCTGCAAAGCGCTTGCAAAACCCTCCTGTTTTCTCTTCTCCACCTCCTGCTAAGCTAAGTGGGACGACTTCCCCTTTTGCTGTGCTAAAATTTGCTAAAACGACACTATAGGGCTCTGCACACCAGAACAACTAGACACAAGGGCAGTTTTTCCCGCATGCCATCCCTCTCCTAAACAACTAATTCCCACAACACTGTCCAACTATTTACTAAGACTGTATTACTGTTCTTCTTCTCATCCTTCCTATTATCTATCTCCTCCCACTTATGACTATAACCTTGTTGCTTGTAGCTTTACGGTATATATTGTTTTATTTGGTTTCCTAGTATGATTTGATTGCTTATCTAGTATCCTATGACTATCACAGTGTTATATCTTATGATTCTTGATGAATGTATTTTTATGTACACTGAGAGCTTATGACTAAAGATAAATTCCTTGTGGGTCCAATCACACTTGGCCATTAAACTAAACTAAACTAAACTAATTTCTGTTCTATTTCTATTCTATTCTATTTCCTATTCTATTCTATTTTTTACTCTATTTTATTTCCTATTCTATTCTCTATTCTGTTCTATTCTGATTTCTATCCTATTCTAATTTTATTTTGCATTCTATTCTATTCTATTCTCTATTCTATTCTGATTTCTACCCTATCCTAATTTTATTTTGTATTCTATTCTATTCTATTCTGATTTCTATCCTATCCTAATTTTATTTTGCATTCTATTCTATTCTATTCTATTCTAATTTCTATGCTATCCTGATTTTATTTTGCATTCTACTCTATTCTATTCTGATTTCTAGCCTATCCTAATTTTATTTTGCATTCTATTCTATTCTATTCTATTCTATATTCTATTCTGATTTCTACCCTATCCTAATTTTATTTTGCATTCTATTCTATTCTATTCTATTCTATTCTATTCTATTCTATTCTCTATTCTATTCTGATTTCTATCCTATCCTAATTTTATTTTGCATTCTGTTCTGTTCTGTTCTATTCTATTCCATTCTTTATTCTATTCTGATTTCTATCCTATCCTAATTATATTTTACATTCTATTCTGTTCTATTCCTATTCTGCCAATGGGGGGTTTCCAGATTAAGCATTGCTGCCCCAAACCCCAATTCCAGGTTTGCAAAGGGAGGGATTTTGACTCTCTCAAGTCCTAGGCAAACGTGTTTCCTCTCTCTATCTGCCCTTCCTGGTTTGTGCAATCTTATTATCTCGGTGCCGGCATCAAAGTGGCAGCTGTCAGGGTCAGCCTATATAATGTAGGCTGGCAGTGTTACATTTAATGATGGGTAGAGAGGGCGGGGGAAGAGAGTGGAGGTGGTTATATCTGTGTGTGTGTTTCCCAAGGTGATAATTGAATGACAGAGGATGGTGGGAAATCCATTTGGAGAGGGGGAGAGTGGGGAGAGCAAAGAGAAAATGTTTTCCCCCCCTCTCCCTTCTTCATGGAGGGCAGCTAATGGCTGTCAGAGAAGGGAGTGGGGGAGAATCTCAGTTATTTCCTCCCTTCGCTTGGAGCAATGGGATTATCTAGCATGATACAGTTGGGGAAAATGAGAGGGTTGCTTCTCTCCAGCAGCCAGGATATGCGATGGGTTTGCAAATCGGGGATCCCGTTCATTTATAAAAGAATCATTTTGATCCCCCCGTTTAAAAAAGCAGCCGGGCGGCTTCTGTCCCCTTCTAACTGCGTCTGTTGGCATCCTAATCTCCCGTCTTTTATAATTCAGTGGCACTAAAAACAAAGCTGTAAGTTACTGGGGGAGACATTCATGATGGAAGGGGAGGGAGATAAATTGCTGCCGAGCAGCGAGCGACATACAGCGAGGCACCTTGCTAATTAAAACTAGATTACACTTGTCATAATAAACACTTATTCCGAGTTGTAAATCAGGGGCTGTTTTTCTTCTTCTTGCTGGTTCAGAAAGCCTCAGCAAGGTTTGATGTGAAACGGGTGTAAATCTTTAGAAGATCCCACGCCCTCTCTCTGTGCAGGAGAGCTAGTTTCACACTACCAGGGCAGATTCCAGCTGTTGTAACTTAATCTATATATCTATATATCTATATATGTTTCAGATTTTCATCTATATAGGTCGTAGTCTTGTCTCAATCATGGGACAAGACCAATACCAAGACTCATATATATATATATATCAGGTGAAATACCCCTCACACATCATCACAAAACCTCCAGAACCGTAAAGCCTACAAACTTGAGATTTGGCCCGTCTGTTCCTCTTGGCTTCTAGGGGCTCACTAAGAAAGGATTTTTCCAAATGACCATCAGAGCCATTAGTATTTCCTATATTATTATTATTAACACGCTCTGATGCCAAGGAGTTCTACTCCTCCTCCCCACCTGGAAAGAAATCTCTTCCAAATGCAAAACACAAGAGGAGTTTCAGTTTCAGAGCACCAACCAGCTTTAGTACAGAACAGTTGAGCTAAGCCACACCCAGGCACCTTGCTGTCTCCTTGCTCACACAGCAAATACTGTTTCAGTTTCCAAACAGCCCTCAACTCTCTCGCACACTGACAGGACACTAGCCAGATGATTACTGATGGATGCTAGTAGGCAGAGGCAGAATTTTGTCCCCTTACTTTCCTCCCCCAAAACTAAGCCCGACCACATAGTTTCGTAGCGAAGCATGGGTATCAAGCTAGTGTGTATGTATATATACATATTTTGTAGGCAAAAGTTTATATATATAAACTTAAAACTGCCTACAAAAATGGGCACATACTATCATATGTGGTTGACATGTGGTCAAGCGAAATACACAAAGGGCTGGAAAAGATGATAGGAAAGCACGTAGAATTTAAACCGGAATTATTTTTTATTAAGTACAATACCAGGTAAACTAGATAAGAAAACATGTATTTAATATTGCAGGGTTTGACAGCAGTAAGGATTGTTATTTTGCGCAATCTTGGAAAAATGAAGAAACACTGTGAGATTTAATTTAATTTTAATTTAACTTAATTACATTTATATGCCGCCCTTCTCCGAAGACTCAGGGCAGCTTACAATCTTTGGAGCACAACCCAATGCGCTCAGCAATAGCCTTCATTCCATTGTATATGCCTGCTTATTACTAAGTGGGGGCAGCTTATTGCCCCCAACAATCTTGGGTCCTCAATTTACCTACCCCGAGAGGAGGGAAGGCTGAGTCCACCTTGAGCCTTGTGGGATTCGAGCCTACAGTAATTGTAGGCAGCTGGAACTTAAATGCAGGCATTTAACAGCCTGAGCCACCAAGGCCCTTAAAATGAAGAAATGAAGAAATAATAATAATATTAAAAAGTACCAAGAGTGTGCAGAAATGGACAGATTGACATTGAGAATTAAACTGAAAAAAGATACGGCATATTATCAAACGTGGAATCTATTTTATCAATGGTTGGGGAAACTTCCCTTCCTTCCTTCCTTCCCTCCCTTTGGTCCAAGCACTGATGATGTTACCTAGCTGGGTCATGGAAAGTCTGCAAGAAAACAAACAAGCTCAAAGAGCACCAAGGAGTCCACAATCATTGTCCTCCTTCTCCTCTTCCATCCCCTCCCTTCTAGCACTGATGATGTTGCCTAGTTGGGTAATGAAAGGTCTACAAGAGAACAAGCAAGCTCAGAAAGCCACCAAGGACCCCTCATGTCAACCCTGAGCTACAAAGTTCCTTCCTTCCTTCCTTCCTTCCTTCCTTCCTTCCTTCCTTCCTTCCATCCATCCATCCATCCATCCTCCCTCCCTCCAGTACTAGCACTGGGTAATGAAACTTCTGCAAGCAAACCACCAAGCTGCGAGAGCCACCAAGGAGCCCTCATGGATTCTGCTCCTGCGAAGTATGCCAAGATACAACTCTCACCATCTTCAGTATGCAAAGAACCTTTTTCACACTGCATACTTTTCGTTGCTCGCCCAGATGGACTAGAAGCGTGATATTCCACTTCTGAGGAAAACCCAGAGGCTGCATGTGGGCTCTAGCTGAAGGCCACCTTTTCTACGCCGGTGGCTCTCCAGGTGCCTAACGAACAGCTCAAGATCTATTTCCGACTCAGGATCACGGCGTTTCGAGATCTCCTTCTCCATCACACAAGAGATCCGCTTTCTAAATGCAGGTCCAACACCCCCTTTTGAGATACTAAGGGGTTACTACGCACGAAGCCGGCCTCCTTAAGTTGAGCATTTCAATCCCAGGATAATGTCTATCAGCGCAACCGTGGGGTGGGGGGGATGGGGACGGGGATTGGCGAGGGAAGGCGAAGTAAATAAAACCGAAGATGAGATATATTCCGGCTTATTTTCTTTTTTAATACTGGTAACTAAATTGTGGCGCCGTTGCCATGGCGACCGTCCACCCCAGCCTTGCCGGGGAAGAGCCCTAGATGAGGGACACGTGAGATGCTCCGGCAGAAGGTTGGAAGGGCAGGCAGATTCCAATTTTATAACAATTTGCCATAATAGGGGAAGAGATGAGAAGACAGTCAACTGGAAAGAAAAAGAGAAAGAGCGTTTTTTGTGTTGCAACAAAAGAGGGGGAACCATCCGTCTGAGCTAGCTGGCTGTTCTCCAGTTGACACCTGTATGTCTGATGAGCACAAGCGCCCGCCGCATCGAGCCACGAAGCAGAACTGGAGGGGGAGCTTCTAACAACGCCGACAACCTCCGCAAACAAAAATAAGGAACAAGGAGCATTGGCTCGTCTCTGGAACGACGATAAAGCCGGTGGGTGCAGACAAAACAAGCTTTTCAACTCATGTCACAACCCTTCTTGGGCCTCCTCTTATCTGCCCCCTTTGAAGTTTTGGCAGGTGGGGTGGGGTGGGGTGAGCCAGGACTTCTCCAAGGCTGAACTTCAGAAGACCTTTTCTGTTGCCTTCCAAGCAAATCAGCAAAAATCGATCGATTTCAGCTCAAACAACTACAGCGCAATTTGGCCTCTGACTCCATTGCTTCGTGCTTATGTGAGTTGTGCCGAAAACATGCCTTTGTACCAAGGCAAGATGACTTAGGAACATAACTGAAGGGTCAGCCAACAATCTGCTGCAGGTTTTAAAAGAAACAAAACTCACTTAGGCTAATATTTTGAGGGATCTTCTGTGCAGATCCATTTTAAAATGATTTACTACCATGTTTCCCCGAAAATAAGACCTACCCTGAAAGTAAGACCTAGCACTATTTTCTAAACCTGACCTAATATAAGATCTACCCCAAAAATAAGACCTAGTGCAAATCTCCAGTTCCAAGAAGACTTTTCAGGGAGCAACCATGCACCGCAAAAACACCCCCTACACACTCACACCCACTATTTGGCACCATAAATATATAAGACCTACCCCGAAAATAAGACCTAGTGTGTTTTTGGGAGCCAAAAAAAATATAAGACAGTGTCTTATTTTCGGGGAAACACGGTACTATGAAAAAAACCCCAGTATCCTATTTTTTTGACCATGCTGTGATAAGAGGAAGTAAAGTAGTAATAAATAACAAAGGCAAGAGTACAGCACCCCGATATGCAGCTTGAGAACACCCCAAGATTAGTTATCTTATGAATGGTTAGATAGAAGAATAAGAAACTGAAATATGTGGCAATAGTAATAATATACTACAATTGATTCATCTTGAATGAGTAAGAGAATGAATATAATTTAGCAAGAAAGAGATATGTTTTTAAAAGATCACAATTATAATGTCAATGATAATATAATAATTGAATAATATGATGTAAAATGTGGTTTAGAATGGTTTATAAATATAATCAAGTAAGAAATGTACAATATTATTATTATGCGCACAAGATGTATGTGCCCAACCGACACACCGTAAAATTGAAAGATGGTTTTATTTGTTGTTAAAATAAAAAAACTTTCCCCCCAGATTCTCAGCATGATGAACAATTTTTAAACAACAGACCTCAAAAAGAAGTCACATCTCTATAAATGGGGAGCGAACCCTACTCCCTATGAGCACTGATTACGTTACCTAGTTGGGTAATGAAACGTCCGGAAGAAAACCAACAAGATCAGAGAGCACCAAGGACCCCTCAGAAGCTACATCTTCCCCAGTAGCACAATTAAGCTTGGACATTTTCACACACACACACACACACACACACACTCCAGAAACTACACAATAAAGAGGGCTGTTTGGAACAAAGAAATGAACTGGAAGGACAAAGTGTAATTTTACGCATTTACGGTGAGATATCCTTGTCTTACTTATTTGCACGGGGAAAGCTGGAAAAATACGATCTTCGAGATGCACCACAAACAGCAATCCTCTAAAAGCACAACACACAATAGATTCCCACCCGCCCCACTTTTGCCCAAATCTTGCTCCCCGTCGCAATTCCGTGCCTGCTTTCTCCCTATGTTTATACTGTTAGCTGGTCGTGCCATGCGCTGGCTATTGCCGAGGAGATAAAATGGGTGCAGGAAATGCCCTACGCGCCATCTGGAGCTTCTGGTGAGGAGGCTGGACCTAAAGATACACAACTTTAGGCCACACTTGGAATACTGCATCCAGCTTTGGTTGCCACGATGTGAAAAAAGATGTTGAGACTCTGGAAAGAGTGCAGAGAAGAGCAACGAAGGGGGGGCTGGAGGCTCAAATATATAAAAAACGGTTGCTGGAACTGGGTATGTCTAGTTTAATGAAAAGAAGGACTAGGGGAGACAGGATAGCAGTCTTCCAATATTTGAGGGGCTGCCCCAAAGAAGAGGGAGTCAAGCTATTCCCCAAAGCCCCTGAGGGCAGGACAAGAAGCAATGGGTGGAAACTCATCAAGGAGAGAAGCAATTTGGAATTAAGGAGAAACTTCCTGACAGTGAGAACAATGAATCAGTGGAAACTTGCCTCCAGAGGTTGTAAATGCTCCGACACTGGAAGTTTTTAAGAAGAGATTGGATAACCATTTGTCTGAAGTGGTGTAGGGTATTCTGCCTAAGCAGAGGGTGGACTGGAAGACCTCCAAAGTCCCTTCCAACTCTGTTATTCTATTCTATTCTATTCCATTCTATTCCATTTCTATTCTATTCCTATTCCATTTCTATTCCAAATTCTATTCTATTCTGTTCTTGTTCCTATTCCATTTCTATTCTATTCCTATTCCATTCTATTCCAAATTCTACTTATTCTGTTCTTGTTCCTATTCCATTTCTATTCCTATTCTATCTTTGTCTCATCTGCCCCCCGTCTTCTGTTCTTCTTCTGTTTAGAAGTTTCACCTAGAACCGAATCTTTCCAGATTTCCAAGGAAGCCTTTCAGTTTGGCAATGACCACGGCCAAGAGAGCGGTAAAACACAACCAGTCCTTCAGCTGCTCACAAGTTGGTTTTCATCCCTGCTCTGAAGAAATTAGCCTGCGCGCTCTAGTTAAAAAGCTTCGGAGATGAAAAGGCGAACCAGATCAGATTTCTCCCCCAAGTCCTCCAAACAGCAAATAAATCCAAAGAAGGCAGACGAGAGCGTTATAACACAGGGTCCTTTCTTTTGATCCTGCTGGTGGTGTTTTTTTCTTTCTTTTGTGTTCTTCTTCTTCTTCTTTTAATAAACTTGAAAAGCCTTGGAACCCAAGAATTCACTTCTGAAGCACGGCAGGAAATATCCAGACATATCAAATGGCGGTGGATAATAGCAGGCCTCGGACTGCCAGATCAATAAAGTCCTTAATCTCATGTCAGGGGGAAACGCTCCCTTGGCCTTCCATCCCTCGCTGGCCATTAAGAAGAAGTGGTATATATATATATATACACCACACACACAACACACACACACACACCTACCTATTTAACAATGAAACCTGCAAACTTATTGTGTGTCCTTGGTCAGGACTGTGCCCTGCAAGGAAAGCTAATGAATTACATTCCGAGTGGTTTTATTCGTGGGCATTTCTGATCTTGGGAGATGGGAAAGACCAGACGTAGGAAGAAGTAATAGCAAAGCCAGGCCTTCTGTGAAGCCACTGATGGCGCTTTTGAAGGACAGTTGCCATTATTTGCTGGCAAGAAAGAGGGGAGATGGGGACTACAGCCAAGAAATTAAAAGATGCTTGCTCCTGGGGAGGAAAGCTGTGGCAAATCCAGACAGTATACTAAGAAGCGGAGACATCCCCCTGCCGACAAAAGTGCACGTAAGTCAAGGCTATGGTTTTCCCAGTTGCAATGCATGGCTGGGAAAGCTGGACCATAAGGAAGGCTGAGCGCCAAAGAATGGAGGCCTTTGAACTCTGGGGCTGGAGAAGAGTCCTGCGAGTCCCTTGGACTGCAAGGCCATCCAAACGGTCAGTCCTGGAGGAGATCAACCCTGATGGCTCTTCAAAGGTTCTGAAGATGAAACTCAAAGACTTTGGCCACCTTGTAAGAAGGAAGGACTCACTGGAGAAGAACGGTTGAGGGCAGAAGAAGAAGAAGAAGAAGAAGAAGAAGAAGGGGACAGCAGAGAAGGAGGGGGCTGGATGGAGTCCCTAAAGCAGTTGGCGTGGGCTTAAAGGGACTCTGGGGGATGGAAGAGGGCAGGAAGGCCTGGAGGAACGTGGCCCATGGAGTCGTGATGGGTTGGACACAACTTCGGAACTAACAGCAACAAAAGAGGACAGTGGCGTAGGGTGTATGGCCTTGGGGTCACCTCTGTGGAAAAGGCGTCGGGCAGAGCTCTTGAGAAAAGCTAGCTGTCTTCCACAAATCCTGTGGACTGGTGGGCAGGTTGGGATGGGCTTGAGTGTAGGTGACCAGGCTGAGCCCAAGGAAGGGAAGAGTCAAGGCAGTCATTAGTCATGAGTGCTCTTTTCGCCCAGAAGGGATCTAAGTCCAGCTCACCTTGAATTCCTTCTACTCTTATGTCCCGCTAATTTTCCCTTGGCTGTTAGTTGTTCGGATTCTCATGGAGAGCTTAAGGCTTAGAGTAAACCTTTACGCCTGGATCTCCCAATTTCTTTGGTGCTCGACCAAGAATAAAGGAAGAACCACAGTCCAAGAAAGCAAGAAAGAAGGTTTCACCACCGCTTGTCTACACAAGGACGAGGGATTCTTACCCCATCAGAATCTCTAGGGAAATCTGAGTTTACCTGAAATGGGGGAACACCTGAGATGTTACAGTTAGGCTCCAGGAAGGCGGAAGAAACTCAAGCTAGGACTAGACAGGCCGGGACAGGATGCAAAAGAAGGAGGAGGAGGAGGAAGAACCAGCTCATAATGCTGGGAAAGGTGGAAGGAAAGAAGAGGAAGGACATCAGCAAGGTGGGAAGGACTCAGTTACAACTGGTGATGTCGCTGCTAATAATAACAGTGAGGATGATGATAAGATGAGCAAATCTTTCCAAATATGCCCGGGTTCTGGAGGGTGCCAGGAGGCCTGGATCTCACTGTCTATCCAACCTGCTTTGCGTAACAACTCCAACTTGGAGAACAATCATAGTCCAACGCCATTGTCAGACCATCCTGGATGGCACTACCTTCCAACTTTTCATTGACTGAATAATCCAAGCTCTGTTCACAGCTGGTTGGGATCATGCCTGGAGGTTTTTAAGAAGAAACCGGACAGCCATTCAGAGGTGGGTCTCAGACGGTTCTGACCAGTTCTGGTAGCGGAAATCTTGAGTTGTTCGGAGAACTGGCCAATCCCACCTCTGACTGGAGATTTGACAGTATCCTTCCCCTGCCATACCCACCAAGCCACGCCCACAGAACCGGGAGTAACAAAAAATGGAATCCCACCACTGCAGCCATTGGTCTGAAATGGGTCTAGGGCCGTGATGGCGAACCTGTGGCACGCGTGCCACAGGTGGCACGCAGAGCCATTTGTTGCCGGCACACGAGCCACAGGCAAACTTACCTCACTGCGCATGCGGGTGCCTCACAGATGATTTTCGGCCTCTTTGAGGCCTTTTTTCGGCCTTCCAGAAGCTTGAGGAAAGCCTTTGCCGACCAAAAAACAGGCCCGTTTCGTCACTTCCTATTATTTCCAGAAATACCGGAAGTGACAAAAGGGGGCCATTTTTCGGCCTACAAAGGCTGCAGAAGCTGTCCTCAAGTCTCTGGGAGGCCAAAAAAGCCCTCAACCGGGCCGAAAATGAGCTGGGAGCTGCAGTGCAGGTAAGGGGGTGGCAGGGAGGGATTGCACATGCATGCACAGGGGGCTTGTGGGGCGGGGCATGCACACTGCCTTCTGGATGCTGGCACATGAGCGCACAAGCACAGTTTTTGGCACAGGAGCCCAAAAAGGTTAGCCACCACTGGCTTAGGGTCTCCTGCTTAGGAGTAGAAGACCTCCAAGGTCCAACTCTGTTATTCTGTAAAGGATTGTGCCTCTCCACCCGCTCCCAAAGCTCTTGTGTCTGATCCCTTCTTCCAATGGGTCAGCAGGCCTTTTAAATCTTTTTTACTTACACACACACACACACACACACACAGAGGGGCACCGTCGTTTTTGGGAACAACCCCAAGTATCATATGGGTGCCCCAGCTTAGAAAGGCTGATCGTGACTCCTCATTTCGACCGTCCCCAAGTTAGGAAGAGAGTGTTTGAGGGGGGTGGGGTGGGGTCCTGCGATGTCTTCATTTAAACACTAATTAGGCATTTTGGAGTTGATGTTATTTCCACGTTTCAAGGCGGCGCTTGAAGTGGCTTGCCGAGGGCCTGGATAACAATAATTTAGGCCAGTGAGTTTGTCTGCTAGCCTGGGACATTAAAAAATAAAGTCATCCACCAATGACAGAAATAACAGGAGAGTTTATAAATATCCTGCCCTTTGGCTCGGGGTGTGGAAAAAATAAAGCTTGCACCAAAAAAGGAAAGGTTAGCTTGGGCCTTAACGGGGAGGATGACAAGGGGGATGGGGAAGAAGAACAGAGGAGGAGGAAGAAGAGGGGGAAGAGGAAGAGGAGGGAGAAGGAAGGGAAGAAGAAGGAGGACCCATCTTTGAAGCCCAGGAGACAACATTACAAATGCTAAAGATTCGAACAATTCCACTGATGGCACTCTTTGTGTGTGTGTGTGTGGGTGTGTACACATACACTCATAACCCCCCCAAGTAACCCCCTCATCTTCAAAACTAAGAGCCGCAAAGAACCCTGGGAAATGTAGGCCTCTCTAAGCAATCAGAGTTCTCCACTTGACAGGGGAAGAAGGAAACACGAGCCAACCGCCAGTAGTTTAGACCAACAGAAACAGAGAGAGAGAGAAAGAAAGAGACAGAAAGAGGGAGTGAAAGACAGAGGGAAAAAGAAATACAGAGGAAAGAACGAAAAGAGAAAGAGGGAGAGAAAGAGAGAAAGAGAAAGACAGAAAGAGAGAAAAAGAAATACAGAGGAGAGAAAGAGAGAAAAGAAAGACAGAGAGAGAGAAAGAAAGAGAGAAAAGAGAGGGAGTGAAAGACAGAGAGAAAAAGAAATACAGAGGAAAGAACGAAAAGAGAAAGAGAGGAAGAGAAAGAGAGAAAAGAGACAGAGAGAGAGATACAGAGGAGAGAAAGAGAGAAAAGACAGAGAGAGAGAAAGAGAGAAAAGACAGAAAGAAAAAGACAGAGAGAAAAGAGAGAAAGACAGAGAGAAAAAAGAGAAAGAGAAATACAGAGGGAGAGAGAATTTTAAGGGGTTTAGAATAGGATGAGGACGCACAAGCTGGCAGTATCCACCCTGGCTCTCCTAGAATGCCAATTGTCCCCTCACCCCCCAATATCCAGGCGCAGGCCAACATATACGCTGCACCCTTTCCTGGCATTTGGGCAACAGACAACGAGGAGAAGGCCCCAGCAGGGCACATTTTGCCAGCCCCAAAATCCGGAAAGAGGACATGGCATCACGAGAAGAGAGCCTGAATAACCCACCCATACCCTCCCTGCTGCTGTTAATATCCAGTGCTGGCTGGGCAGGAACAGGGCGGGCTGCAGAGGGAGAAGAAAAGAAAGAAAGAAAAAAAAAAAAGAAAAGAAAAGCTGGCTTGTTGATGTTGGCAGCCGCTTCCCGGCCTAATGGAAAATTTCGGCTTCGGGTGCATCAGGAAGCACACCAGTTATGAAAGGCTGGAAAGGGAGGGGGTGGGAGAGAGAGAGAGAGATGGGAGGGGGCAGTCTTTCAGCTTCTGCAAAATGACATGCCTGCACAGCACGTCCGGGGCGTGCAATGGAACTCTGTGCAAGCCCAGGAGCTGTGTAAATGAAGGAGAGAGGGCTAGGGAGTTAAGGCTGTCTTGCAGCCCCTGCCCTTCCTGGAAGAAATGCTGGGAGGACAAGGGAGGGGGTGGTTTCCCATCCAGCCTGCGGGCCAATGTAGCCCCCACTCCCCCTGAGTGAAGACTGCAGCAGGAGGGTGGCACCCGGCTGCCGGCCACGTGGAGCAGCGGTGGCAGGCCGAGAGCTGCAGCGGGTGGATTATGTAAGGCCAGATTATACGCTCACCAGCTAAGAGGTGATGGGGGGGAGGAGGCAAGGGAGCAGGAGAACAAGGCTGCAAGGGAAGGACTGCAAAACCTCTAATGCACGGCCCACTTGGCCCTCACCGCCCCGGGCAGAGGTGCCAACCGTCACAATTGAAGGCATGTCTTTCCAGCTCTCTTAATGAGCCCCTTTCGTCACTCCTGGCTCCACCCCTCCCCACGAGCCGCGTCCAGGTATCCCAACCTAACCAGGAAGCCAAGAGATGGAAGTCCCACCCCTGGAGGTTTTAAGGCCTAGACGGGCCAAGCGCTTAACCAGGATGGGCTGAGACTCCTGGCCTTGAGGGGGACAGGGGTGTTTGGACTACAAGACCTCTTGAGGTCCCTTTCCCAGCCCTGCGGATTCTGGATTAGACCTTGGCTAGAACCCCGAGAAACAAGATCTTCCCTCCCTTGCAGGCGAGAAAGCTCAGCATTTTCATCCATCTTTCGAGAATGTTCTTTTCTTGTCCTGCACCCATGCTGGCAAGCAACCAGATCCGCTGGCCTCAGTTTGCGGTAAACATGGCAGGGGGGAAAACTGAGATTGCACCGTGCTAGGGTGGGGGTGGGGGAGAAGTTAACCTGTGGGGCCTGAGGTATTTCACACACACCACCCTCCCTGAGGGTTATAACCCCCCCTCAAGAACCAGTTGGGTTTTTTTTTTAAAAGATCTTAAAGAGAGATGTGTTTGGCTCACCCATGGTGGGGGCTGAGAAAGCTTCATTCGAGATTCGAGATCACGACGATTTTGTCGATCATGTCGACGATCTGATTTTGATCTTTTGACGCGATCTGATCGATCTTTATTTTTCGATCTGATCTGACGGATTTCGATCTTTCTTGATCTGATCTGATCTCGATTGATCCGGATCCGGATCCGATCCGGTTCCGATCCGCGATATCTCGATCCGGATCCTGATCGCAAAATATCTCGATCGACGGTCGACGATCGAATTTTTAATGACCCAACATAACCTTCCATCTGATCAAATGATCTACCTAAGAGGATGGAAGGACAGTGAGTGGGGCAGCAAGGGCACGGAACTAAAAATAAAGCTCATCTCCCACGCAGTGAAAGAAGAGCCTTAACACCAGCGAACAGATTAGGGACATCTGCGGCCTGAATTTCTATCAAGTGAATTAAAGAATTAAACCCAGTTTTCAAACCTGCATGGGCCTCTTTTCTTTTTCTTCCCACTGGCCCGGGGTTAAGCTCTCCGAAATGGCCTTCTTGCATTTTGTTGGCATTTTGATTTCAAACAAGCCTCAAGTTTCCGAGAAACGGCCCATAAAAACCTGAACAGTAGGGTGTTTTTTTATATATATCTATATAGGGGGGGGGGTGTTTAAAGCTATATATATAAAGCCTGCCCACCAGGAACTCGCCCTGCAGCCGCACAAAATCGCTTTGAAATAAACTGGAGGGAGAGATTTTCTCATCTCTGTCAGATGTGCCTATTTGGAGAAGTTTGATTTACAAAGCAAACATTCTCGCTGGCTTCTATCTCTAGCTGCAGGCTCCTTCAGAAGTTAAAAATACTCTCTTATGCCCAGAGAGGGGGGGAGAGAAAGAGAGAGAGAGAGAAAGAAAGAAGGAAGGAAGGAGAGGAGAGAGAGAGAGAGAGAGAGAGAGAGAGAGAGAGAGAGAGAGAGAGAGAAAGAAAGAAAGAAAGAAAGAAAGAAAGAAAGAAAGAAAGAAAGAAGGAAGGAAGGAAGGAAAGCAATGCATTTCGGGCTTAGAAGCCGCTAATAGCATAGCAAAATACCTGGGAAGGAATTAAGCAACTAGAGTTTAAGAAGTTCTTAATTTCCTCTCCCATTCCAGCAGGCTTATTTATTCTACATGGTCGCTGTTTTTTTTGGAGACAAGTAAAATTCTTCCATAGAAAATGGCAAAAGGAAGAAAGGGGTGGTGGGGAAACCAGCCAGTTTTGTGGCCCCTTAAAAGCCCAGGCAAGTGAAATTTCAGAAAATTTTGCAGGTGTGGGCCAAACCTCGCAACAGGATTCAACCTGGAAATAAGGAGAAACTTTCTGACAGTGAGAACAATCAATCCATGGAACAGAAGTTGCTTTTGGAAGTTGTGGGAGCTTCATCACTTGAGGCTTTCAAGAAGAGACTGGACTGCCATCTGTCAGGAATGGTGTAGGGTCTCCCGTTTGGGCGGGGGGTTGGACTAGATGACCTATAAAGTCCCTTCCAACTCTGATTATCTGTATCTGTATAGGAGGGTCTCAGATGCAGCTTTAAAGAGATAAAAATTGCGGTTTCAAGGAGATGTGGTTTTGGGGACGGACGGACACACACACAATCTTCAGTTCATCTATCATTAAGCCAACCCCCCCCCAAGTCTGTCGATTGGCACTGGGCCACAGCATGCCATAAACGGATCCATGGATACAAGCAAACCCCTATCCATGGGATGCAAGGCAGTACACGGAACCAGGCCCCCTCCGGTCCACGGGAGAAAAAAAAAATCTATCCACAGAACCGGTCCCTGATGCCCAAAAGATTGGGAGGCCACCGATCTATGCCATAAAACGATCTGGTTTTGATTTAATTTTCATGTGTGAGAACCCGACCGACGTTTTGATTTCTGGCCTAGCCTAAGTTTGGCACCCACTTGCAAAGATATACTGGGGAGCCACTAAAATCATGCCGATTTACTGCAGACCTAGTCATAGCAAACAGAATTGTGGGCACCATGTTGTTTCTGCTGTCTTAATTTTTTTTCTCTCTCTCTCTCCAGTTACCAGTAGTTGATTAACTATGGGAACTGTATAATCGATTACACCCCTGCAAGTTTGTCAGGAGCTGATGTGGATTGTTATCTCAGCCATAACCTTGTTGGTAGAGGGACCAACACAACAAAAGGCATTTCTTAAATGTGGAAATGTCCAGTCGTTTTCAGCCTCCAGAGGGTCTCCGGAGCCCGCGGGAGGCTGTTTTCGCCCTCCCGGGGGCTCGAGGGAAGCCTCTGCAGCCTTTGGAGGCCGAAAAACGGGCCCGTTTCGGCACTACGGTATTTCCAGAAGGCCTGTTTTTTGCTCTGCAGCCTCCAGGAGTGTGAAAAAGGCCTCGAACGGGCCGAAAATCAGCTGGGAGGCGTGCGCATGCCCAATGCAGGCAAGCAGGGTTGCGCGCGCATGCAGAGGGCGCATTGCATTGTGAATGCACGCACGCACTTTTGGCACACCACAACAAAAAGGTTCGCCATCACTGCTTTAGAGCACTTTAAAAACAACCACCACAACCATGTGCCAGGCAAGGTTTTGGAATAAAATAAACAGAGGGCAGGATTCTTTAAGGGGGAAAATGGGTGGTTCAGCTTGGGTGAAGTTGAGTTTTTGCTCTGTTACGCCCCGCGAAACAAATCTGAACGCTTCCAGTTCTCCAGGGGCCTCAAGTTGTAAGCCAAGGGCTGGATGTAGCATTTCGAAAGAGGCAGCTTTCTGTGGAAGTGCAGAGTGTTCTTCCACCCATCTCCCCACCCCACCACTCCTGAGTCCAGCTCAAACTCACTGATCCTAGTGCAGTGGTGG
>CM019158.1:10270474-10300046 GCA_009733165.1 Naja naja | reverse complement strand
CTATCATCTCTCTGCCTATCTATCTATCTATCTATCTATCTATCTATCTATCTATCTATCTATCTGTATCTATCCACCTATCATCTCCTATCAATCAATCAATCTATATCTATCCACCTACCTATCATCCATCTCTGTCTCTCTATATGTATGTTTATCAATCAATCTATATATATCCACCTACCTATCATCTCTCTCAATCTATCAATCAATCCTTTATTCATTAAACATGAAACTCAGTCAACTGAACATTCAAAAATGCATCACAAATACCAGTGACTGGTGCTGATGGTTGATAGGGGTTGTTGCCAGCATCCTAGGTATCAACCAAGTATCTTCTTAAAATGTACAATGTTCTGAGTAGTGCAATTGTTTATCATCACCATCATCATCATCATCATCATCATTAAATCTACATATGTAAAACGAGCATGCTGTTTAAAAATCAACTGCCCCGATGGCCGCACCCTGCAAAATTCCTGTAGTGTCTCCAGCTTAAGGGGCCGATGGTCTTGAATTGGCCCTCAGGAGCCACCACTTCAGAGCTACTTGGCCATGCAAGTTCCAGATGTCCAGACTAAGAATGCATATGTGCCTAGTTCACCCATGCCTTGGGACAACTGATAAGCATTCCCTTGCAAATCAGGGTTTGTGGGCAAGGCCTCTTGGTGGGGAGGGGCAGGGGGCATCTTTCTAATGAAGAAACTGGATTTGATTTGGGCTCGACCCTCTGGAAGCCAAGGACGTTGCTTCTACCAGCCTGGCTCATCCACCGCTTGCAATGGGCTATTTTCAAAGCTTTAAATCAGGGGTGTCCAGCCTTGGAACAGCTTTTAAGACCTGTGGACTTCGAGTCCCGGAATTCCCCAGCCAGCCAGCAAGAATTCTGGGAGTTGAAGTCCGCAGGTTTTTAAAAGTTGCCAAGGTTGGACACCCTTGGCTTAAATGGAGATTTTGGTGCTCTGCAAAACGGTCTTGTTTAGTTTCTTTGCTGCCTCCATACCAGGGGCAAAATGGGGATCCCCAAGCACCCTGTTAAGGGGGTCCTTTGGCCTTTGGATGAATCAGAAGTCAATAAATTTAAGAGTCCGCAGTCTAAAGAACTAAGGAGAAACTTCCTGACAGTGAGAACAATGAATCAGTGGAACAAACTTGCCTCCAGAAGTTGTAAATGCTCCGACACTGGAAGTTTTAAGGAAGAGATTGGAGAACCTTTTGTCTGAAGTGGTGTAGGGTATTCTGCCTAAGCAGGGGGTGGACTAGAAGACCTCCAAGGTCCCTTCCAACTCTCTTCTATTCTATTCTAAATTGCAAGGGGATCAATTCAGTCCGAAGATGCTGCAGAGGAAGACTTACTTATACTTTATACTTTATAAATAGCCCAATTCTTGCTATTCTTACTTTATCACTTGTGCGGAGGACAATTTTTATGAGATTCTCCCAATTCTTTCCTCCATATCTAACTCAGTTTCTGGGATGTTTTGTTTTTGTTTTTTAAATCTGCAGGTGGCAGATAAAAGCAAGGACTTTCCACTTCTGGTTCAGATTCCTCAGCCATCTGACCCGCTAATATTTTTATTTTTAATTCTCTCTTAAAAGATCTGAATTGTTTTCAGTTTGACTTTAGAGGCCTGGATTAAAAAAAAACAAAACATAAAAAAACTGCACGGACAAGATGAAAGTGCCAAAAGAGAGAGAGAGAGAGAGAGAGAAGGAAGGAAGGAAGGAAGGAAGGAAGGAAGGAAGGAAGGAAGGAAGGAAGGAAGGAAGGAAAAAAGAAAGAAAGAAAGAAAGAAAGAAAGAAAGAAAGAAAGAAAGAAAGAAAACAACGTTCAAGTTAAATAACCCTGCAATCTTTACTGCAGTAAGAACTCATTTAAAAACCATCAATTTAACTAAGTGGCTACAGCCAATTGAATAATTAAAAAAAAAGACACTAAAGAATCGTGTTATTATTGAAGACTTGGTGGATTATCCTAAACACTGAAGCATATTCCGGGGGAGGGGGAATGTTAATAGTTCTGTTTAATCACAGCTTAACAATAATTCATTTTATGTCTGCTTATCCGGGCTGGGTCTATGGCACAAGGTTGCAGCGCAACGGGTTTGTTGTGATTAGGATTCCAGGCGATCCCTTTCTGAAATTTCTTTAGGATATTCCCCCTCCCCCAATTGGTTGGCTTCTCCAATCTACTGATTTTGGTACCTGTGGCTTCAATATCTCCCAACACCCCCCTCCCCAATGAATGGGGGGTGTTTTCCTCCTGCCTTGCTGTCCTATTCTAGATGAATTTTCACAGCCCAACATGGCTCCGGATTTGGATATTTAAAATACTAACTGGAGACCCCGGGATTGCCAAGGGATGGACTGCTTCCTTCTGCTGGAAGAAAGTGAAGAAGAAGATGAAGACAAAGAAGAAAAAGAAGAGGAGGAAGAGGAGGAGGAAGAAGAGAGGAACAAGAAGAGGAAGAAGAAGGAGAGGAAGAAGAGGAAGAGGAAGAGGAAGAGGAAGAAGAAGAAGAAGAAGAAGAAGAAGAAGAAGAAGAAGAAGAAGAAGAAGAAGAAGAAGAAGAAGAAGAAGAAGAAGAAGAAGAAGAAGAAGAAGAAGAAGAAGAAGAAGAAAAACAACCACCACCCAACGTTTAAAAATAACTTTTCAAATAGACATCCCTCTTCTGGGCTCCCTGCTGCGCCCACCCACCCACCCCCCAAATTCCACATCCTGTAATTAAATTGGTTTGCAACCTTCTGGGAATGACTTCCATCTTTACCCAAGGAGCAGGGGAGAAGCTAAGCACAACACAATACAACACAGGAGGGGTTTTTAAATCTGTGGCCTGGGATTGTCGAGGATCCTTTACCAAATTTGGGACCTAGGAAACTGACCAGAAGCGCATTCACATCTTTCGCAAGGAAGCAAAATATGAAAAACAAAACAAAACAAAACAAAAACCAACAACCACGAGATGAAATGCTGTACCTCTTCTAGCAGCCACGCCCAAACAAAGGGGGCCCTTAATTATTTTGCAAAAGGAGGAGCTGTATACACACACAACCCCCTCCTCAACACCCACACACACGCCTTGCAAATCTGCCTTCCTGCCACTTCCTCTGGAAACCTTTTAGCATCTTATTTATAACCTTGTATTTTTATTCTAAGCGGCCACGACGACCCTGCTCCGATAAGCGGGACCGAGGTAGATTTATGGGGGTCTATTTCTAAGGCCTGTGGGGTGCAGGTAGGGGTGTCAGGCAGAATGGGGCCTCTTTTGGAACATGGCACAGCTGGGCATCACCACCACCCCCCTTTATAAAACAGTGGCACGAAGACATTCAAACAAGGGGGTCATCGCTCTGCAAAAATACCCAGTTGCCATGGCTATGGACGGGTGTGAACGCCCGCCAAGGGGGGGGGGTGTCTCCCTCTCTCTCCACCCCACCCACCCCCCATGTCGATGCTCCTCTGCGTTCCCACTGGGACATAATTTATGAGGTTCGCTGGTGTCCTTGCCACAATGTGTAAACAGGAGGTTTGGGTGGGTGGGTGGGTGAGGGGAGCGGGGGGGAACAGTTATAAATAACCGAGCCCGGGGTTAGGAGGAAAGCACGCCAAGGCCTTTGCATGTGGGCGGTGTATTTTGCCTCCCGAAACAAAATAGTGTGGCAAGATACACAACGTCATTTATGTGCTGGCTAACGGGCCTCTCACATCAAGGTGGCGAGGACCCGAAAGCTGCCCGAGTCAAGGAAGGAACAGGGCAGCAATAGTAGCCGCCAAGGATTGCAATGAGGTGGGGTCTGGAAATTGGTGTGTGTGTGTGTGTGTGTGTGTGTTTTCGGATGCTGCCATTTTGTTCCCACCCAGATGCTTCATCCCTGGCACAACCAGCGGCTAAAGCCAGCCGGCCAGCGGGAAGCTCTCTACTGCCCTCCCGTGAGGTTCAGGCGTCGTAAGGAGCGGTAGAGTAAAATAGTTCGTTTTGGGCTGAGAAGGTTGTGCGAACGCAGCTACGCGGGCTTTGGGAAGCTGCAGAAGGCTTTTCTTTTGAGGGCAGCCCTCGGTGTGTGATTCCTTGAGGGGGTGGGCTTTAAGACCTGATTGTGCATTTTAGGGATACCGTTGGTGTGTGTGTGTGTGTGTGTGTGTTCCATTACACTGCCCGGGGCTGTATAAAAAGGAGATAAAGAGGATATAAATGATGGAATGACTGACTCTGCAAAGCACGGGTTGCATTAGCTGAGTGTGTGAACCAGGACAGCCAACTATATACATGGGAGAGAGACAGAAGGAGAGAGAGAAAGAGAGAGAAGGAGAAACAGAAAGAGAGACAGTAGCTGTGCTGGAGAAAAATGGATGATGGATAGATGATTGATAGATATAGATATGTTGGAGAAAAATAATGGATGATGGATAGATAATTATAGATATAGATATACACAGTCAACCAATTGAATATAGATAAATAGATGATAGAAAGATACACAGCCAATAAATTAGAGAGACAGACAGAAAGAGAGAGATAAGATAGATAGGGACGAAGGGAGAGAGGGAGAAATGGATGGAGATACAGTAGATAGATAGATGGATGGATGGATGGATGGATGGATGGATGGATGGATAGATAAGAGATAGATAGGTAGGTAGCAGGCAAAGGAAGGAGGAGGAGAGATACAGTAGATAGATGGATAGATAGATGTTTAGATAGATGGATAGAAGGATAGATTGATGGATATAGATAGACAGGGAGGGAAGGAGGGAGGGAGATTTGATGGATGGATGGATGGATGGATGGATGGATGGATGATAGATAGATAGATAGATAGATAGATAGATAGATAGATAGATAGATAGGAGAAAAATGATGGATGATGGATGGATAGATAGATAAACAATAGATAAATAGATATAGATAGAGCGCTTCTTAACTCTTTAGTTGGGTGGTAGAGTGGTAGAGTGGTTAAGGCAGCCAGCTAGGAGTTCTAATCCAAACCTTAGGCACAAAGCCAGCTGGATGACCTTAGGCAGCCCTTCTCTCTCAGCCCTAGGAAGGAGGCAAAGACTGACTGGGGAATTCTGGGAGTTGGAAGTCCACAGGTCTTAAAAGTCACCAAGGCTCGACACTCCTGCGCTACAGCATCGCAGCAAAAACCTATTTTTTAATTTATTTATTACCCAAGTCACAATAGTCATTCCCCTGCAAGGCATCTGAACAAGGAATGCTCTGGGCCAGATGGGACTCTTTCCAAGCTACGCAGTTTGGCCCCGTGCAACCCTGCACACAGCACACACACACACACACACAGAGCCACCTCTTTTATCCCCCCCCCACAAAATGCAGAGCCTTTAATCTTCCTCTCCAACAGCTGACCCGGATTAACGACTCTTCCCGCCCCGGCCAAGGCCGCCCCCTCGAGCCCTGCATTTCCTGCCAGCTTCGGTCCCCGGCTATCCATCACCCGCCAACCTTGTGTGCACGATGGCTCCGGCCCCGGGTTGCCAGGCAACGGGCGCCAGGGGAAATCGGAGAAGCGCTGACAAACAAGCCAAGAGGCTGCAAACCAAGGCTTCTCTCTTGTCCTTTGCTTCTGGGGGCAAATGTGGAGAATAACACTAACCAAGATCCCCCAAACCAGGAGCCCCCCCCCCAAAGCCAGGCATGCTTTTTGTGCTGGGGGGGGCACTGGAGGAGCACCCCCTAACCTGGGCTGGGAGCCTTCAAAGCAAGGAAGGGTTTGGGGGAATCCCTTGTTCCCTGTCTTTCAAAATGCTGAAAGGTGGAACAGGATTGTGAGATTAGTGGGTATACAGCAGGTTAAAGGAACAATGACAGCCTGGGCGTAAAATTTCGGATATAATATACAATTAGAAGCTTGGGAAAAATTATGGACTAAAAATTATAAATTGACTAGGGCTGCCGCATATAAGGAGAACCTGTATAAAATGTTTTATCGTTGGCCTCTAGCTCCAGCAAGATTGGGAAAAATTTATCCAAACATGAACCCTGAATGCTGGAAGTGCAAAAATAAACAAGGTACCTTCTTCCCCATGTGGTGGTCCTGCCCCAAAGCAAAAGAATATTGGAATAAAATTAGAACATGGTTGGAAGAAATTATTGGATCCCAAATAGCATTTAAGCCTGAAATGTTTTTGCTAGGGATAATTAGAGGAACATTTAAAAAAGATGTTGAATACCTCATAGTACCTATCCTAGCAGCAGCAAGAATCATCTATGCCCAAAGTTGGGAACTAGATAGTATCCCTACAGACAGTATGGTCATAAAGAAAATTATGGACTGTGCAGAAATGGCGAAACTCACTTCCGAATTACAAGAGAGGGAAGAGAAAAAATACTATACAGTCTGGAAAAAATGGCACGATCGGTTGGATAATAGGACAGTAAGAACAAAAAGGATTTTTTAAGGATTTAATCCAGGTTGCAACCTTCTGCAGGTACTATCCCTGGGAGTAAACCCAACTTGAGGGTTTTAATTTTCTCAACTGTTTAATTGTATTCGGCTTGTTTATTTGTTTAATTGTCTTTTTATTGTAAATTTGTCCTGTTTTAATGTTCGCCGCCCTGAGTCCTTAGGGAGTAGGGCGGCATACAAGTCGAATAAATAAATAAAATAAATGAATAACTGAATTGGTAAGGGGCTGGGGGCTGTGGCTCTAGGAAGCTCCCACCCTTGGGAGCTGCCAAAGGACAGGAACTAACAGCCTTACAAGGTGGCATCTGAGGATACCTCCCCCCGCCCCCCGAGCAAGAAAGATTTACACAGATAAGATTAAGAGATTAAGACAAGAAGGGCATTGTTGGTTTGCTTCTTGATTCCTCTCTCCCTACCCTCCCCCCAAAAAACCCTCAATGGAGGCACTGGTCCAAATTTTGCATGGTTCCCCTGTTGAATCGCCTCGGAATAAATTTTTACTCCCCATAAGCGAGCCAAAAAAAATAGGTGCTTTAAAAGCCACCTGATAAAGGAACGGAGATGGGAGGTAGCAAAAGTCCATTTGCTCTCAAATCATATCAATTCCCCACCTGCTAGCCAAAAATATAAATATTTTCCCCATGGCTCAGCAATCTGAGAATACGCCGAAAGCTGAGCTCCATTAAAGTTGCCAAATGCAGGAAAATAATCCATGCCTGATGAAGCTTTAACCCAGAAGTTGCCAAGATCTCCTATCGTGACTCAACCGCCAAGCCATTCTAAAATAAAATCGGATTTTTTTTCCACCACCCCCCCACCCTTTAAGATGATATATTAGATCACCCTGCTCTGTGGGTTTTATGTTCCCTGCAAACTGGATTAGCGCTCCTGTACGCAGCAATGTTTTGATCCTCAGAGATGGGAACTTCAAAATGAGAGTTACAGAAGCAGAAGGACGGACGCCAAAAGAAAGTGCTAAGTATAGAAGCTAAAGGAATAAGAAACATGTGTGGAGTGAAAGCTGGATTTCAGAAGGAGCAGTTGTCCCACCGCCAGATTTTCCAAGCAGTAGAGATTCACTCTGCTTTCTTCTCCCTTGGCCCCCAGGCCATGATTTATGCTCATCGGTCTTCGGCTGATGGGGTTCTCCTGCGCAGGAGGTCTTCTACTGGCCTTCAACCAGGGGTGGGATTCCACCTGGTCCGACCGGTTCTATAGAACTGGCTGTTACGATTCTGCGCAGTTCGGAGAACCAGCAAATCGCGCCACTGGCTGGCCCCTCCCCGCCCACTCAATCCTTACCCTGGCATGCAAGCCATCAAACTTGCCTGCGTTTGGTAAGTTGCTATTTTTCCCTTTCCCCTCCCCCCCCGACCATCAGCTGTTCAGCTGTGCCGGGAGATTTAGATTAGCTAGAAAGCAGGAAATGGTTGGATTTCTTGCTTTCTAGCTAATCTAAAAGCAGAGCTGAACCTTCCTTAGGACTGAAGCTTCTATATTTCAGTGCAGGCTCAGGCAGCAGATTGCAGAAAGGTAGCTCTCTGAGTGAATCTGTGCTTCTGCAAGCAACTCAATCTGCCTGCCTGCTTTGGGGTAAAAATTGCTCTTTTTTTTAAAATAAAAAAAATTCAATATTTACACAAATATTTATAACATTTACATACAAGCCACGCCCAGCCAGTCACATGACCACCAAGCCACACCCACAAATTAGGCCACACCCATAGAACCGGTTGTTAAGAAATTTGAACCCCTGCTTTCAAATCTCAAGTTCTGCAGCCGTCATAGGGTGCCCTCAAAGACCTCAAAGAAAGAGGAGGAGGAAGAAGAGGAGGAGGGGAGAGGAGGGAGGAGAAAGAAAGAAGGTGGAGAAAAGGAAGGAGGGAGAATAGAGGAGGGGAAGGAAACGCAAGCGAAAGAAAAGGAGAAGAGGAGGAGAAGAGGAATCACCAGATCCATGGGTAGTTTTACAATTATTTGGCTACTTGGTTAACAACCAGAAAGGCTACATTTCAGGACTGAGATACTGTGCATTCAAAACAGTTCACGTTATGGATGTTGGCCGTAACCTTGGGAGACACTGCAGGAATTTTGCTCTGGAAGAAAACACAGGATGCGATCCAAATCCCAGCAAACCACTGGAAGGAAACAAACCGGTTGTCCTTGAGCAAAACCCAACAGTAAAATAAAGTTAAAAATAAAAACAAGGGGCTCTTTCTGATAACCCAACTTAAAACCAACCGTTTAAAACAAAACAAAACAAAACAAAACTGCTCCCAAAAAGAAATGTATAACGAACTCTGACAAACAAGCGAAAACTTCGAGGCCATCGCCAGAGACGACAAATTGCGGCGGATTTTTCTGGGCTTAATCAGAGCATCTTAAGCCCTGCACAGGACTTGTCCCAACTTGCAGGTTAACTGGAAGAAGAAGAAGAAAAAAACTCTTTTGCCTTTTGGGTTTTTTCAAGCCGATCTTCCTTCCTCCCAACGCAACTCACACGAGTTTCTCGGCTCCTAAAAAAATCCCAGCCTTGCTTTGCTCTTGTGGGTTAAGAAAGCAGCTCATGTCCAAAACACGTCTTGAAATGGAAGCGTCAGAGGAAGGAGGAGGTGAAAAAAAAAAACCAAAACCCCATTCTGTCAATATGCCCCTTTTCCAGCCGCTTTTGCACGCCTCCCTGATTCCAATTCATAACTTGAAACGTGGGATTTGAAAGGCTGAAATTATTCTGAGCCGGCCGAGAGGAAAACGCGTGGGGAGAGGCTGGCTGGCTATTCTAAATGCATAAGCTCTGGCGTGACCAATATCGTGCCTCACGGGAGAAGGACAGGGATGAGGAATTGCAACGGATACCCAGCAGCCAAGAAGCCAAATTAAACAGGACAAGCACAGAAATCAAGGGAGGGGAAAAATTGGCGCCTTCCTCCGAGGTCCAAAAGTCACCAGCATCTTCTCCGTGGTCCAGTTTTCTTGGAATCTCCTCTAGTGGTCCATACTGTTCATGATGTCAGATAGGTGTACTCAGAAGGCCATCCTATGAATCCAAGGAAGAGGAATTCCCACGCCCTTAAAACTTAAAACTTGCCGTGTTGCAGCATTCACAGCTTCTGGAGGCAAGTTGTTCCACTGATTCATTGTTCTAACGGTCAGGAAATTTTTTCCTTAATTTCAAGGTTGTTTCTCTCCTTGGTCAGTTTCCACCCATTGCTTCTTGTCCTGCCCTCAGGTGCTTTGCAGAATAGCTTGACTCCCTCTTCTCTGGGGCAGCCCCTGAGATACTGGAACACTGCTATCATGCCTCCCCTGGTCCTTCTCTTGACTAGACTAGTCATAACCAGTTCCTGCAACCGTTCTTTGTATGGTTTAGCCTCCAGTCCCCTAATCCTCTTTGTTGCTCTTCTCTGCACTCTTTCCAGAGTCTCAACATCTTTTTTACATCATGGCAACCAAAACTGAATGCACTATTCCAAGTGTGGCCTTACCAAGGCATTATAAAGTGGTATCAACACTTCACGTGATCTTGATTCTACCCCTCTGTTTATGCAGTCTAGAACGAAGCCTAAGTGAGCCCAGAAGGTGCTTCCTTTGAAGTATAGTTTTTAAATGCCATGGCAGGGGATGTTAAAGGAGAAGGAGGAGGAGGAGGAGAGGAGGAGGAGGAGGAGGAGGAGGAGGAGAAGAAGAAGAAGAAGAAGAAGAAGAAGAAGAAGAAGAAGAAGAAGAAGAAGAAGAAGAAGAAGAGGAGGAGGAAGAAGGGAAGGGAAGGGAAGGGAAGGGAAGGGAAGGGAAGGGAGGGAGGAAGAAAGAAAGAAAGAAAGAAAGAAAGAAAGAAAGAAAGAAAGAAAGAAAGAAAGAAAGAAAGAAAGAAAGAAAGAAAGATGGCTTGCTGTCAGGCAGGCTCACATCAAAAGGGCCTTGGTGGTGCAGGCTGTTAATAGCCTAGCACTTAAGATCCAGCTGTCTCAATTACTGTAGGCTCAAATCCCACCAGGCTCAAGGCTGACTCAGCCTTCCATCCTCTCGGGGTAGGTAAATTGAGGACCCAAGATTGTTGGGGGCAATTAGCTGACTTTGTAAAAATGCCGCTTAGTAATAAGCAGGCATATACAATGGAAGGAAGGCTATTGCTGAGTGCATTGGATTGTATCCCAAAAATTGTAAGCTGCCCTGAGTCTCCGGAGAAGGGCAGGATATAAATATGAATAAAAATTAAAAATTTAAAATAAAATAAAATAAAATAAAAGGTTGGGATCCACCTCACGAAATGAAATGGAAATTACAAATGTGGAGTCAAAGACACAAGGATAGTTGGGTTTTTTTTTTCCCCCGGCGGGAAGGAAAATTGGGGCGCCCCGCCTGTTTGGGAATCAGAAGGATGGAGGTGAACGCAAGGCCCTTTTCTGCTCAGTGTAAGGATACGAGGATTTTAAGAACCGGTTAAAGAGAAAAGGGGGGGGGGGGAACAGCCTTTCCTACATTAAAAATTGGAAGTTCTTAACCAGAGAATAGCTTCTTATTTCAAGAGAGACATAATTATAATGGGCTCTCATCCTTTCAAAGCCAGTTAAGGAGCCTAATCTCTTTTCTTAGCAACATTTAAACTCCCTGTTTATTACTCGTGCTGGGAAGCCTATTACTAAAATGACTTCCTTAATAATAATTTGTGGGGCTGCTGCTTGCACAAAAGCAGACATCCATTGCCTTTCACAAAAGCGGTGTTTTCTTGGAGCTGTATGGAGAAGGAAAAAGCATCCTTGCATTTTCTAGCCCATGCCAATAAATGAATGAATAAATGCACGCACAAAAAAAGACAACTGGGGATGGTGCGGAAATAAATTCTGGTTAGCATCTTAAAAGAATCATCCATGAACTCTCTCTGGGTTTAGGACAGAGTTCCTCCGTTTTCAGCACTGGGGATTTTCCGCTGGTTGTCCTCGCCTTACGACGATTCATTTAGTGACCATTTGGGATTTCAATGGGACTGGAGAAAAAAAGGGGGCTTGTGACTGGTTCCTCACACTTGCAACCATTGCGGGCGCTTGGCAACTGGCATGGACTTACGACGGTTGCTGCTGCATTCCCAAGGTCACAATTGGAGACCTTGCCAGCTGGCTTCCGACGACCAAAAATCAGTGGGAGGAAGCCCCGTTCGCTTAACAATTTCACGACTCACTTAACAACTGCAGCGATCCATTTGACGACAGTGGCAAAATAACTGCAACTGCCGCAAGAAATCCCAACATGGCTTCGCCCCGGTCTTTCCCAGAATGCCCCCTATTCGAATTCTGCCCGCCGTGCAGAGTGCCAACAGCTTCCTCACTAGAGCGATTCCTGGTTTTCAAACCGGGCTCCCAGTCTTCATCCTTCTCCTCATCAGGATCTGCTGGAGATGCCTGTGGACATGGCCACACCCATCACATGAACGTGGCCAACTTCCAAGGCTGCTTCCAGATGGGCCCTTCTCTGCGCTTAAACCCCTCTCTCCCGACTCCTGCTCATTCCTGTTTCTGACCTTCCCTTCGCCCTCTTAGACAAGGACCTACATGCCAAGGGCTGGAGGCCATGTAGTCTGACCCCAGGGGAGAGCAGAAGGAGGTCAAAGAATGGGGAGGGAGGGAGAGAGCTTATAACTGGCTGGAGACCGCAACAGTATGCATGGGTTGTTTTCTTGCAGATGTCTCATTACCAATCCAGATAATGTCATCAGTGTATTATGTTACCTAGTTTGGATAATGGAACGTCCGCAAGAGAGCAACCCAGCTCAGAGAGCATCAAGGACCCTTCAGATCATGGTCTGTTCAGGCTTGCTGGCTGCAATGTCACCAAAGCATCTAGGGCTCCTTTGAAGAAGTGGGCTGGGAGCAGAGATCCTCCATGTGTAACGGAGTAAGACATGGAAGGGCACTATTTCACCAAGAATTGATGCATTCCTTCTGAATACGAGCGTGTAGGCCTGTAATATCTCCTATAATCTATCTATATAAAAGGCGAAAGACCCCTCACGCATCATCACAAAACCTCCAGAACCATAAAGCCTACAACCTTGGAAATCTGGCATGCTAGGTTCCTCTTGGCTTCTAGGGGCTCACTAAGAAAGGATTTTTCGAAATGACCATCAGAGCATTTAGAGTATTTCCTATACTATTATTATTAACACGCTCTGATGCTAAGGAGTTCTACTCCCCCTCCCCACCTGAAAATAAATCTCTTCCAAAGGCAAAACACAAGCAGAGGAGTTTCAGTTTCAGAGTACAGAACAGTTGAGCTAAGCCATGCCCAGGCTCCTTGCTGTCTCCTTCTTGCTCACACAGCAAATACTGTTTCAGTTTCCAAACAGCCCTCAACTCTCCCACACACTGACAGGACGCTAGCCAGGTGAATATCGATGGATGCTGGGAGGCAGAGGCAGAATTCCCCCCCCCTTTATTTTCCTCCCCAAAAACTAAGCCCAACCACATAGTTTCGTAGCGAAGCACGGGTATCGAGCTAGTCCCAAATATAAGACATTCCCAGCAGTGGGTGCAGGACAAGAATTCTTTAAGCCGAGCCTGAAGATTGACATGGCGCATTTCATGCTGAGATGATCTGGAGTACTGAAGGGGACAGGCCAAGAACGGGAGCTGTTAAAACTCGCCCGGAGAGCAAAATAAATAAATAAATAAATCTCTTCCCCCACCCCCCCTCTTCAGCCTCCTGTTATCTGCGCTGCGGGTTTGTTTAAGTTTGGTGTTTTGAAGTCGCACGTCCTTCGGTGTTTCTGCACACAGAAGGAACAAAATGTGCTTTGCTTGCCCGCCCAGCCAGCTAAAACAAACTTCGCCCTGTTGCTTAGAGACTACAAAGGATTCTGGGACTGGTCTCCTTCTTGTGGAGGGAGCCAATTGCTCGGGGAAAGAGAATGCACGCTTCCGCAATTTTTTTTTTCAACTGAGATTAAGAAATCCACAGCTGAAGGGCCGAAAGCCCGAGCCATCTCGGTGAAATAGAAAAAAAAAATAAAAAACAAAAAAAGTGAAATGCACCCTTGAAAAGACAGATGCAACGTGTTGCTCCAACAGCCAAATGTTGCAACCTTGATTAATCTTGGAGCTATCATCCCATGGCTGAAAAGGGGGAAATGACCCCTGCCTGTTCTCTCTCTCTCTCTCTCTCTCTCTCCCTCCCTCCCTCCCTCCCTCTCTCTGCCAGTCTCCAAATGCACAAGTGACGAAGGGCAGTCAAAGGGCAGTCGAGCACAAATTTAGAAGGCTTTGTTCTTTGGGTGGCACCAGCAAAGCTGGAAAGAAGCAGCCTTTCCACCACTGGATTGCTAATCGAAGCCAAGCCCCTTTCGAAGCACGGAATCTCATTCCTCCGATTAAGCGTTTGATTTCAAGGGTGCTAAAAAAATATTCCGCCGGGCCTATGTCTCCCCAGAAACGACCCCCTCTTCCCCCAAAAAATAACTGCAATTGAAAATTGCAATTTAGAAAATTGAGTTCCGACAACTGGAAGACGAAGGAGCCAAAATGTCTACGGAAATTCTCAGTCTTGTCCCAAAGCTGCTGTTTTTATCTCAAGAGGCAACTGGTGGTGGTTGTTTCCTTTGAAGATGTTTCACTCCTCATCCAAGAAACTTCTTGGATTTAGAAGAATCTTCTCGGGGCGAGAAGAAGCTGAAGAAACTTCTTGGGTTAAGAAGCAAAATGTCTTCAAAGAAAAACAAGGAAGCCCCCTTGCCTCTTGAGGAGAAAAAAACACCTTTGGGGCAAACTTTGAGGCGAGAAGGCAACGAGCTGGCCTATCCAGAAGTTTAAAAGCTGCCTCCATTTCTTCCCCATCCAACTTCCTGGAACTCTGGGCCGTAATGTCTGAAATCGACATTCTATGTTCAGCAACCTAGGGTGGATGCTAAGCAGAGAAACTTGCTAACAGTGAGGACAATGAACCAGTAGCATGACTCGCCTCCAGAAGGTGTGGGGGCTGCATCACTGGAGGCTTTGAAGAAGAGATTGGCCAGCCGTTGGTCTGAAATCATACAGGGTCTCCTGCTTCAGTAGGAAGACCTCCTTCCAACTCTATGATTCAAAGTTCTACATTCCCTCCTTTAGGTGTAGTTGCATAATTCCCCCTCTGCCCATCCGTCACCCCCACATTTTAAACCTTCGCTGATGCTGCTGTTGCAAAATGAGAAATAACCTTCCCTCTGTGGCTCTGTTGGTCCATCCATCCCATCGAAGCCAAGAATCCCGGCGAGCAATGGAGCCGATCGAGCGACTCACAACTTACGCCTGGTCAACGCAAGGCTCCTTCGCTGCATTACAAATGTTCACAAGCACACTGGAGGGGCGGGGGGGTGGGAATTAATGTCTCAGATCTGGGGGTGGGGGTGAGAAATGGACTGATTTTTATTTAGATCGACAAACACGGCTTCCAATCGGAGCCAGGTGTTGGGAAGGCCCCGTTAAAATTTATGAGCTTGCAAACGCACCGATAGGGCCAATTAAGTTGGATCATCATCGTTGTCAAGGATCAGGCTGGAGCAGATGTGTGAAAAGGTGGTGGGAACCTAGCTTGTTTCATTCCAGCTGGGAGCCCCCTGTCACACCCCCCCCCCCAAAAGCGGGCTCAAGGTTGAAAAAGATGGGATGTTGCGAGAGTCAAGGTTTCTTTTAGGCTTCGGTGTCAGGAATACACAACTGAGCCCAAGATTTCTGTCCCTGGGCCAACAATGCTAAGTGAATTTTGCCTCATTTTATGACCTTTCTTGCCGTGTTTGTTAAGGGAGTCCCAGCCATTGTCAAGTCAGTGACAGGGTTGTTAAAAGTGAATCTGGCTTCGCCACTGAGTTTGCTCGCCACAAGGGACAATGAATCCGTTTTTCTCAAGAGGCAACTGGACTTCCTTGCTTGTCTTTGAAGACGTTTCGCTCCTCACTGAAGAAGCTTCATCAGCTTCTTCTCGCAGTTGCCAAGCGGCTGAACTTTGATCACATGACCATGGGGATGTTGCAAACAGGGGTGGGATTCAACCGGTGTTCCTACTGGTTCGGTGATGTAACGTTTTGCATTGAAATGACTAATGACCTGCTCTTGCCTTGATTGGACTTATAGTTACAGTTTGTGTTGACCATGTTTTGGACTTGACTCCCTGTAGCCAAAGGCTGTTCCTGGGAGAGTTTTTCTCCAGCCCAGAAAGTAACTAGGACGTTGGGGGCAAAGTTGGAGCTAATAAAGGGACTCCTACTCATTATCTGACTGTGTTGCTTTTGTGCCACGCCCCTTTGGGTCATCACACTGGCAAGGTGGCAACTGAGAGAAGCCGGCTGCGTAAGAGACCCCCCCCTGTCTCTCCCCGCTTTCCAAAGTGAAGCATCTGCGCAAAAGCAGCCTGATCGAGAGCCCTGCGCCCCCCCCCAAAAAAAACCCCCCAAGCCTTCTCACCACTTCGTCTTCCGTCCAGCACTTTTCGATCAGTTTGGGGACGGGCTTCCTCACCAGGCGCTGGAGGGCCTTCCCGGCATCGTAGTTACTCTCGTGTAGCTGCAAGGAGGAAGAGGGAAAAAAGGCTCAGCAGAAGCAACGCCAGAGAGGACACGACACCATTTTCCGAAAGAGAACCGAAGCAGAAAGCTTAGCAGCTCGGGGCCCAAGACCGTTTTGGGTTGTGAAAGCAAAGCAACATCCCCCGATTCTTCCCACGTTAACAGATCGTCAGAGTTGGAAGGGACCTTGTAGGTCATCTAGCCCAACCCCCTGCCCAAGCAGGAGACCCTACACCATTTCTGACAGATGGGAGTCCAGTCTCTTCTTGAAAGCCTCCAGAAATGAAGCTCCCACAACTTCCAAAGGCAGCTTCGGTTCCACACGTTGATTGTTCTCACTGTCAGAAAGTTTCTCTTTATTTCCAGGTTGAATCTCTCCTTGGTCAGTTTCCTTCCATTGTTCCTTGTCTGGCCTTCGGGCCCTTTGGAGAATAGCTTGACCCCTTCCTCCTCTCTGTGGCAGCCCCTCAAATACTGGAAGACTGCTCTTGTGTCTCCCCTGGTCCTTCTCTTCCCTAGACTAGCCAGGCCTAGTTCCTACAACCATTCATTGTATGTTTCAGTCTCCAGCCCCCTAATCATCCTGGTTGCTCTTCTCTGCACTTTTCCTAGAGTCTCAACCTCTTTTTTATAGTGTGGTGACCAAAACTGGATGCAGGACTCTAGGTGTGGCCTTACTAAGGCTTTATAGAGTAGTGTTAGTCTCTCCCTTGATCTCGATTGTATCCCTCTGTTAATACAATTTAGGATTGCATTAGCTTTTTTGGCTGCTGCTGCACACGGCTGGCTCCTGTTTAGCTGGTTGTCCACTAAGACTCCAAGATCCCTCTCCCAGTGACTGCTATTGAGCCTGGTTTCACCCAGTCTATATGTGTCCTTTGGGTTTTTCTTGCCTAAGTGTAGGACTTTACTTTTCTCTACATTGAATTTCATTTTGTTAGATAGGGCCCAGTGTTGTCAAGATCCATCTGGATCTTGGGCCTATCTTCTTGGGTGTTGTCTGCCTGAGAACTGAGCCCCTTACCCCCTTCTGCCATTCCCATGACTCAGTGGGCTTATGGGTAACCCTTCTCCCTCTCCATCGCTTCATGAATCATCCCGTTTCCTAAGCATGATGCCCGCGGGGCTGTAAAACGAACCAGAACGGGTTGAGTTGGCAGCATAGGCTCAATGAAACTTAACCAACCGTTCGTCCCCCTCGTTAATCAAGGCAGCTTAACTGGAAGCAGACTCCGGAGCCCATCGCTCAGAGAAGCGGGGAAAGAGAATGAGGAAGAAAAGTGGGAAGTCTCTTTTTAAAGATGTGCCAATTAGGCGCAGGGACTGAAGGAACATTAAAAGACATGGTTTCTGCACCTTTCTCCTTTCCACCCCCCCCAGCTTAAAAAAACGGAGGCGTAGAAAGAAAGAGAGAATAATCAATATTTTGAGACTGTCAAGGCTTGTTGGATGTGCAATTTTTACTTTCCTGAAGGGCTCAAGCGAAAGCAAAGCCTGCTTTAATCTCCCTGTGGCTGAAGGCAGGGAAGGAAGGAGGGAGGGAGGAGGCAGGGCTCACATTACCTGTTTTAAAGGCTGCTGTTCATTTCCTCCTCGGTTCACCCTCATTTATCCCACAAGAGGACTTAAAGAGGCCGCTGCCCCCTCGCACGCCTTATTAGCATCGCCTGCACAAGGTGCATGTGTGTGTCTGTGTGTGTGTGAGGAGGCGGGCGTGCATCAGGGCACACCCACGTTGCCACCTTGTGGCCTTCCACGCTCCGCTGTCAGCCACCGTTGGGTAATGAATCTGTGAATTACACCCACCACCACCACCACTCCTGACACCGCAAACTCGGGCGTGTCAAAATATGGTCCTTGGCTTGCAAAACTTAATTTAAAGGCCCTTGTTTTCCCGGCGATCTCACCTTAAGCTCTGAATGGATGGACCTCCAACAGGCTGCATATCTCAGTCATGAAAAACTGTTTTTCCCCTCCCTCCCTCCCTCCCTCCTGCCTGTAATTTTGAGCCAGGCACTCAAACTTCACCCTTAGGATCTTGGCACACTAAAAGCAGCGTGCGTTTCAAATACGACCATCAAGGACACCAGAAGCCGGAGCGCGAGGGCTCGCTCTATGGTAAAATTACAGGCGCCACTATCAAAACGCCAGCTGAATTTTAATTAAGGAATGAATTTACAAGGCTGCAAGATATTAAAAGGATTTCGGCCGGCGATCCGGGGGAGAAGGGAATTCTTTCAGCTTTCTTTCATTTTTCTTTTCTTTTTTCTTTTAGTTGAAAAGGAAAAGAAAGAAGGGAAAGAAAATCTCCCAGCGAGGCGTTATCGGCAATCGGCATTTTTATATCACGCTATTAAAGCCAAAGCTGGGCCTGAAATTTTCTGGCCTTTGATAATCTTGGAGGGGAAACTCTTAAGGCTCTGCCTGTCTCTTCAAATATCTGCAGATGTTTTAATAGAAAGGGTGTTGGGGGGGAAAGAGATGAGGATGTTGCATAGCGACATCCTGGCTTCAAATCCACAGAGGTTCCGACTTCAGCCGTCGATCTGAATGGATAACGGATGAAGAAGGAGAAGTCCCCGATTAGGACTACATTGTGGTTCGCCGTCAGCTTGTGCAGACAGCAGTGGAATCGGACAGTGGGGAAGAATGGGACCAGTCCGGGAGTCTGGAGAGGACTTGGATGAGGGTCCTGCATCCAATGCAGAGATGGGGCCAGGACCATCTGGGAGTGGGGTGCTGACTCTGAGCCTGAGTCTGGCAGCAGTGGGGCAGAGGAACAAAGGGAGCCTGTTCCCAGTGTGCGTATGCACAGAGCTGCCAGAAGGCAAGAACAGTTCAGACAAAAGGGGTGAACTTGAGTAAGGCTTGGAGGTGATTGGCCCTCCCATAAGGTATAAAGGACAGGCAAAGGTAGAGAAACCTTTGCAGGAAGCAAAGTCGTTCCCTCTGTTCGGATTCAACCTTGAAGCTCTGTGTGGATTTTGTACTTCGTTTTGACTTGTTACAGTTAATTTGGCACTTCAGTTGTTGGCAGCAATTCAAAGGAGAGAAAGGTGGGTGCTTATCTCGAGGGACTGTTTGGGACTCATTACGGGCTGGGAATGAACGTAATTCCCAGCACTGAAATAAAACAAGAGGTGTTTGGACTAAGCGTGTGCTTAATTACGGTCTTGGGAAGCCTTGGTTAGAACAGTCTACAATTGGGGGCCCTGTTGCCAAGCATGGCAATTGTTCAAAGCGAGCCGCATCCAAACTTACGACCATTTTGCCACGGCTGTTAAGCGAATCCCCAGAGTGGTCGAGCCAGTCAGGTGATCGTTAAGTGAATCCAGCTGTCTCCCTCCCCCGCCCCCAATGAACTCTGGCTGGGAAGGTTGCCAATGGGGATGGGGAGGGAGGGTGCCGTTGTTGTACAGGTAGTCCTCGGCTTATGACCGCGATTTCAAGCCCCAGCATTTCTGCTGTCGAAGCAGATTCACCTGTGAAGAGCTTGCCCTGTTGCTTGTCAGAAAAGGTCTCTAAAAATTCGCATCCCTCTGGGACACAGCACGGACATAACCATGAACTCAACTGCCAAAAGCGTCTGGTGTCAAGGTGATCATGCAAAGGTTGGCTCTGAAAAAGGTGGTAAGTCATTTTCCAGTGCCGTTGTAACGGAACATCACTAAGAACTGTTGTAAGTCAGGACTTCTATGATATATAGGTTGTCGAGAAGGAGAGGAGGAGGAAGAAAAGGATAAGCATGGAGAAGAATGCTCAATGGAGGAAGGAAGGGAAATCAGGAGTTCCGCCGGAAGGGGAGGGCAGGAAGGAAACGTAGCCTTGTCGATAGGCAAATAGACCCAGGAAGGAAGGAAATGTTCCACCAGCTAATATAAATGCTTCAAAACAAAAAAAAAAGGAAGAAAGAAAGAAAAAGAAAGGTTTGCTTGTTCTCTCTGTGCCTTTTGGGTGTAATTAACAATAAATCATGCTGAGGGTTACAGCACCCTGTTATTACATAAATAAAACACTGGGAAAGAACTTTGTCAGGAATGATTTATGTGAAGTGCCACTCTGAAGTTTATTGTATTTCCATAATAAGGAATCACGGAGCCTATCCATTTTTTTTTACCCCATTATCATTTCTAAACACCACACGCCCCTCTGCACAACCAAGAAGCGGTTCCTGGGCATCAGAAGCTGGGCGGGACGGATCTCTGGAAAAGTCCAAGTTTACAGGCCGATTTGGGCTCCCAGCAAAACGAAGCAGGTAACCAACCACTTCTTCCTAGTTGGAGAGCCCGTCCTTCCAGAGGCCATTTCAGGCAACATGGCCTCTGGCAGGCTAAATATTTCCTTCTTTTAAAAAAAGAAAAGAAAACCCTCAGCTCCTATATAAGGCAACAGATAATAAATATAGAGGATAAAGCTGCCTCTCACCATCTCTTGCAGAAAAGACCCTCAAATAAAGGGAGTGAAAGGAGAATGAGACTTTCAACTCTGTTAATCTGTTAAATCTGTTCCTGTCCTATCCTATCCTTTATTCTGCATTCTCTTCTCTTCTGTTCTATATTCTGTTCTATTCTATTCTGTGTTCTATTCTTGTGTTCTGTTCTATTCTGTGTTCTGTTCTGTGTGCTATTCTATTCCTATATTCCTATATTCCTATTCTATTCTTTCCTATTCTATCCTATTCTATTCTATTCTGCATTCTATTCTATTCTTCTATCTATCCTATCTATCTGCTCTATTCTATTCTATTCTGCATTCTATTCTATTCTATTCTATTCTTTCCTATTCTATCCTATCTTATCCTATTCTGCATTCTATTCTATTCTGCATTCTATTCTATTCTATTCTGCATTCTATTCTATTCTTTCCTATCCTATCCTATCTTATTCTGCACTCTATTCTATTCTATTCTGCATTCTATTCCATTCTATTCTATTCCATTCCATTCCATTCCATTCTATTCTTTCCTATTCTATTCTATCCTATCTTATCCTTTTCTGCATTCTATTCTATTCTATTTTGCATTCTATCCTATCCTATCCTGTCCTGTCCTATCCTATCCTATCCTATCCTATCCTATCCTATCCTATCCTATCCTATCCACCTTGGGAAAACCTATCCCCGCAGCCACTTGGATGCATATAAGTCAGTATGTTTGAATTGAGTAGGCAAAAAATCCCTGAGGTTTTCAGACAAACATTTGAATGGCACCTCAGCATTTTGAACATGGAAGGCTTTCCTTCCCTAACCCCAAGTTTGAGGCAGGTCTGTGAGCTGGTCCTGCTCAACCGAACTGCTGGATCTAACTATTCAGAAAAGAAAGATATTTTTTGGATTATTTTCCTGAGGATACACAAGCCGCCCCCTAAGCGAAAGAACCCAATTCCCAAGGCGAAAAACGCACCCCCTAAGAGGGGATAATCCAGAGTGCAATCAAGTCACTGAACTCTCATTTCAGTTCCCGAGAAGTCAGGAGCTTCTTGTCCCACCCAACAGTGGGGACTGGCTGATTAAAAAGCTGCAAAGAAGCCCGGTGTCAGCCTTGGAAGCCATTTTGTTACTTGGAAGCCTGGGAATCTGGGAGGGGAGGATTTCCTAGTGAGGTAGAAGGTTAGACACAACAACATTCCTTTCTCAGAGAGTCAAGGACAAGTAGCCCTGCACCTGTAGAGGAATGTCTGGAGCAGGGCTCCCCAAACTTGGCAACTTTAAGACTTGTGGACTTCAATGCTCAGCTATGCTGGCTGGAGAATTCTGGGCGTTGAAGTCCACAAGTCTTAAAGTTGCCAAGTTTGGAGACCTCTGGTCTGGAGAGATGTCTCCAGTTGGTACAAAGATTGGATTGGGCCATGTGATGGACTGGTGGGTGCAGGGGATGGATCTTTGATTTCTCTTTTGGGAAGGGAAAACCCAGATCTCTCGGATTCGGGTTTTCCCAGATGTGCCAATATGACAACTCTAACAATATGGAACTTTGGGGACATGATTGTCTCGGAGTTTATCAGTTTGCAGTTGGTTGGTTGGAAAACCTCAACTCCAATCAATAACTCCAAGACAGACATCTTCTCAAAGGTTCCTTTTATTAGAGTAGTAAGCTGGCACATCTGGGAAATCCTGAATCTGAAAGTTCTGTGTTTCCCTTCAATAAGTAAAATATTACAAATCCACTCCTTGCATCCATCATTCCATCACATGCCCCAACCACCATCCATCCCAGCTTGAGTCGTCCCTTCACCCAGGTGCAGAAATAACATGACCTTGACTGAGAAGAAAAATGTTGTTATGTTTAACCACATGCGCTCCAAGAAATTCCCCCCTCCCATTTTCCAGGCTCAAGAATGTGGCAGCATGGAAGCTTCTGGTGCTAATATGGCTTCCAAAACTGACACACCCTGGGATGTGTGTGTGTGTGGAGGGGAGGGGGAGCAGAGGAACTTGGTTAGAATGGCTAAACCGTTTATTTCCGGAAAGGCGGAAGTTGGCTTACTGTGTTGAGTGCGTTGAGGGTGGTGTCATCCCGGGAAGCCGCCACACAGCCATCTTCCGTCGAACCGCCGTCGCACATCCCTGCGAAAGCCGCCATGCTCCTTTGAGGCCAAAAGGAAATTTGGATTTCAGCAGGTTGCAACCCTCTTCAAGGCGAAGCCAGCAGAGCCAAAACAATATTGACGGATATTTTTTTCCACCAGGCTGAGCCATCCAGCTTAAAGCTGGGTTTACAGGTAATCCTCGACTTACGACCACAACGGAGAACAGGATTTCAGTTGCTGAGCGAGGCAGGGCTTAACTGAGTCATGCCAGGTTTTACGACCCTTTTTGCCACCGTTAAGGGAATCTATATGAACTGTTGCAAGTTGAGACTCCCTGTAGTGGCGGCACAGTGGTTACAATGCAGTACAGCTAGTCCTCAACTTACAATAATTCATTTAGTGACCGTTCAGAGTTACAACAGTGCTGGAAAAAGGGATATAGCCGTTATTCCTACTTACGACCTTTGTAGCATGATCATGTGATGAAAATTCAGATGCTTGGCAACTAGTTCATACTTATGGCCATGGCTGGGTCCCAGGATCCCCTTGAATGACCTTCTGACAAGCAAAGTCAATGGGGAAGCTGGATTCACTTAACCACTGTGTTACTCATTTAACAATGGTAATGATTCACTTAACAACCGTGGCAAAAAAAAAGTCATAAAATGGGGCAAAACTCACTTAACGAATGAGAGACATAAATTTGGGTGCTCAATTGCGGTCGTAACTCGAGGGCTGCCTGTATTGCAGGCTAATTCTGCCCATAGCCTGGAGTTTGATTCTCAGTAGCTCACAGTCCTTCCAAGGTCGTAAAACGAGGACCCAGATTGTTGGGGGCAAGAGGCTGACTCTGTAAACTGCTTAGAGAGGGCTGGAAAGCACTGGAAGCAGTATATAAGTCTAACTGCTATTCCTTCCTTCCTTCCTTCCTTCCTTCCTTCCTTCCTTCCTTCCTTCCTTCCTTCCTTCCGCTCCCTCTCCCTCCCAGTGGTTAGAATGGGGTATTGCATGCTAACTCTGCCCACAGCCAGGAGTTCAATCCTGACTGGCTCGAGGTTGACTCAGCCTTCCATCCTTCCAAGGTTGTAAAATGAGGATCCAGATTGTTGGGGACAAGAGGCTGACCGCTTAGAGAGGGCTGTAAAGCACTTTGAAGCGGTATATAAGTCTAAGTGCTATTGCTATTTTCCTTCCTTCCTTCCTTCCTTCCTTCCTTCCTTCCTTCCTTCCTTCCCTCCCTCCCTCCCTCCCTCCCCCCCTTTCCCAGTGGTTAGAATGTGGTATTGCAGGCTAAACTCTGCCCACTGCCATCAGTTCAATCCCGACTGGCTCAAGGTCAACTCAGCCTTCCATCCTTCCAGGGTGGGTAAAATAAGGACCCAGATTGTTGGGGGCAAAAGGCTGGCTCTGTAAACCACTTGGAGGGGACTGTGAAGCTCTGCGAAGCGGTATATAAGTCTAAGCTCTATTGCTAAAACAGCGCCCACCTCTGAAACGAATCAGAAAGGGGGGGGAACTGGCCTCGACACCCCAGTGCAGCCCACCTCTCTTCCTGAAAATGCATCCCGTCTTTCCAAGCTTCCTCCCTAATCTGAACAAAGCATGGCTGCTTTGGAGGTGCATTCGTGCGCAGGTGCACCAAGCAAGGCAGAGCAGGGGTGGGGGGTGCCAGGTCGGTTTGGGTTTGCACGAGGTCCTCAGCGGGCCAATTTCTCAACGTGATCGACCCCGCGATTACCTCGCCGCCCGCAGGTACATCAGCAGGTCGCAATCGTTCACCCCGGGCATCCAGACCAGCTCTTCGTGACGCGTCACTGCGTCCCCATCTCCGGAAGGGAAGGGTTGCAGCTCAGGGAGCTTAGCCTGGGAAGAAGAAGGAAGATAAATCAGAGAACTTCTCCCCTCCCTTCACGGTGACACTCGACGTTTTGGTGGGCTGGATATGAGATGTTTGAGCACCTTATCACATTAACCATTTGGTTCTTCTTCCTCTTCCGTTCTATAGTTGGTTTGTGGTCTGTGGCTTCTGCTTACATAATCTCTCTCATCCTGGGCGCCCTTTCTTTTTTTTCTTTTGAACTATTACCATCTGGCAGACAGTACAGGACAATAGAAACAAGGGCAAATAGGCTGGAAAACAGCTTCTATCCCAGGGCAGTAGCTCTGTTCAATTCTAGTGCAATATTAATGCAGTATCAGTTTTTTCCCAATTCAACTGTACAGAATGAGAAGGATGTGTGCTTGTGTTTTTATTTGTATAGTTATAATGTACACTGGCATTTAACTTCGTTGCACGAGGTGCAATGACAATAAACTGAACTGAATTGAACTGAATTGAACTGAACTAAAACTAAACTAAAACTAAACATAAACATAAACATAAACTAAAACTAAACATAAACTAAACTAAAACTAAACATAAACCAAAACTAAAACTAAACTAAAACTAAACCTAAACCATAACCAAAACCAAAACCAAACTAAAACTAAACTAAAGTTTTTCATGTTGCCTGCTGCACTAAGGGACAGGGGTGTCAAACTTAATTTCATTGAGGGCCGCATCAGGGCTGTGGTTGACCTCAGAGGCGGAGGTGGGTGGGTGTGGCCAGCTTGAAGCTACTCCCCAAACTGCTGGCATGTTTCCTCTTCCCCCCGGGTAGACCGGGGCCGAAGCAACACAGGCTGGCCCCTTACATTTTCCAGGATCTGACCACATCACGAGCTGGATCTGGCCAGTGGGCCTTGGGGTTGACACCCCTGCACTATGGAGTTGCCCAGAGTCATTGGCCATCACTTGAGACTTTCAAGAAGAGACTGGACTGCCATCTGTCAGAAATGGTGTAGGGTCTCCTGCTTGGGCGGGGGGTTGGACTAGATGACCTACAAGATCCCATCCCACTCTGATTATCTATTATCTGGCATCAAGTTGAATATTACAAACGAGTTAACTAGGCTACCAGCCAACACTGATTCCTTCAAACGCTACCATTTGTGGAATGGCTTTTTGTGTAGAAACTGCACAGTGATGCGATGCTTGGGGCAACCTTACCTGATGGCTGGGCCCTACCCGGATTTCTCCTTGGGTGCTGTTCAGCCTCCTGCAAATTAAAGACACAGAAGGGTTAGTCAGATTGCCCAGACTGGGCCGTGAGTGCATCCTTGTTCTGACCCACGCCCTTTTCCAACAAATCAAACACAATCCAAAAGGAACAGAAACCTTTTAATGCTTCTGCAAAATAATTAGCTGTGATGAGCACAAGCTTTGGCACACTGTGCGTGACTTGCCATATAGATAACAGACAAGAAACAATTTGCAATATAAGAATCTTCAAATACAAACTCAGGATACTGGAATGTCCACGAGGCTGGAGTCTCAAAACGTCTTTGCCTTCTGCAAAGTACGTTCGTTTCACAGCTGGCTTTTATCTGCTTGAAGGAGGGGCCGTTACCTTGCAGCCTTACTCCTGAGTTGCCCGTGCTGTTGTAGCTGCTCTTTCCTATGAGCAATCCTGCACGCATGCACACTTGGCACAGGCTCCTCGGGAGCCTCCTCATCACTACTGCCAGCCCCCACAATCTCTGAAGGCAGCAGTCCACTCCCTGATGGTCCTGGCCCCTCATCTGAGTCCTGTTGCCAGCTAACCACAACCATCCTCTATTGCAAGAGCAGGAAAGCTGCAGCCCTCCAGACGTCAACCGACTACACTTCCCAGAAGCCCTCACCCCACAGGAGCTGTGCTGCTGGAGGAATGCCAGAGATGCCCCATGCGCAGCGCTCGAGCGAATCCTCCTCCTGCTGCATGTCACTGGAACAGGAGGCACAACTGTTCTCAGAAGGCACAGAAAGCTGGGTTAACTTCCCAAGTGGGTTCGCAACGGTGCAATGAAGCAGCTATCGGTGGACATGTGCTGGTTAGAAGGTGATGGGGAACAGCGCATGATCCTTGGGCTTTAATATTCAGGAAGGAGAAGGGGAGGAAAGGAAAAGAGAAAGGAAAGGAAAGGGAAAGGGGAAAGGAGGAAAGGAAAGGAAAAAGGAAAGGAAGAGGGAAGGGAAGGGGGAGGTAGTGAGGAAGGGGATAGAAGGAGAGGAAGGGTTCTAGAGCAGATCCACTGAAACATTATGACCTATCTGTCCATGGAGTCACAGTTCTGGGCCATCTATTCTGACCCGAAAACTGCTACTCCTAAATAAGATCACGATTCTTCACTTGGGTTCGGCAGACACTCAACTGTGGGGTCCTTCTTGCTCTCTTGAGCTTGTTGGCTTCCTTGCAGACGTTTCATGACCTAATTAGGTAACAACATCCGTGCACTGATCCTCACATCATCGCTGCACGGATGATGTTGCCCAGTTGGGCCACGAAACGTCTTGCAAGCAAACCCACCCAGCTCAGAGAGCACCAGAGACCCCCATAGTTTAACCCTGAGTTACAAATACTCTCTTCTACAGATCCTACTGCCCCCATTTCGAAGCCCCACGTTCTAAAACCCAAGAAACAATCCTGCCCCATGCCTTCTGCCTCAGTTGCATGAAGTCCAGCGGCAAGGAAAAAGGTCTTAATGCTTCAAGGCCAATTTATTATTACCTTTATTGTCGGAGTACAATGGGTGTACAATGAGATTGGCTGAGCCTCCCTTCCTGCACACACACACACACACACCCGAAACACAACTCCCAGTGAGGACAGAAGCCCCTAACCCAGTCCCAATCTTATTACACACTGCACAATGTGCCGGCCCCACAAGTCTATCCTACTATGTTGATATGACACAGGAGTCTGTCAGCCCACGGGTAGAAACTGTTCTTCAGCCTGTTGGTGCGCCTGGCTCTGCTTCTCTATCTCCCACCCGATGGCAGGAGAATGAAGAAGGGCTGACCAGGGTGCGAGTCGTCCCTGAGGATTTTCCTCCCTCTTCTAAGGCAGCGAGCCCCAGTGAGGTCATCTAGTGGTATCAGGGAACAGCCCACGATATTTTAGGCTGTGCTCACCACCCTCTGTAATATCTATTTATTCCAACTGCTAGCACCAGATCAACCTTTAATTTGTGGGGAGGGGAAAAAAAAACACCCTTTTCTCTTGTGCTTTGCAATGTACCCGAGGGTCTCTTGCTATGCCGGATTGATTTCAAAATGGCAACGTTGGCAGCCGAGTGCTCTCCAGTCTTATTTTGTCTCTCCTCTCTCTCTGGAAATTCGTGGCGAGGCAAGAAAGGGGAAAGCTGGATTATTATGTAAAGAGGGAGGGGAAAAAAAAAGCCACTGCAAGAATAGAAACCAATGTTCCCGCAGACCAAGCAAGCTAAGGTATAATGTCATCTTTTGCTTCAGGTCCCGTCTCTTTTCTTCCACCGCTGGCTGGGAGCGAGGAAAAACACGCCGGCCTTTTCTTCCGACACCTTCAGGTACAATGGCTCCCTGCCCGGGAAAGCCACACACGACAAGAGCAAGAAAAAAAAAACCCACACAACAAAAATGAAACAACAACAACACCCCACCACCCTTCCTTGTGATCTTTTTCGGCAGGGACCGCGGGAAAAAAAAAAAAGGCTGGGATTTTAATATGTTGCCTTGGCCAGCTAGGAGCCGAGGAGGGAATGGAGCCGAGAGACAACTAAGCATATAAATTGTGTCCTATTGCATTTATGGGCATTGATGTTGATGTGTTATGTTGCATTTATGAGTGCAGGAAGTACGACTTCAGCCACAGAGGGGGTCAGTGCCTGGAACGCACTACCTGACTCTCTGGTTACACCCTCAAACCCCAAAACTTTAACCTTAAACTATCCACTATGGACCTCAGCTCTTTCCTTTTTGTTTTTTGTTTTTAATTTTAAGAAACTTCTATTGAAAAATAACGTATTAAAATATATACAAATATATCTATAAAAAAAAGTTTTCTGGACAGTACAATCAATGCAATAAATACAGTTAATACTTGACAGTTAATAGCAATATTATTCATAATAGTTAATAATCCGTTAATAATATTAATAAAATAAGTAATTCAAATATATCGGTCAGTAAATCAAAAAGTATAAAGTATAACTATATAATAACTATATAAATAACTATATAACTAACTAAATAACTATTATATAAATAACTATATAAATAACTATATATATATCTAAAGAAAATCAGGTATAAATCTATATAACCTATGCACTAAACTCTATATTTTATAACGACCTCACCCCTTTCCTAAGAGGTCTGTAAGGGGCGTGCATAAGCGCACCATCATGCCTACCGTCCCTGTCCTATTGTCCCCATTGATTCGTACCTGTTTCCTGTATTCCTCCTCATGTTTATTCTTATACCTATTATCTTGTAAGCGATTGACAAATCAAATAAATAAATAAAATAAAAAATAAAGGGAGGGAGGGAGGGAGGGAGGGAGGGAGGGAGGGAGGGAGGGAAGGAAGGAAGGAAGGAAGGAAGGAAGGAAGGAAGGAAGGAAGGAAGGAAGGAAGGAAGGAACTTCTCTTTGGTCCTAGCACTGATGATGTTACCTAGTTGGGTAATGAAACATCTGCCAGAAAGCAAACCAAGGACACTCCCCTCCTGGCATTAGCTACGTTCACTGCCTTGAGTTGTTTATACAAATAAGAAAGATAGGATGGAAATAAATCAAATTAAAATCATCAACGCAAAGCTTTCGAAGGCTGGGAAAACTTGCAGATGAAGAACAGGGTTATTGGGTTTCTACAGAGCCTCCAGAGTAAAAGGCAGGAGACACCCCAAAAAAACCCTCTCCAAATTCACTTCTCGATTCTGGTTGGAAGCCAGGGGTTTTTGCTTTGGGTGAATTTTACATTTCACTGCAATGCAAACAACCCCCGAAAGAAAACTGTCCCGAAAGATGCGATCGAAATTAATCAAGGGAGGGGGGAAAAAAGAAATCCTTCAATCTGATCTTCTCGGCAGGTGCCAAGGACCAGTGAAGACCTGTCTTGCAGGTAGATGTTTTCCTGGAACCAATTGTGGAAGAGGAAAACAGGTTGTTGTTTTGTTTTTGCAGGTTGTGGAAGCGGGCAGCATCTTTTGGCCCTGATCTGATCCCAGACGGATCGGTCGACCTGGAGCAA
>CM019158.1:10258041-10269474 GCA_009733165.1 Naja naja | reverse complement strand
TTTCTATTCTATTCTTATAATTCTATTTCTATAATTCTATTTCTAAACTCTCTTCCCTTCCCTTCCTATAATTCTATTTCTAATCTCTTCTATTCCTATTATTCTAACTCTAAGTCTAATTTTATTCCCTGAGACTTCAGAAAGCTTCTGTCAATTGAAGCAGGCAGTTTTGGAGTTTTAATAAAGCAGACTAATACTGTTTCTTATATTCCTTCTTCTGCCAACGAATGGGGTTTCCTGCCTGAGCAGGGGGTTAGACTAGAAGACCTCCAAGGTCCCTTCCAACTCTTCTATTCTATTCCTTTCTATTCCTCTATTCTATTCTATTCTATTCTATTCTATTCTATTCTATTCTGCATTCTATTTCTATTTCTTCTATTTCTATTCTATTCTATTCCTCTGCCAACATGGCAGTTGCGATACGGGATCGGGTGCCAGGAAGTTCTACCAGCTTGCGACAAACCAGGGTGCTGCACCCTCACAATTCAGAAATCCTCCCCTCCCACCCCCAATTCTTAGCATCACTTCAAGCTACGAGCTATTTCTTTTTTTCCCCAGCCAAAGCAGCAAATTAAAACCAACACACACTGCGTGTTAGGATGGCGATTCAGAAACGGAACAAAAGGAATGTTCTGACCTTGGCTTCCTTAGAAAACATAAAACACCGCTTTAGTCCCGGCAAAACCTCTTATTTCCACGGCTGTGAATTATGTTCATTCACAGCCAGCCCGGCCTCACAAACCATCTTTCAGAGGAATGTTTACAAACACCCACCTTATCGCACTTCCAGAGAACGAATTGCCAAACTGCAGGGCAAGGCCAAACTGGACAACAGAGTCAAACAGAACTTTTCAAAGCTTGAACCAACGGACGAATTGCTTCCTGCAAAGGCTCACGTCCCCTTCGCTCCTCTTTGATGTCCTATGGGAGGGGCCAATCCTCTCCGAGGTGTGGCCTCACTCCTGAGTCGACCCTCCTTTCTCAATTGTTCTGGTCTTCTGGTAGCCCTGCGCATGCGCAGCCTGGGAACCGTTCCAGAAGCTCCTGCATTACTGTGTCGAACCTGAAGGCAGCTGCTGACTGCCAGCCTGCCCTGGCCCCATCCCTGCCTCTGATGCAGAGCCTTTGTCCGATCGCTCCTCAGCCTCCAACACTGGCCCAGGTTCTTCCCTAACCTCCTTACTACTGTCCGACTCTGCTGCCAGCTCCGTCAGCCACTGGCAGGCCCCAACAAGGAGAAACGGCGTTTGAAAACAGCAACAGGGATTAAAAAAAAAACCTTCGGATGTGACAATGAAGCCACAGAGAGACTTGCAACTGAAACAGCCTTTTTTTTGGAGGGGGGGGGGGAGTCTTTGTTGACAAGGTCCATTCTGTTGAGAGACTTGGAAAGGGAGTCACCACCAAAAAGGCCCTGACTATATTTGTCATTGATCAAGTTGATCTCCACAGCAGGACAACAGGTTTAAATCTGAACTTAAAACGCCAGTGTTGTTTCAACCATACTGTTCTGACCCAAACCTTGTTCCAAGTAAACAAACACCAAACAGAGATAAAAGCAAAACCGTTTAATGCTTCTCTGAAAATTCCATTAATTCACTGTTAAAAGGCTATTAAAACTAATTGTCTCTGATAAGAACGAGCCTTGCCAAGGTTGTGCAAGGCTGCGAAGAATACTAGATAAAGTTACTAAGAAATATTCCAAACACAAACCAAGATAGTCTGAACTTCCACAAGGCTTGAAGTACAAGAACTTCTTTGCTTCCTGCAAAGCATCTCGGTCTCTCAGGCTGGCTTTTATCTCTTAAGGGAGGGGCCATTACCTTGCAGCCTTACTCCTGAGTCACCTGTGCTGCTGCAGCTGCTCTTTCCTTCGAGCAGCCCTCTGCGTGCATGCACTGGGCACAGGCTCCTCAGGGGCCTCTTCCTCACTGCTGCCAGCCTCCACAATCTCCGAAGGCAGCACTCCACTCCCTGATGGTCCTGGCCCCATCCCTGCATCCCACGCAGGCCCCTCATCTGAGTCCTCGCTCTCCGAGACCTCAGCCGTCCACACCTGCTGCCGGCGAACCACAACACATACCTTCAGGAATTCATACCTGCCACCTGCCTGGATGTTTTCCCTCTCTCTTAAACATAAGACTAAAAAGCAGGAGGTCTTCAAATTTGACTGCTCTAAGACCTGTGGACTTCCAACTCCCAGAATTCTTCCCCAGTCACGTTAGCTCAGGAATTCTGGGAGTTGAACTCCACAAGTCTTAAACTTGCCAAGTTTGAAGACCCTTCAACTAGAGAGGATGGTCTCTTGCAGGGATGTGAATTATCTCTCAAGGAATGAACTAAAAGCTGCTCACCTTGTCTCTGGATTGTAGCCCAGGATATAGAAAAATGAGTCGATTCGGGCTTTGAACTCTCTAGCAGCAAAAATGTCGGAGAAATGAAAGATGTTACACTTCCCCCTGCAAGGAAGGGAGGGAAAAGGAATATCAGATTAGGTGAATCATGGCTTACTTAACAAAGAACACCCCAAAAACCCTCATTCCTGGTCCCACATTAAAAACAAAATTCTTCTTTCTGAGAGAGATACTGAATCTTATATATAAAGGAAGAAATTTTTTTTTAATTCTTTGTTTCTTCGAAAGTAAGGCCCTGTCTTATATATTTTTTTGCCACCAAAAAGGCACCAGGTCTTATTTTCGGGGGATGTCATCCACTGACTAACCTCACTTGTGCGCGTCAACACCCCCCCCCCAGCCTCCTTTTCGCTGTCACAGACCCTCAGGAACTTCTTCTGCAGCTGCGAAGGCTTTCCCGAAGGCCTCTGCAGCTGATAAGAGAGTTCTGGATCGATCCTGAGCTTTGTTATCAGCTACTGCGGCCTTCAGGAAAGTCTTGCCAGCCTTGCCGGCAGCAGAAGTAAAGGGCCAGCAAGGCAGGTGTCGGGGTGTGCGAGGCCTGGCTGCAACTGTCTGAAGGTAAGTAGTAGGGCAGCTCCACCCCCATCCCCACCCTAGCTTAATTTTTACCCATCCACTCTGGAGTGGGCGGGATCTTAATTAAGGCTTATTTTAGGGGTAGGGCTTATATTGGGCGCATGTGTAAACATCAAGCTAGGACTTACTTTCAGGGTAGGTCATATTTTCAGGGAAACAGGGTAATTTTATTTATCTTTTTTTCTTTAACATCCATAAGTGCTTAGTGCACAGTGTATGGTAACGTTATATCAAAGGGTAATATCATTATCAGAATTGTATGTAAAATATATTGACCCAGATAAAGGGAGAACTTTAATGGGATCCTCATTTCTACTGATTTAAGCGTTCGAATAAAAATCTAGCAACCCGCTGGAATCCCAGGTTACTTCAAGCCACTTGTCTAGAATGATATATAGGGCTTCCTGCCTGAGCAGAGGGTTGGACTAGAAGACCTCCAAGGTCCCTTCCAACTTCGGTATTCTGTTAAAATAATCTCTGGGCTGGGTTGTTAGCTACTCACCTGAGGGCAGCAGCATGGTAAGTGTCAACGTAGTCCGAAATGAAAAGCTCTCTGTTCTTGATCACGGGGTCCGTGATCACCAGCTCACGCCCAGAATCTGTGGAAAGAAAGCCACCTAGTTAGCAGTGCCTCTAACAGTTCACACATTTCTAGCAAGGTTTTCTTTGAAGTCCCTCAAAAAGCCAGTCATCGTGTTTAGAGGTAAAAGGAGGGGCCAGAACTTTGCTGTTCTTGCAGAAGATCCTGCTTTGGATCTGAAGAGGTGTAAGGAAAGACCAGAAATAAAAATATAATTTTATATATATATATATAAATAAAAAATAAACCCTGGGGAGATGGTCCAAGCCAGAACAGCTGGTGATGAAAACAGCTTGGGGGTGGGGGAGTATAGATGGGCAATAAAGCTGTGTGTGTACATGATGAGAAAGAGGGAGAGGGGAATGACAGGTGATGAAGACCACATAAGCTCAGAACTGGTTTGTACCAAGCATCCAAGGCCAGGCTCCCTGAGAAAGAATGTGGATTAACCCCAAACCTCTCAGCATCCTCAAAATACTTCAGCAAGTTTCGACTGGCTAAAGACGGACTGGTCATGGGGGTTTTTTGGGGAGGGGAAGGGCTGGGATGAGGCGAAACTTTTCTGTATCTTTCGAGTGTGAGAAACCCAGATCTAGCCTGACTTTACTGCCGCAGAATCTTTCGCTTCAACCAAATGGAGTCGAGGGTCTTTCTTTCCTAAGGGATCAGACCGGGGCAGGCCTGACACTCTGGTATAGATCCCAGATTACTTTTCTCAGGTCTCCCTGGGCCCCAACTGCTTCCTTTTGCACCCATCATGCTGGGAACTGAAAGGTCCACAGAGATTCAGCTGTGGAGCTTCCTTTCCCCAAAAGTCATCAAGAGAAAACTACAAGCTCATAAAACATGGCGCCTCCCTTTTTCCTGTGTTGTTGTTGTTGTTGTTGTTGTTGTTGTTGTTGTTGTTCTTCTTCTTCTTCTTCTTCTTCTTCTTCTTCTTCTCCTTCTCCTTCTCCTTCTCCTTCTCCTCCTCCTCCTCCTCCTCCTTCTTCTTCCAGCTCTTGCGATCAAAGGAAAAGACAGGACTGGGAAAAGGTCTTCCCCAAATGTGGAAATCTGAAAAGATGTAAAGGGAAGCTTCCACACCCCAGATGATGATGATAATTTTCTTCTTCTTCTTCTTCTTCTTCTTCTTCTTCTTCTTCTTCTTCTTCTTCTTCTTCTTCTTCTTCTTCTTCTTCTTCCTCCTCCTCCTCTTCCTCCTCCTCCTCCTCCTCCCAGATGTCTTCTCCATGTGGCTGGAAGCAGGCAGGAAGGCGCTTTGGAAAGCTGACACTTAACAAGCTGGCAGCCTTGGGATGCACCACCCACCTCTGTGAGTTTCCCAAAGGTAAAAATAGAATTTGAATGCCAAGAGCAGAAGAGAGAAGAGAACCCTCTCAGAGGCATGGCCTCCCCGCTCCCCACTTACCGTTTTCGTTGTGCCGATCCTGGACCAAATGTTGGTAAACGGAATCCGGGACTTCGGATTGGCGGTAGTACCACTTGACGTTCATGAGGAGGTGGTCCCGCTTGCTCTGGAAGAGAAGGAAGGAGAAATCCGTTATGGGACGAGGGAGCCAGGGATCAGCTTGCTTGCTGACGCATAGCTGTTGTGGGCGGATGTGGCGACGCGCTGCACGCTAACTGGGTTATTTGGCCCAGCAGGGCAAGAGAATGTCAACTCATAAAACATTTTCTATACATGTTTTATAGTTGCCAACAGAAAGAAGGGGGTCGTCTCAGAGTCGGCTACGCCCAAGTCATGCCGACATGTTGACTTCCAATAAATCCTTCAAGTTTTGGGAGTTTGGCTCGAGACTCATGATTTAATTTGGGGTAACTGCCGGAATCCTGACAGAGAGATCTCCTCTGCTGGCAACAACGCAAGGACAACACACAGCATTGCACAAAGACATATCGGAGGCTCTCCCTCCCACGAAGGATACATTGTGATAATAAAACACCCGTCTACACAGGTAGTCCTTTGACTCACAACTTAGGGACCACTCAAAGTTGTAACAGCTCTTGCAGCATCCCCACGGTCGAAAGTCAGATGCTTGGCCACTGATTCGTATTTGTGACGGTTGCAAGGGCACCGTGATCCCCTTTTGCGACCTTCTGAGAAGCAAAGTCAATGGGGAAGCTGGATTCACTTAACAACTGTGCTACTAATTTTAACAACCTCTGGGGGTCCACTTAACAACTGCGGGCAAGAAAGTGCCTTGCTTAGCAATAAAATTTGGGGCTCAATGGCAGTTGTAAGTCGAGGATGGGTGCCTGCCTGGCCTTATAGGCAGAGGCTAAAGTAAACTAGGGGTTTAATTTGCCCTTCCAACATTCAGACAGCCAGCACTAAAATCATTGGACTTCATCTAGAGAGGGCTGGTGGAAAGCAAGGATGCCCTTCAGCCTCTGGTACCTTAGATCAGGGGTGTCAAACTCAACTTCATTGAGCATCAGGCCTGTGGTTGACCTGGGGGGGGGAGGTGGGTGTGGCTGAGTGTGGCCAAGTGGGTGGGTGTGGCCAGCTTGACGCCACCCCCCAAACTGCTGGCACGTTTCCTCTTTGCCATGGGTAGACCAGGCCGCAGAGATGCAGTTAGACCAGGCCCAAGTGACCAAGGACAGCCCCTTGCATTTTCCAGGACAGCCCACAGGCCTTGTGTTTGACACTCCTGCTTTAGATTAATTGACTTAACCTGGTATAATCTTTTTCTTGGCTAAGGCTCAGCTCCTTAGATCTTAAATACGACCCAGCAGTGTGCAGCTGCCGCCAAAAAAGCTAATGCAATCCTAAGTTGCATTAACAGACGGATACAATCAAAATCAAGGAGGTACTAATACCACTCTACAAAGCCTTAGTAAGACCACACCTAGAGTAGTGCATCCAGTTTTGGTCACCACACTACAAAAAAGAGGTTGAGACTCTAGAAAAAAGTACAGAGAAAAACAACCAGGATGATTAGGGGACTGGAGGCTAAAACATATGAAGAACGGTTGCAGGAACTGGGCCTGGCTAGTCTAGGGAAGAGAAGGACCAAAGGAGACAGGATAGCAGCCTTCCAGTATTTGAGGGGCTGTCACAGAGAAGAGGAAGGGGTCAATCTACTTTCTAAAGTGCCTGTAGGCTGGACAAGGAATAATGGATGGAAACTGAACAAGGAGAGATTCAACCTGGAAATAAGGAGGAATTTTCTGACAGGGAGAACAATCAATCCATGGAACAGAAGTTGCCTTCAAAGGTTGTGGGAGCTTCATCCCTGGAAGCTTTCAAGAAGAGACTGGACTGCCATCTGTCAGGAATGGTGTAGGGTCTCCTGCTTGGGTGGGGGGTTAGACTAGATGACCTACAAGGTCCCTTCCAACTCTGATTATCTGTTATCTGAATGCCCCACATGCTTCTTAGTGTTTGCCCCCACGGAAAATGGGGGGAGAAATGGACATTTTCGCCATGCAACATTCAGAAGAGTTCTCAGGTAGCAGATCTGGCAGCTCTCCTGCTGTAGTAACCACGACTTAGGTAGTCCTCGACATACTGCTGTTCAGGGAGACAGCCGTTAAGTGAGTTTGGCCCCATTTCCTGGCCTCTCTTGCCACAGTTGCTGTTAAGTTAATCGCTGCTGTGGATAAGGTCATAACTTCGGCTAGGAGTTCGGCGAATCTGGCAGCCCCACTGACTTGGCTCGTTAGAAAGTCGCCAAAAAAAAAAACCCGTCGTAAATAGGAGCCAGCCGTCCAAATGTAAACCATGTCTCCATGGGGATGCTTCCAAAGGTTGTAATGCTGAAACACGGCCGTAAAGTCACTTGTTTCAGTGCCGTTGTAACTTCAATCGGTCACTAAGCAAACTTTCCTGAGCAGAGGACTGCCTGTAACTGGTTCTCACGCGGTGATTCGGAAGTGCTTTAGAAGCCTAGCCAGTTTACTTAAGTAATGAGTAATTTAATTTTTATTTAATTTATTTATTTATTTTGTCAATCGCTTACAAGGATAAACATAGTTGTGAATACATGAAATGAATACATATAAGAGAAATAAAAGAAACAATAGGACAGGGATGGCAGGCACGTTGGTGTCTTATGCACGCCCCTGACAGACCTCTTGGGAAAGGGGTGAGGTCAATAGTAGACAGTCTACGGTTAAAGTTTTTGGGGTTTGGGGAAGAAACCACAGAGTCAGGTAGAGTATTCCAGACATTGACCACTCTGTGGCTGAAGTCGTATTTCCTGCAATCAAGTTTGGTGCGGTTTACCTTGAGTTTGTATCTGTTGTGTGCTCTTGTATTGTTGTGGTTGAAGCTGAAGTATTCATTGACCGGAAGGACATTGCAATGCATGATTTTATATACTATACTTAGATTGGACCGAAGGCGGCGTAGTTCTAGGTTTTCTAGGTCAAGAATTTCAAGTCTGGTGGCATAAGGTATTCTGCAACGAGTGGAGGAGTGGAGAACTCTTCTTGTGAAATATTTCTGGACTTTCTCAATGGGGCTTAATTCCATTCCTCTGTTCTTTCCAAGCTCCAAGTTGCATCCATTCTTTTCTCTGTCCTTCCTCCCACTATATTGCTAAGATCTCTTTTTTTTCTTTTCTTTTCTCTTGTGGGTGGGGAGGGGATGGACATGCAATACAGTAGAAAATCCAGCCAGTGGCAGCATTGTGTCAGGGAAAAAAATAATAATCAGGGTTTGGGGTTTTGTTTTTTTTGGACTGTTCACAAACTGCTTGCAATGTTGCATGGCTGGCACTGGTGGGTTTTTTTTTTTTAAAAAGGTGGTAGAAATGAGAAAAATACTGTGGGGAGGGCGCAAAGGAGCTTAAAGGAACCAGCAGCTGAATCACTCCAGCCTAGAGAAAGGACCACAATGAAAATTGAATTCTGGTGGTTTGATGGCCGGGCTTAATTCCTCCTGCTGGAAGGGAATCTCAGATAGCAACAGGGCTTGGGGTTGGGGTGGAAAAGACCCATTTTCTGCTAGAAAGAATGGGACAACGGAAGTAAATTGAGCTGGTGGGTCACAAATCCAGGGACAGGATGGTGTGTGTGTGAGAGAGAGAGAGAGAGAGAGAGAGAGAGAGAGAGAGAGAGAGAAGGGAGCGAAGGAGGGAGGGAGAGCTGTGTGTTCCATTCTGGGGTTTGGACTGCAGAATAGAGACCGCGGGATACTTTTAATCCCCATAATGGGTGGATGGATGGAAAAAAACTGATGGAATTAGCAGAGATGGCTAAATCGACTGCCTTAATCAAGAACTGCAGCTTAACTTTGCTTCCACTTGGAAACCGCTTCTGGACTTTGTGCTTGAGGTGGGAAAAAGAAAACCAGTAAAACTGTGACTTTGGGTCAAAGCTATTACGCTATTACGTCAATGTAGAAAGTGGAGGCTGCATGTTATTACCCAATTCTTACTGTGTCTAAAAGAATCAATGCTTTCCCTACATATGAAGCATGGTTGCAGGAATTGGGTACGTCTAATCTATTGAAAAGAAGGTCTACTGTTGACATGATAGCAGCCATCCAATATTTGAGGGGCTGCCCCAAAGAAGAGGGAGTCAAGCTATTCTCCAAAGCACCTGAAGGCAGGACAAGAAGCAATAAATGGGTGGAAACTCATCAAGGAGAAAAGCAACTTAGAACTAAGGAGGAATTTCCTAACAGCAAGAACAATTAAGCAGGGGAACGACAGGTTTGGTGAGACCCAGATTCACAATCATGGCCAGGAAGGAGTCTCACTCAGCCTTGGATGCACAGAGCAGAACTCTTTTCCAAATAGTTTGGGAGGCACCAGAGTGAGGGGAACTCTGGAATCGCCTCCCCCAATAACTGTGAGGACCTGATAGCCAAGCTACCACCCGTTCCCACAAGACCCATGTGCCTGAACCTCAGCCTGTCCGGGTCCGTGTTCGCTGCACAGAACCAGGTATGGGTGCCTCCTCACAATCCCATTCTAGCTTAACCCAGTAATGTTGTAAGACACAAATGCCCCCAAAGCAACCTCTGGGCTGTTTCCACCAGATGCCCCCAAAAACGGGCGGTGTTAAATTCCCCCGACGGGTGTTGCAAATGCCAAAATAAAAATAAAATGCTGAGGACATTGATTTGTGGCAAAACCTGCTTGGGGGGGGGTTGATATCAGAAGCTCCCCTCTCTGCTCTTGACAGCTTCGTTTGGGCCCCGTTTTATTTAAAAGGCTTAGTAGGGAAAATCAGGGGAAGAATCCTCCTCCTCCTTCTCCGGGAACAGGGTGAGGAAAATAGCATAGAATAAGAAAGAATAGAGTAGAATAGAATAGAAACAGAACAGAACATAGAATAGGTGTAGGAATAGGAATAGGATAGGATAGAATTAGAATAGAATTAGAATTAGAATAGAATAAGAAAGAATAGAAATAGAATAGAATAGAAACAGAACAGAATGTAGAATACGTGTAGGAGTAGGAATAGAATAGGATAGGAATTAATGGTAATTAATAGAATAGGGAATGGGAATAGAACAGAACAGAACAGGAATGAAGATTTTACAGTATCCTTCCCCTGCCATGCCCACCAAACCACGCCTATCAAGCCATGCCATGCCCACCAAGCCAACAGAACCGGTACTAAAAAAAATTGAATCCCACCGCTGGATATTATGCAGCACTGATACGGTTAGTAAGTTCTGCTTCCCCATTCTATTCTAATTCTATTCTTCCCTATTCTATTCTAATTCTAATTCTATTCTACTCTGCATCCCATTCCCATCCCACCTTATCTGCTTCAGGCACCTTGGTCAGGCACAACACCCAATATCCTGCATTTCTTATCAGGGTTCCCAAGATCACAGATCAGAGCTGTAAACTGGAATGGCTTTTTGGGCTGGCTATTTTTTTCCCCCCTCTGTTCCTGGCATGGGGTGGGGGGCAGTCCATCCCCTTCCACGCCTCGTTTCCTCTCTCCCCCCTTCAGCGCCAGGGCCTGCAACCTCCGGCCTGCGTGGGAAACCAGTGTACGGAAGGGTCAGGCCTTGCTAATCAGAGGTGAGCATCCTACAGGAGGCAGAATTACACGGAGGAGTAGGTTAGGCGGCCAAATGCAGAGAGAGAGAGAGAGAGAGAGAGAGAAAGAGGAAGGGGGGGGAGGGAAGGAGAGGAGGGGGGAGGGAAAGCAAAGCCCTGACAGCTGAGGCCATCCAGATGAAAGATTCATAATAGAATTTCACCACAGGGCTGGTGAGGAATCTTGCATCTCGGGAGTGTGAAATCGTTCAACTCGGGTGTTTGCCAGGAGCCAGAGAGGGTTAGCTTGGGAAGCAGCAAGCCATGCTTTCATCTCAAAAGCAGGCCAGCAGGAGGCCAGGGACCTGTTTCCGAAAGGCTAGGGAGGAAGGATGCTGGCCTGGCCTACGAGGAGGCCGTGGGGCTCAAAGGAACTCCCTTGGGCCACAAACCCAGCCAGCGGGGAGATGAGGTTGCTCTGCAGGGCTTCAGAAGTTGAGATCAGGAAAACAGGCACCATGAAGAGACGTGGCCAACAGGCAGAGGTGAGCAGGATAGTAGGCATTGCCTCTACAGACCCAACTAAAAATTACTGGGGACGATGACAGGGGGGCTTCTAAAATATAAACACTGGTGTATGTGCTGCCTTAAGCCCTCTCAATTTAGCCCTGCAAACCGGACCAAAGACCTACACATTGATGTTACTGCACTGTGCACAGCTGCCGATTTCTTCCTGTAGTTCCCCCCCAAGTTTGGTCTCCGAGATGACCACAGCTGTCACGACACCAAATACACAATGATGCGGTTTGGGCTTGCCAGGGTAATCGACGACCCCAGTGAGATTTATCAGGTATGGATATAGCTGAGGGGTTCTTGTTGGTTGAAAAAGAAACGTTTGTTAAAGAGG
>CM019158.1:10239325-10257941 GCA_009733165.1 Naja naja | reverse complement strand
CTAGACCTCTAGTTAAGAGTTCGTTTTAAAAGAAAATTGAGAAATTGGTTTATTTACAGGGCAACTGAAACTCAGTAGGATGAAAATGAGCAGATCTCAAGGAGTTGAAATCTGCAACGTGTTAAACCAGAAGGAGGTTTGGTGATGTCACATATTTGACAATTCTCCTCCTCTTCCTCCTGAGATGTTCCATTAGGAGGAACCAAGAATCCAAACAATCCTGAACCTCATGTTCTTATCTAGTTTGGAACTATCATGAAAATTGCATGGCAGCCACCCCCTCTTCCTTGCCAAAACCTCACTCCAGAAGTATTAAATCCAATTTTTGGGGGCTGGAGAGCTAAAGTTGCTCTCCACCCCCACCCACCCCCGTCCCTTCTCAGATCAAACATGGAGGCTTTCAGAGAATAAGGATTTCTCTCCTGTTGACAAAGCTAGAGAAAAAGAACCAGTTTTGAGTACTGAAAGGCCTCTCAAACTCCAGCCTTTCAAAGGCAAAATTCCTCGATATTTTCAATTTTGCTCATCTCAGCAAAAGGGGAGGGGAAAAAAAACACCCAGTGCTGGATGAATCACTCAGCTGCTGTGCTTAAGTAACAGAGAACTGGCTTTCTTGGAAGTCACCCAACTTCTCCGCGGCTTTTATCCATGTCAATTATTTCTCCTTGGATTTACATTTTTCCTCCAGTTGCGGCAGGACTAGCGTCTGCGCCGTTGGCTTCGAGAAGCATCTTAAATTTTAAGTTTGGAAAAGGCCTACTTGGATAGCTTTTTCGGGCATGTGGAAGAGATTCAGAGGGTCAGGAAGAAGGGAGAATGTAAAAAAAAAGATCTACTAGTTCCAGAAGGGGCATCACTGACAGAGTTTTAAAACAAGGGCGATGTGGTTTTAATTGATTCTGGGATCTTTTATCCCAGAGCTGCATTGATGAGAGAGGATTGACAAGCACTCTGGAGATTCTCTCAAGAAAATCCCAATTGCTGGTTTGCAAAACAACCACAGACACTCAAAGAGAGGAATCATTTTGCCACCAGATGTTGTGAGTTTTGCTGGCATCCCTCAGCGCTGCCTAAGGCCACATCTGCTAAAACTCTTCCCTTAGCTAGAGAAAGAAACATGTTAGCTTGCAAAGCATTGGTGCATTCAGAAAGGAGACCTCAGACTCAACTTCCCCTCCCGCCTCTTTGAACGGACAGTGCCTGACAGAATGCCTGGCCTGCGAAGGAAGGAGGGCTGGGCACTCTAGGATTAGAGCCAAAGAGTTCAGTTAAAAAAGAGGGAGAGAGAGATAAGCCGAAAACGGTTCACTAAACTTGTGCCTGCAAGTTTGATAATGGAATAGAGCAGAGATATGCAGAGAGACAGACAGGCTGGAGGCAACATCAGATGTTGAGTTTCTTGACAAAAATGGAGCTCCTGATTTCATTGCCATTATTGTTTCACATGGACAGATGATAGAGACAGAGATTATGATGATAGGTAGGTAGATAGAGATGGATCGATGGATAGGTGGATAGATATAGATATTAAATAGATGATAGAAGATAGATAATAGAGATAAATGAAAATAGAAGATAGATGATAGAGACAGATGATGGATGGAGGGATGGATGGATGGATGGATAGATAGGTGAATATAGATGTTAAATAGATGATAGAATAGATAGATAGATAATAGAGGTAAATGAAGATAGATGATGATAGATAGATGATAGAGACAGATAGAAGATAGATAGATGGATGGATGGATGGATGGATGGATGGAGATGGATAGATGGATAGATGGATAGATGGATAGATAAGGTAGGTAGGTAGAGAGAGGGATAAGGTAGGTAGGTAGGTAGGTAGAGATGGATGGATGGATGGATGGGTGGATAGAGATAGATAGATAGATAGATAGATAGATAGATAGATACTGTAGATAGATGATAGAGACAGAGATATATGATAGATAGATGATATGATAGATGATAAAGATAGATAGATGATATAGATAGTTTAGAGAGAGACAGACATGATAGGAAATAGCATGCTTGAATAAATATGATAAATGGAAACAATTGGAGGAAAATATTGGACTCCAGTTCTCATCATAACAGAATAAGAGTCGGAAGGAACTTTGGAAAGTTTTCTTGTCCAACCCCTTGTTCAGACAGGAAACTCTACACCATTTCAGACAAATGAGATTGGTTGTCCAATCTCTTCTTAAAACCTCTGGGTTGTTTTTTTTTCATCCATGATCCCCATCCCACACCCGGTTTCAAACAGGATGAGGAACATCAACAGTCCATCCAACATGCACAAAGGGAGCATTTGTTCTTGCAGTAGGAAAGAAAAACGGACACGTAGACTTCAAATCCCATCCTGAGGGATTTGAAGTCTTGCTCTACTTTTAAGTCTACCTTGCCAGACTGTTGTGAGGTTATCGGGGCGGGGGGGGGGTGGCTCCCACAAAATCCCTTGGAAGGAGAAGCGGGCAAGATAAACAGCCGTATTTGAATTATTAGCGGCTTACCTGGATCTTCTGGGCTTCTCTTGCAAACGAATCTTCCAAAACCACCAGTAGAATTAAAAGCAGGAAAATGCCGGTGGAATTTCCAGGGCTTGGATATTTATGTTTCTTTTGCCTGCCAGCAGGCAATAAAAAAGGAGAAACACTCGCAGAGAGACTTTTGAACTGCTCCATAGCTGCATTTAATTAAAACCGAACGCTAAAAGAAGAATTACCAGGGAGGAAATTCAACCCAAATACATCCAGTTTGCAAGGCAGATTGTTCTGAAGTTCTGAAAAGCAGGGTGAGATGGCAAAATTTCCTGGAGTGCTGGAGCAATTTAAAAAAAAAAAAAAAGATGCCAATGCCAAGGTTTGAGTTAAGACTCTTGACGCGCTCCGCCAGGGAATCTCTGCTTGTGGAAGAAGGGAATGGAGAAGGAAAGAGGGAAAACAGCTGGAAAGGAAAAAGGGAGCTAAGCCAGCTGTTTCGGCATCTGAACAAGGGCGGCCCTAGATCCCTGTGTGCACACACACACACACAGACATACACCAGGAGGAGGAAAATGATGGACTCCCAATCAGTGGATTCTGAACATACATGCACACGCCCTGAATCTTTTATCGATGGGATCTGTTCCACAGTCAAGAGATCCACCCACGAGCAAGACCCAGCTTTCAGAAGGTCTGATCTGCAAGAGAGGAATTTTGCATTCGCTGGGGGTCTTTGATGGCTCATCTTGGTTGGCCCTGTTTGCAGTGCTTTTAATTTCATTTTGTGTCTGTGTGACTACATTGGTCTCCTTTGGGGAATTTACACAATGGGGAATTTCACAATTCCCAGTATCATTTTTTTTTTGAGATGGTGAAAAAGCTTGCCCATGATTTTTCCATAGGAAGCTCAGCTTAGGAGCCAAAATTCTCCAGAGTTTTGGCCTACCTCACAGGTCTGTTGGGAAAGTCAACGAGGGAGAACTCAAATCAGCGCCTGGTGCTTTGTGATGTGAAGTTGGCCAGAGGGCAAGTATGGAAGAAAAATTGTGGGATACAGTTTAGAGCACGGCAAGGGGTGTCCAGCCTTGGCAACTTGAAAACTTGTGAACTTCAACTGGGAGCAAATATCTTATCTTGTCCTCTTGCTGGACATGTTTAGACAACTGAAACAATTGGGAGGTGATGTGTTAAATTTGTGGCAGGCCTTACTGCTGGAACGATAGGGACTACAACCTTGTATAATGGTGTTTCTTTTGGCATTATACTGAATTTGTCCCAAAGAAAGCGGGTACTGTACACCTCAAATACACAGTATAATTCCTGTCTCAATTCTTTTCTGTAAATTCTCTTTTGCTATTTAAAAAAACACCATCTGCAGTATTTACATGCCTTGACACAAAGCCACAATAAATATTACATAAGCAGCACAAGGAATGGTTCTTAATTCTGGCCATTTATATTTTTTTTCGTTCTCACATCTGGCTATTTAATTTGGTCACCTCTCAAAAATCAGTGAATCTGGCTCCATATAATGTTGACGAGAAACTGGACCCATCAATCCACAGGACCGTGATATAGATCATCAAGGTTTATGTCTTTTAAGAAACTGTTCATTGCACACAACGTAGTCTGATTTCTGGCCATCTTAGACTGGCATTCTACGATGAATGCAATTTTATTTTACTGAAATACAAAAAAATAAACAATCTTTGCTTTGCCCAGGGTCTTAAAGGGATGGCTAAATGCATATATAGACCAGAACAGTCCATCATCTGGCTGGCTTGACTTAACATTTGCTTTCTTCCTTAGGGAGAGGATGGCCAAAAATGGCCAGCAGAGGGCACTCTTTTTATGCTCTTGTGCTATACATACATAACCTTAATAGTCCCTTTGAGACCAAAACACCGGAGCCATCAGAGGGTGCTCTTTTCACACTCTGCCATTGATGGTCTTAGTATTCCCTTTCAGCCCACTATGCCCAAAAGAACCACCAGAGGGCACCATTTGCATGTCCTATGCTATATAGAAGATGAGAAAAGCGTGCCCTGCTAATTTTAATAATGCAGCTTCTATATTATGCACACTGAAAAACCTGCCCTCCAGTGGTGAATTTGGGAACTGCAGATTCAAACCATTGGGATTGGTCTGCCATCCCAAGGTATATATAATACACAAACACACATTTTTAAATCTGCCATCTAACGGTTGATTTAGGAACTGCTTATTTATGTAACTGTAACCTGTTATTTACTTGCCAAAATGGCCACGAGGTGGCAGACTATTATTGTTAATGCAATTTCCCCTAGACCTTGAAAACCGCGATTTTCATTTAATTTGTGGTCTATTTCACCCCGTTTTCACCTCTGGAGTGATGGGGGGGACTCAGAATAAGATCCCACGTCGGATTTCGCCAGATCTGTAACCTGATTATTTATATTAACTTTTGCGATTCCTTCCCTGCACCTGCCATACGAAAAACTTCCACAAGGTGGCAGGCTGTTATTGCTTTACGCCACCTGCCATGCGCAAAATGGCCACGAGATGGCAGGCTATTATTGTTAATGCAATTTCCCATAGACTTTGAAAACCGCGGTTTTCATGTAATTTGAGGTCTATTTTCACCCCGTTTTCAGTTGGGCGTTTTTCCGCGAGGCTGAGAATTTTCCCCGAATCAGCCCCTCCCGCTCCTGGCCGCCGTTCCATTTAGAAGGCGAAGATTGCAATCAAGACGCGACGCCTCTCACCTTTAGGCCCCCTTGCAATCGCCCTATCTTTTCCAATAGAACCGAATTTAGGCGGCCTCCTGACTGCCTGCTGACTGACTGCAAGGAGCAACCGGTTGGGGCAGGGAAAATATCCAGTTACCAGGCCCGGGGAGGAGGGAAAGGGAAATCAACATCACGCGCGAGAGCAATATGACGTTTGAAAACGGTCCAGCTAAAAATGTATTCGAGCGGGGCAGGCAATCGGATAGACACCTCCCTGCAAGGGGCCTTTATGTCCAGGAGCCTAAAGCGTCGAAAAAAGTCCTATTAGGAGGAAAGGCGGGAGTCGGGAGATGGTATGGTTTCATTAATAATCCACTTTTAAAGCCAAAAAAGAGCATTTTTAGAGGGCAGCTTCTAAATATGCAAAGCAATACTTCTTTTGCTTGAGCCAGAGCCACTTCTGCCACCCTTGGGCCTGTGGCTTTTTTCTTGCAGGCGCCACTATCAAGTCGAAATTGCAGTTTTATTTTTGGGGGGCGTGAGGCAAAGCTGCAATGAACTCGGCCAGAACTCGCTACGTAATTAAGATTCTTCCAGTACTTCGGGGCCAAATAGAGGTAAGGTGAACAGCTTGCATGCAAACTGCAGTCTTAAAAGGGAAATTTAAAAAACCTTCAGAGAAAAGCGGGGGGGGGACCCACAAGGGAGGAAAACCATGATTGACGTCCTTGGGTCATCGAAGAAAGATTAGACCCAGAAGGATAGAGGCACGAAATGGAAGGTTTTCATTGCAAGTGCATTAAGTGCCCTTATTCTATTTTACCCTATTCTTATTCCTATATTCTATTCTATTCTAATTCCATTCTATTGATGTGTGTTAGCCAGAGAGAAACCACTCGGCCCATGTGCCAAGCATGGACTTCTGGGCTCCTCCCCAGGTGTGCTTCTCTTCATCAATTCTATTCTGCTATTGTGTTTTTGAAGAAGATAATTTTTGCTTGAATTGAAGGATTCGTACAATCCCCGCCGGTTGGATTGTACCATCCTCCATTGAGCTGAAGGCTGGCCGTTAAATAGTTAACCTGGGTTAAGGGTCTTCTGAACCCACAGCCAAAGTGCCTCTGTGCTTGGTCATGCCTGCCATAAATTCCCTCCACTGTGGCCTTAGCAGGCTGGCTGAAAACTATAGTTCATCGTGTTTCAGGCCATCCTGGTTTAACTGTGGCTTTATGGAATGCAGGGATCCAATCTGGGTTTGCTGCCCAGGTGATAAACCAAATCCCAGCTCTCAGCCCTGCCTGAATCCTCCCAGGTGCTTCATTTGCTCTTGAGTTTTTCCTCCAGGTAGCCAAGAGGGTGGGCTGGGTGTTGTGTATGCCCAGTTTCCCGGTGGCTTCCCCAGTGCAGCGACCTGCCGATTGCAACCTTCCTCCCACGGTGCTTCGCCCAACCCTCCACCGCAAGCATGGCCTCATCCCCCTACGGAGGGACGCTACTCCTCAGCTGGGTCTCCCCCAAGCAGGAAAATGGGACCTCTCTCTCTTGGAGGCTCTGGACAATGCTCCCAAGCCCCCTTCGTAACGCCTGGATTCTCCGCCGTCAGACATCTCACTGAAGAATGAAGTTTCCCACCCCCCCAAGAGGCTGCGTGGAAATCTGCTAAAATATTCATATTGGGGGGAGGAAATAAAGTCTCGGCGGGATGGGTTTTTTATTTATTTATTTATTAGGGAGGCTCCAAAGAAACCTTGGAAGGAAGACACACTTGGAGAAGGAGAAACGGCTCTGCAAACCGGCTATGAAAGGGCAAGGAAAGCCCCCTCCCTTCTTCCATTTTTGCAGGTAGAAACACCTCCCTGGCTGGAACCTGTATAGAGTTCCTTTCTTTTTTGCGGGGGGGCGGGGAGGTCTATGCATTGCTAGCAGCTTTTGAGACCGACAAAGTGATCCAGTGTCCAAACTCCATGTCCTTTTTAAATTTTTATTATTTTTATTTGGATGGTAGAGCACAGCCTGTTCTGTGTGGGGCTATCTTCTTCCTTTTTTCTCTCTCTCTCCTTTGACTTTCTGTGTCTCTGTCTTCGATGGGCATCGTTGGTTGGTTTGCTCACTTACTTGCTTGTTTGTTTCCATCCTGGCCTTTCTGGGCATTTGGTTGACTCGGGACTCCCGTCCTTCTGAGAGGTTGGTAAAATGAGGAGCCGGATTGTTTGGGGGGTGCAATGTGTTGCTGACTCTGCAAACCGCTTAGAAAGGGCTGTAAAAGCCCTGTGAAGCAGCATAGAAGTCTTTTTAAGTGCTATTGCAGCTTAGAAGCTGCAGGGAGGCCCATCAGCGACGGGTTGGTTGCCTGGGAATTGTTGGGAAGGAGACAGAAAGGAAGCAGGAAGGATATTGTGCTTGGTGGGGAATGGGGGTGTAACCCCTTGCTTCCCTTCTGGAAGTCTGGGGGGGGTCCTTGGTGCTCTCTGAGCTTGGTTTTCTTGCAGACGTCTCATTACCCAATTAGGTAACATCATCAGTGCAGTGAGGATGGGATGATCAGGGCACTGATGAAGGGTGATGACACGCCTGCAAGAAAAAACAAGTTTGGACAGCAACAAAGACCCCACAGTTCAACCCTGAGCTATATTCTCCTCTCTATGTGTATGTGTGTGTGTGTGTGTGTGTGCATACAATGCACAAATATGCTCCGTTTTAATTGGCTTTTGTGCCCAAAGGATGCAGTGTTTTATTTTAAGGCAGGGCAGCCTGGGTGAGGATATGGAATTGCACATTTCCACACCCAGACAACCACTTGGAGTCCTTTCCAGCTTTCAACCAACGTGTGTGTGTGTGTGTGTGTGATTGCACAGTTTGGGGTGGGGGGAAGAATGCAGGGGCCAAATTTTAAAGACACCCCTGCTACGTCTGTGTTTTTTCCCTCCCTGGTGCAGTTTCTGTGAACCCAAGATAGCTCAGTTGGTACTTTAGCTTCTTGTGAAAAGCATCCCATCCACTTGAAGTCTTTCCAGCAGAGCAGTTGAAATAACAATAAAAAACAAAGAGAATTCACTCCGTTTGTAAAAAGGGTGGTGGGGTGCGTCCTTCAGAACTTACAATTCCTTTTTTGGGTGGGGGGGAGACATTAAAGTATTGGTGGGTAAACAGCCCAGCTTATTAGATGAAATCCTGGCCTAATCAGCCAGCAAAGGGGTAAGTATGAAATAATATTATCAGTTATGGCAACCACACCAGATGGCAACGAGGACAAGAAGAACAGGTAAGAACAGGTAAGTTCAGGAGGGCACAGGTGCTGGGAAGATGGGGGGGCAGGCAGGCCTTAGAGAGCCAGAGTGGGTTGGTAAGACAACCCACCCAACAGCTGGCCTGCCTGCAGCCCCAATCTTCCCAGCACCTGCATTTCCCTCCCTCCTCTGGCCCCTCCCATCTGTGGCCTCAAGGGGGGGACTGAGGGAGGGAGGGGCAGGCCCTGGGTGCCCCCCTTCCAGGTCTGCAGGGTTGGGATGGCCCCTGCCATCTTCCCAGGGCCATCACCTCTTCCTCCTCCCCCCCTCTGCCCCAGGAGGGCTGCTGGGGGCTAAGTGGAGTGGGGAGAGGAAGGCACTTGGGAGGATGTTAGAGGCTGGCTGGGGAGGGTCTCCTTGCCCAACACCCCTTCCAGCTCCTTGGTGCCATGCATGCAGGCACGGCAATGGGGGAATGGGAGGTCCTGGGCTGGGGACATTGGCAGGCAAGGGCAAAAGCCTCCCTTGAAAGGCTGAGGGGGGCAGAGCCTGCCAATTCCCCCACCTCTCTGGGCCTTCCTTTCCCTGCTGAGTCTCTGCCAGCATGGCACCAAGAGGGCTGGGAAGAGAAGAGAGGTGGGGTGTTGGGCAAGGAGCCCTCCCCAGCCAGCCACTAACATCCTCCCAAGTGCCTTCTCTCCCCACCTCCACTTCAGCCCTCCTGGGGCAGAGGGGAGGAGGAAGAGGTGATGGCCCTGGGAAGATGGCAGGGCCATCCCAACCCTGGAGGGGACACCCAGGGCTGCCCTCCCTAGTCCCCCTTGGGGCCATAGATGGGAGGGGCCAGAGGAGGAGGGAAAGGGTGGGGGAGGTAGGTGAAAACAAACACCCAGGATGCAGAAGAGACAATCTTTATTAAAGTTCAAAAAAACAAGCAATACACCCCCTCTGATCCCCAGCCCACCCACCTGCCCTCCCCACCCACCCCCTGCCACCCCCCCTTTGGCTTCAGTCCTGACCCTAAAGGGGCCCCAGGGGGAGGTAGGTCCTAGGAAGAGGGGGATCTGCCCCCTCCTCCCAGGACCCCCCCCTCCCCACCAGGCCCCCTTTTGGGCCAGGATTGAAGCCAAAGGCATTAATGGTGACTGAGAGAGGCCCATGGGACATGGGGTGGGTGTGATGGGACAGAGAATGGATTGCCAATGTCTCTTGGCTTGGGAGTGGCCAAACTGCCACCCTCTGAGCCAAAGACATTGGGCAGCCGCTCTCTGCCCAGCCCACCTGCACCCCAGCCCCATCTCTTGGCCTCCCTCAGCCCCCACCAACCCTCAAGCTTCAACCATGGCATAAGACAAGCTGGCAAGAGAGGCTCTGAGGATGCCCCTGGGGGCTTGGATGCCCTGGACCTTCCCAGGGCCTCCCTGCCAGCCTCCCTGATGCCACGGTTGGCTCCTGGCCTTCCTCCCCCCTCTTAAGTGCGACCCACCATGCACAGACATCTTTTCTGTGCACCCCTTGCTATAAGTGGGTATGCACAAATGTATAATATTTGAAATTAACTTCCAAGATTTGGAATAAATTGTGCATGCCTGCTTAGAACAAGGGGAGGAACTGCAGACTTGCCTCAAGACACACCTGGATTTTCTGGCTCACCTGCCTAGGTGCTGGGAAGGTTGGGGGAGGGAGCATGCATTACACCCAAGAAATCCAAGACCCTACATCATAAGTTGTCAATTTTGACAAGTTTAAGTTGTGCAGATTTCTAACTGGAGCCAAAATCCACTCATCTTAAGTTTGCCAAGGCCGAGTACCACTGGAGACCCTAAAACAAGGGAAGATCTCAGAGTTGAGGTGCTCCCATTTGTGTGTGTGGGGGGGGAAGATATCCTAAAGAAACTTCAATTCCCAGAATTCTATAGCCTTATCACTCTGGGGAGCCCCAATTCTGTGCATCTATGTGGACCTCAGCCCCCTAATTCCTAATATACAGAAAACTCTGGGAGAAAGACATCCCCAGAACACACCACACCCCCAAATGGGTGGACTTCATTTCCCACAATTCTCCAGCCACCTTGCTAAGCATTCTGGGGACTTAAGTTCAATCCAAAACTATGTTGGATTCAAGTTCCCAGAATACAGAAAATAAGCTGGAGAAGTCTGGGGTGCATCTATTGGCTTTCCATCTGGAATTGGGGTTAACTTTGATTCCCTTAATTCTACACCCCTGTTGCTGAGCTCTGGGAATTTTTAGACTGATAGTTTTAACACCAAACCCACCTTGAGAACATGGGACTTCCCATCTTCCTAATTTGGTGAACTTCAATTCCCAGAATTCTCCAGTCTGTGTGCTGGGGAATTCTGGGATTTGCAGTCCACACACCTTCAAGTTAAGATTGAAAAAAGCTGAACTAAGTTCTTCCGACACCTCAACTCTGTCCTACCACCTGAACTTGGTCTACACAATCCTACCAGATAAACACTCTTGGTCCAGGCAAAGGCTGACAACAGCCATGATTCCTTGACCCTACCAGTCACAACTTAAAACTTACTACTTAAATTAAATTTACCACTTAAGGGCTCTTGGGCCTCAAGCGTATCTCCATAAACTACCAAACATGGTTCTTTAGCCAAGCTCCTTCAAATTACAGAGATCCTGGCTACGCTGGGGATCCCCTCACAACCAACAATACGACTTGCTAACTCCTTATTCCAGACCTGATCTGTCCGGGACCTCAAGCAACAAGTGTGTGTGTGTTGGGGAGTCTCAGTTCCTGGTGGGCGCCACACAGGGGCCAAGAAAGCGCGTGGGTCACAATGCAGTAAAAGCCACAGGGAAGAACGTTTCTCCATCGGGATCTGGCCGTTTTGCCCTGCGGTTTCAATGCAGAGCGATCCAGGCCTCAAAGAAATCCACAAGAGGCTGTTTTACAAGCCGAGAACCACACACGATCCTTCCCATACAGAAATCAAAATAAGAGGAATTGGGGGAAGTGGGGGATTCAAAGCATGCATTGTGCTGCCAGTCCAACTCTTCCTGCTGCTGTTTGGTCCCAAAAAATTTAAATAAGGCCACTTGGCAGGAAAAGAGCCAAGCCACAAAATGTGGTGGCACGTTGGTCTTCCATCTCCGCATCTCCAACATGTCCCTTGAGTGCATCAACTCGGATTCAGGGCCAGCTGGAACAATGCAGCCCCTTCCTCAGCCCTCCACAAGTGGCAACAGCTGTCCAGTTAAACACCCCCAAAATCTGTCCATCAGTCTCCATCGGAAAAATCCAAGTCTTGCAATATGTCCTCTTCTCCTCTTGCCAGCTGTTGCAACTCTGCCCGAGACAGAGGTTTCCAGTTTCCGACGGTGGTGGCTCCGTTGGGCAGGGCCCTCTAGCCTCCTGGAGAAGGAAAGAAGAAAACCGGGAGTGTCAATCCAACCTCAACGGAGAGAGGAAGGGGCACAAAAAGGCACAAAAATCATTGGTGCTAATTAATGTATTGTCTGCAGGGCGCAGGAGGGGGTGAGATGGAAATGGGGAGATGGGCAGGATACAAGTTTAATAATAAGTAAAGCAATAAATAGGGGCCTTGGTGGTGCAGGCTGTTAAATGCCTAGCACTTAAGTTCCAGCTGCCTGCAATTACTGCAGGCTCGAATCCCACCAGGCTCAAGGTGGACTCAGCCTTCCATCCTCTCGGGGTAGGTAAAGTGAGGACCCAAGATTGTTGCGGGCAATAAGCTGACTTTGTAAAAATGCCGCTTAGTAATAAGCAGGCATATACAATTGAAGGAAGGCTATTGCTGAGCGCATTGGGTTGTATCCCAAAAATTGTAAGCCGCCCTGAGTCTTCGGAGAAGTGACATATAAATCTAATTTAAAAATAAAATAAATAAACAAAAGCACCTGGGTGTTTTGAATGGGGATGGAGGATCGAAGAAAAATCTTTATTTCCTCCCCCCATTTCATTTGGGGGGGGGACAACCCTGTAAAGGGAGAGGCCTCCAAAACTCACATCCTAGAAATAAGGGGGAAATTGGGCTCCTCTCCAAATGTTTCTGGATGAGCTGTTGCAATCTAGGAGGTGAATTTAGAAGCATCCCCTTCCCTCTTAAAATGGGCTAGGGTGTTACTTCTTGAGCACATAGCAGGGGGAGGTCCTTTTGGGGTTGGGACCCTCCCCCCAAACCCTCTGGTCTGCCTCTGCATTCTTCTGTGGGAGACCCACTCTGTCAAACCAAGTTTTCCACCTTCCCATCTGCCCCAAGGAGCTGGGCCTGCAGATCTTCTCATGATGGCCTAGATTGAAGTCTGAGTGGGGAGGCCTAGAAGGACGGGGGTTTATCAACCTGCCCACCCCAGAGAGGGGGAAAAGAGGGAGAGAAGGAGCGGGGGAGAAGCCAAAGGGCCTTGGGAATGGCTGATGAGCACCAGAATGAAGGAGAAACATACATGTGCACCAGAATGGTCAAACAAGTGGCAACTTCAAATCAAAGCAAACAAATGCTCTGTCTTACATATTGGTAAAGAACATCAGAAAATAAAATATAAGCTGAACGGTCGAGACCTTGTTGATGATCCAAACTCTGTCAAGGACCTTGGAATACTCATCTCTAATGATGTAAGTGCTAGAGCCCACTGTAACTACATAGCCAAAAAGGCATTAAGAGTTGTTAACCTAATCCTGCGTAGCATTTTCTCCGGTAATATCGCACTACTGACTAGAGCATACAAAACATTTGCTACACCAATTCTCGAATACAGCTCATCAGTCTGGAACCTGCACTACATATCAGATATTAACACAGTTGAGAAAGTCCAGAAATATTTCACGAGAAGAGTCCTCCATTCCTCTACTCACAACAGAATACCTTAGGCTTCGTCTCTTGCTTAAGCAACATATTTTCGGGCTCAACTGTGGTCATAAGTCAAGGACTTGCTACATGACATTTACTTCTACTTTAAAATGGATACACTCCCTTCCCAGGCCATGTTTCCATAAGGACTGGAACAAAACAGCCGATTTCCAAGTTTGCAAAGGTTTTCACACACACACAATACATTTAAATCAACTTTCCAGCAGGCCAAATGATCCATAAGCTGCAGCAACCCCCACTATCCCTTGGACAAGCCCGGCAAGAAGAAATGACCTAACACACACACACACACCCAACACACAGAGGGCCCCTGGTCCACCTCACCCACTACCGTCCATCTGGCATGGGAGCCCCTGCAAACACCGCCCAGCCCCACGCATAGGCATGCCACCCCCCACCCCCACCCTAGCAAAGTCAATGTAACCAAGTTCCATCAGGCCCCCCTGCAAAAGACGCCAGCCAGGTGACTAGATCTCATGGGGCCCGCAGGTTCTCCCCAGGATTGGACTAAAGACCTCTAAGGCCCCTTCCGGCTCTATTCTGATGGATGGATGGAAACCGACCCACCGGAAGGCTTCGGCTGTTGCAAGACAACGGCCCCCTCCCGCCTCTCTTCCTTTCCTCTCCCCTCCCGAGGAAGCAATGGGGGGAAAGGGGAGCAGCCCTAAAGGGCCCCTTCTCTGCCCCCCTCCAGCCCACCTTCAGGGGCAGCCAAAGGGGGAGACTCTCTTCTTTAACCGCCCCCCGTAACCCGGCGGCTGCAGAGGCAGGCAGGTCGTCTGAACCCGGGGGAGGCTGGAGCTTAACAATGGGCGAGCGCGCTGCGGGTGCGCGCGTGGGTGCTGCGTTGCGCGTGTAACCCGCAGCCCTTTCCACGCTCCGTGTCTCTCTCCTCCCCGCCCCCCAAAAAACACCCACCAGCCCCAAACCCGCCGATGCGGGCGAGACAAACGCCCTTCTCTCCCCGGGCGCCACTCCGGTTTGGGGGGGACGGGACGAAGGACGCCTCCCTTACCGGAATGGGGCGAATCCTCAATGAACCCCCCGAATTCCACCGTCCTCTTGGCCGTCGGGAAGGGAGAGAGGCCGCTCACAAAATGGCGAGGGAGCCCCCACCGCAGTGCCCATCGGCTGCAGCGAAGTGCGCAGAAGCCCTGCGCAACACGCATGTGCATTGGGTGCTCACGTGACTATCTGGGCGTTGTTTTATTCCCTTTGCTATAGATCAGAGGGGAATTATGGCCCCTTTACAACTTGTGGACTTCAACTCCCAGAATTCCTGTGCCAGCCATGCCCAGGAATTGCCATGATTGTGCCGTCTCAGGAATTCTGGGAGTTGAAGTCCACAAGGCAAATTCCACCTCTGCTATAGATGGTCTTTTTATTACCAGCCGGGCAACAATACCCTGAATGGCCACAGGAGGGCACTGTTTTTATTCCCTTTGCTATAGATGGTCTTTTTATTACCAGCCGGGCAACAATACCCTGAATGGCCACAGGAGGGCACTGTTTTTATTCCCTTTGCTATAGATGGTCTTTTATTACCAGCCGGGCAACAATACCCTGAATGGCCACAGGAGGGCACTGTTTTATTCCCTTTGCTTATAGACGGTCTTTTTATTACCTGCTGGGCAACAATACCCTGAATGGCCACAGGAGGGCACTGTTTTTTGTTTTTTGCTGCGCAATTTCTTGCCTCCGCCTGCCCTTACGCCAAATGGCCACGAGATGGCGGGCTATTATTCTTAATGCAATTTCCCATAGACTTGGAAAACCGCGGTTTTCAGGTAATTTGAGGTCTATTTTCACCCCGTTTTCACCTCTAGAGTGATGGGGGAACTCAGAGTAAGACCCCTCGTCTGATTTTGCCCGACTGTAACCTGATTTTTTTTTATTTATATTAACTTTTGCGATTTCTTCCCTGCACCTGCCAAACGAAAAACGTCCACGAGGTGGCAGGCTATTTTTGCTGCGCAATTTCTTGCCTCCGCCTGCCATTACGCCAAATGGCCACGAGATGGCAGGCTACTATTCTTAATGCAATTTCCCATAGACTTGGAAAACCGCGGTTTTCAGGTAATTCGAGGTCTATTTTCACCCCGTTTTCACCTCTAAAGTGATGGGGGGACTCAGAGAAAGATCCCTCGTCTGATTTTGCCCGACTGTACCCTAATTATTTTTATTTATATTAACTTTTGCGATTTCTTCCCTGCACCTGCCAAACGAAAAACGTCCACGAGGTGGCAGGCTATTTTTGCTGCGCAATTTCTTGCCTCCGCCTGCCATTACGCCAAATGGCCACGAGATGGCGGGCTATTATTCTTAATGCAATTTCCCATAGACTTGGAAAACCGCGGTTTTCAGGTAATTTGAGGTCTATTTTCACCCCGTTTTCACCTCTAGAGTGATGGGGGGACTCAGAGTAAGATCCCTCGTCTGATTTTGCCCGACTGTACCCTGATTATTTTTATTTATATTAACTTTTGCGATTTCTTCCCTGCACCTGCCAAACGAAAAACGTCCACGAGGTGGCAGGCTATTTTTGCTGCGCAATTTCTTGCCTCCGCCTGCCATTACGCCAAATGGCCACGAGATGGCAGGCTATTATTCTTAATGCAATTTCCATAGACTTGGAAAACCGCGGTTTTCAGGTAATTCGAGGTCTATTTTCACCCCGTTTTCACCTCTAGAGTGATGGGGGACTCAGAAAGATCCCTCGTCTGATTTTGCCCGACTGTACCCTGATTATTTTTATTTATATTAACTTTTGCGATTTCTTCCCTGCACCTGCCATACGAAAACGTCCACGAGGTGGCAGGCTATTTTTGCTGCGCAATTTCTTGCCTCCGCCTGCCATTACGCCAAATGGCCACGAGATGGCGGGCTATTATTCAATGCAATTTCCCATAGACTTGGAAAACCGCGGTTTTCAGGTAATTGAGGTCTATTTTCACCCCGTTTTCACTTCTAGAGTGATGGGGGACACAGAGTAAGATCCTCGTCTGATTTTGCCGACTGTACCCTGATTATTTTTATTTATATTAACTTTTGCGATTTCTTCCTGCACCTGCCAAACGAAAAACGTCCACGAGGTGGCAGGCTATTTTTGCTGCGCAATTTCTTGCCTCCGCCTGCCATTACGCCAAATGGCCACGAGATGGCAGGCTATTATTCTTAATGCAATTTCCCATAGACTTGGAAAACCGCGGTTTTCAGGTAATTTGAGGTCTATTTTCACCCCGTTTTCACCTCTAAAGTGATGGGGGGACTCAGAGAAAGATCCCTCGTCTGATTTTGCCCGACTGTACCCTCATTATTTTTATTTATATTAACTTTTGCGATTTCTTCCCTGCACCTGCCAAACGAAAAACGTCCACGAGGTGGCAGGCTATTTTTGCTGCGCAATTTCTTGCCTCCGCCTGCCATTACGCCAAGTGGCCACGAGATGGCGGGCTATTATTCAATGCAATTTCCCATAGACTTGGAAAACCGCGGTTTTCAGGTAATTCGAGGTCTATTTTCACCCCGTTTTCACCTCTAGAGTGATGGGGGGACTCAGAGTAAGATCCTTCGTCTGATTTTGCCCGACTGCACCCTGATTATTTTTATTTATATTAACTTTTGCGATTTCTTCCCTGCACCTGCCAAACGAAAAACGTCCACGAGGTGGCAGGCTATTTTTGCTGCGCAATTTCTTGCCTCCGCCTGCCATTACGCCAAATGGCCACGAGATGGCAGGCTACTATTCTTAATGCAATTTCCCATAGACTTGGAAAACCGCGGTTTTCAGGTAATTCGAGGTCTATTTTCACCCCGTTTTCACCTCTAGAGTGATGGGGGGACTCAGAGTAAGATCCTTCGTCTGATTTTGCCCGACTGTACCCTGATTATTTTTATTTATATTAACTTTTGCGATTTCTTCCCTGCACCTGTCAAACGAAAAACGTCCACGAGGTGGCAGGCTATTTTTGCTGCGCAATTTCTTGCCTCCGCCTGCCATTACGCAAAATGGCCACGAGATGGCGGGCTATTATTCTTAATGCAATTTCCCATAGACTTGGAAAACCGCGGTTTTCAGGTAATTTGAGGTCTATTTTCACCCCGTTTCCCCTCTAGAGTGGTGGGGGAACTCAGAGTAAGATATTTTCCCCGAGTCCCTGCGACAAAAGCTCCGGCTGTCCCTTTAAAAGGCGGGTTACAATCAAGGCGCGACGTCTCCCCCCTTTAGGCCCCCTTGCAATCGCCCTATCTTTTCCAATAGAACCGAATTTAGGCGCCCGGCTGACTGCCTGCAAGAAACAACCGGTTGGGGCAGGGAAAATATCCAATTGCCGGGCCCTGGGAGGAGGGGAAGGGAAATCAACATCACAGAAGAGAAAAATATGTTTGAAAAGGGTCCAGCTGATGTATTCGAGCGGGGCAGGCAATCGGATAGACACCTCCTGACAAGGGGCCTTTATCTCCAGGAGCGACGGAAATGTCGTATTAGCAGGAAGTGAATTCATCTGTTGCTTGAGCCAGAGCCGCTTCTGCCACCCCTGGGCGCGAGTTTTCTTTTCTCTTTCTTTTGCAGGCGCGACTATCAGGTCGAAATTGCAATTTTATTTTATTTTGGGGGAGGCAGGGGGCAAAGCTGCAATGAACTCGGCCAGAACTCGCTGCATAATTAATACTCTTCCAGTACTTCGGGGCCAAAAGAGGTAAGGTGAACAGCTTGCATGCAAACTGCAGTCTTAAAAAAAGGCGCGGGGGAGGCAGACGTTTCGTGACCCAAGTAGGTAACATCATCAGTGCACTGATGATGTTTCCTAGTTGGGTCATGAAAGGTCTGCAAGAAAACCACCAAGCTCAGAGAGCATCAAGGACCCCACAATCTTCCTCCTCCTCCTTTTCCTCCTCCTCTTCCTCCTCTTCTTCCTCTTCCTCTTCCTTCTCTTCCTCCTCCTCTTCTTCCTCTTATTCTTCCTCCTCCTCTTCCTTCTCTTCCTCCTCCTCCTCCTCCTCGTTCTCCTCCTCCCTTCCACAAACCCCATTTCCTTCCAACACTGATGATATTACTTAATTTGGTTTTGAAACGTCTACAAGGAAAGCACCAAGCTTGGAGAGCCCCAAAGACCTCACAGTTCAGCCCTGAGCTACAGATATTCTATCGATATCCCAAAGTTGCTTTTCCAAGGGAGAATCTGGACTTTCCTGGGGTTTCTTTGAAGACATTTGCTTCCCACCCAAGAAACTTCTTCAGCTCTATCGATGTCCTATCGATACCTTCTCTCATTCTCCACTTGGAGGTTGAGTCCCTTAAGGTTTGCTCCTCCCTCTTCTTCCCATC
>CM019158.1:10222178-10236308 GCA_009733165.1 Naja naja | reverse complement strand
TTTGACAGGTGCAGGGAAGAAATCGCAAAAGTTCATATAAATAAAAATAATCAGGGTACAGTGGGGCAAAATCAGACGAGGGATCTTACTCTGAATCCCCCCATCACTCTAGAGGTGAAAACGGGGTGAAAATAGACCTCAAATTACCTGAAAACCGCGGTTTTCCAAGTCTATGGGAAATTGCATTAAGAATAATAGCCTGCCATCTCGTGGCCATTTGGCGTAATGGCAGGCGGAGGCAAGAAATTGCGCAGCAAAAATAGCCTGCCACCTCGTGGACGTTTTTCGTTTGACAGGTGCAGGGAAGAAATCGCAAAAGTTAATATAAATAAAAATAATCGGGGTACAGTCGGCAAAATCAGACGAGGGATCTTACTCTGAATCCCCCCATCACTCTAGAGGTGAAAACGGGGTGAAAATAGACCTCAAATTACCTGAAAACCGCGGTTTTCCAAGTCTATGGGAAATTGCATTAAGAATAATAGCCTGCCATCTCGTGTCCATTTGGCGTAATGGCAGGCGGAGGCAAGAAATTGCGCAGCAAAAACAAAAACAGTGCCCTCCTGTGACCATTCAGGGTGTGTTGCCCAGCAGATCAATAAAAAGACCATCTATAAGCAAAGGAAATAAAAACAGTGCCGTCCTGTGGCCATTCAGGTGATTGTTGCCCAGCAGGTAATAAAAGACCATCTATAAGCAAAAGGAAATAAAAAGCAATGCCCTCCTGTGTAGCCATTCAGGGGTATTGTTGCCCGGCTGGTAATAAAAAGACCACCTATAAGCAAAGGAATAAAAACAGTGCCCTCCTGGCAATGGCCATTCAGGGGTATTGTTGCCCGGCCCAGTAATAAAGACCATCTATAAGCAAAGGGAAAACAACAGTGCCCTCCGGTGGCCCTTCAGGGTATTGTTGCCGGCAGGCAATAAAAAGACCATCTATAAGCAAAGGGAAAAAAACAGTGCCCTCCTGTGGCCATTCAGGGTATTGTTGCCCGGCTGGTAATAAAAAGACCATCTATAGCAGGTGGCAATTGGCCCCTTACAACTTGTGGACTTCAACTCCCAGAATTCCTGAGACGGCACAATCATGGCAATTCCTGGGCATGGCTGGCACAGGAATTCTGGGAGTTGAAGTCCACAAGTTGTAAAGGGGCCATAATTCCCCCCCTCTGATCTATAGCAAAGGGAATAAAAACAACGCCCAGAAAGTCACGTGAGCACCCAATGCACATGCGTGTTGCGCAGGGCTTCTGCGCACTTCGCTGCAGCCGATGGGCACTCGCGGCTGGGGGGGCCTCGCCATTTTGTGAGCGGCCTCTCGCTCCCTTTCCCGACGGCCAAGAGGACGGTGGAATTCGGGGGGTTCATTGAGGATTCGCCCCATTCCGGTAAGGGAGGCGTCCTTCGTCCCGTCCCCCCCAAACCGGAGTGGCGCCCGGGGAGAGAAGGGCGTTTGTCTCGCCCGCATCGGCGGGTTTGGGGCTGGTGGGTGGTTTTTTGGGGGCGGGGAGGAGAGAGACACGGAGCGTGGAAAGGGCTGCGGGTTACACGCGCAACGCAACACCCACGCGCGCACCCGCAGCGCGCTCGCCCATTGTTAAGCTCCAGCCTCCCCCGGGTTCAGACGACCTGCCTGCCTCTGCAGCCGCCGGGTTACCGGGACGGTTAAAGAAGAGAGTCTCCCCCTTTGGCTGCCCCTGAAGGTGGGCTGGAGGGGGGCAGAGAAGGGGCCCTTTAGGGCTGTTCCCCTTCACCCCCATTGCTTCCTCGGGAGGGGAGGGGAAAGGAAGAGAGGCGGGAGGGGGCCGTTGTGTTGCAACAGCCGAAGCCTTCCGGTGGGTCGGTTTCCATCCATCCATCCATCAGAATAGAGCTGGAAGGGGCCTTGGAGGTCTTTAGTCCAATCCTGGGGAGAACCTGCGGGCCCCATGAGATCTAGTCACCTGGCTGGCGTCTTTTGCAGGGGGGCCTGATGGAACTTGGTTACATTGACTTTGCTGGGGTGGGGGTGGGGGTGGCATGCCTATGCGTGGGCCTGGGCGGTGTTTGCAGGGGCTCCCATGCCAGATGGACGGTAGTGGGTGAGGTGGACCAGGGGCCCTCTGTGTGTTGGGTGTGTGTAAGACAGAGCATTTGTTTGCTTTGATTTGAAGTTGCCACTTGTTTGACCATTCTGGTGCACATGTATGTTTCTCCTTCATTCTGGTGCTCATCAGCCATTCCCAAGGCCCTTGGCTTCTCCCTGCTCCTTCTCTCCTCTTTTCCCCCTCTCTGGGGTGGGCAGGTTGATAAACCCCCCGTCCTTCTAGGCCTCCCCACTCAGACTTCAATCTAGGCCATCATGAGAAGATCTGCAGGCCCAGCTCTTTGGGGCAGATGGGAAGGTGGAAAACTTGGTTTGACAGAGTGGGTCTCCCACAGAAGAATGCAGAGGCAGACCAGAGGGTTTGGGGGGAGGGTCCCAACCCCAAAAGGACCTCCCCCTGCTATGTGCTCAAGAAGTAACACCCTAGCCCATTTTAAGAGGGAAGGGGATGCTTCTAAATTCACCTCCATAGATTGCAACAGCTCATCCAGAAACATTTGGAGAGGAGCCCAATTTCCCCCTTATTTCTAGGATGTGAGTTTTGGAGGCCTCTCCCTTTACAGGGTTGTCCCCCCCCCCAAATGAAATGGGAGGAAATAAAGATTTTTCTTTGATCCTCCATCCCCATTCGAAACACCCAGGCGCTTTTGTTTATTTATTTTATTTTATTTTTTTAAATTAGATTTATATGCCCTTCTCCAAGACTCAGGGCGCTTACAATTTTGGGATACAACCCACGCGCCAGCATTCATTCCATTGTATATGCCTGCTTATTACTAAGCGGCATTTTTACAAAGGCAGCTTATTGCCCGCAACAATCTTGGGTCCTCACTTTACCTACCCCGAGAGGATGGAAGGCTGAGTCCACCTTGAGCCTGGTGGGATTCGAGCCTGCAGTAATTGCAGGCAGCTGGAACTTAAGTGCTAGGCATTTAACAGCCTGCACCACCAAGGCCCCTATTTATCGCTTTACTTATTATTAAACTTGTATCCTGCCCATCTCCCCATTTCCATCTCGCCTCCTCTGCCCTGCAGACAATACATTAATTAGCACCAATGATTTTTGTGCCTTTTTGTGCCCCTTCCTCTCTCCATTGAGGTTGGATTGACACTCCCGTTTTTCTTCTTTCCTTCTCCAGGAGGCGAGAGGGCCCTGCCCCAACGGAGCCACCACCGTCGGAAACTGGAAACCGCTGTCTTGGGCAGAGTTGCAACAGCTGGCAAGAGGAGAAGAGGACGTGGTGGAAGACTTGGATTTTTCCGATGGAGACCGATGGATGGACAGATTTTTGGGGGTGTAACTGGACAGCTGTTGCCACTTGTGGAGGGCTGAGGAAGGGGCTGCATTGTTCCAGCTGGCCCTGAATCCGAGTTGATGCACTCAAGGGACATGTTGGAAAATTTTGTCCTCCGGCAGGGAGCCTAAAAGTCTATGCCACGATGGCTGCAAAAAACCCTGCCTTTTTAGAATAATAATAACGGGGGTTCTTAAAACCATCTCAAAATAAAACCTTCTTTAAAAAAAAGCCAGGCCAGCCTTCAATGCTGCCCCTTCCTCTTCTGGAGGCCAATCCCACCCACCCAGCTGGAGATGCGGAGATGGAAGACCAACGTGCCACCACATTTTGTGGCTTGGCTCTTTTCCTGCCAAGTGGCCTTATTTAAATTTTTTTGGGACCAAACAGCAGCAGGAAGAGTTGGACTGGCAGCACAATGCATGCTTTGAATCCCCCCACTCCCCAATTCCTCTTATTTTGATTTCTGTATGGGAAGGGATCGTGTGTGTCGGTTCTCGGCTTGTAAAAACAGCCTCTTGTGGATTTCTTTCGGAGGCCTGGATCGCTCTGCATTGAAACCGCAGCGGGCAAAACGGCCAGATCCCGATGGAGAAACGTTCTTCCCTGCGGCTTTTACTGCATTGTGACCCACGCACGCCTTTCTTGGCCCCCTGTGCGGTGCCCACCAGGAACTGAGACCCCCAACACACACACACTTGTTGCTTGAGGTCCCCGGACAGATCAGGTCTGGAATAAGGAGTTAGCAAGTCGTATTGTTGGTTGTGAGGGGATCCCCAGCGTAGCCAGGATCTCTCTGTAATTTGAAGGGAGCTTGGCTAAAGAACCATGTTTGGTAGTTTATACGCTTGAGGCCCAAGAGCCCTTAAGTGGTAAATTTAATTTAAGTAGTAAGTTTTAAGTTGTGGCTGGTAGGGTCAAGGAATCATGGCTGTTGTCAGCCTTTGCCTGGACCAAGAGTGTTTATCTGGTAGGATTGTGTAGACCAAGTTCAGGTGGTAGGACAGAGTTGAGGTGTCGGAAGAACTTAGTTCAGCGTTTTTCAATCTTAACTTGAAGGTGTGTGGACTGCAAATCCCAGAATTCCCCAGCACACAGACTGGAGAATTCTGGGAATTGAAGTTCACCAAATTAGGAAGATGGGAAGTCCCATGTTCTCAAGGTGGGTTTGGTGTTAAAACTATCAGTCTAAAAATTCCCAGAGCTCAGCAACAGGGGTGTAGAATTAAGGGAATCAAAGTTAACCCCAATTCCAGATGGAAAGCCAATAGATGCACCCCAGACTTCTCCAGCTTATTTTCTGTATTCTGGGAACTTGAATCCAACATAGTTTTGGATTGAACTTAAGTCCCCAGAATGCTTAGCAAGGTGGCTGGAGAATTGTGGGAAATGAAGTCCACCCATTTGGGGGTGTGGTGTGTTCTGGGGATGTGTCTTTCTCCCAGAGTTTTCTGTATATTAGGAATTGGGGGCTGAGGTCCACATAGATGCACAGAATTGGGGCTCCCCAGAGTGATAAGGCTATAGAATTCTGGGAATTGAAGTTTCTTTAGGATCTCTCCCCCACAAATGGGTGCACCTCAACTCTGAGATCTTCCCTTGTTTTAGGGTCTCCAGTGGTTCTCGGCCTTGGCAAACTTAAGATGAGTGGATTTTGGCTCCAGTTAGAAATCTGCACAACTTAAACTTGTCAAAGTTGACAACTTATGATGTAGGGTCTTGGATTCCTTGGGTGTAATGCATGCTCCCTCCCCCAACCTTCCCAGCACCTAGGCAGGTGAGCCAGAAAATCCAGGTGTGTCTTGAGGCAAGTCTGCAGTTCCTCCCCTTGTTCTAAGCAGGTGTGCACAATTTATTCCAAATCTTGGAAGTTAATTTCAAATATTATACATTTGTGCATACCCACTTATAGCAAGGGGTGCACAGAAAAGATGTCTGTGCATGGTGGGTCACACTTAAGAGGGGGGAGGAAGGCCAGGAGCCAAGCATGGCATCAGGGAGGCTGGCAGGGAGGCCCTAGGAAGGTCCGGGGCATCCAAGCCCCCAGGGGCATCCTCAGAGCCTCTCTTGCCAGCTTGTCTTATGCCATGGTTGAAGCTTGAGGGTTGGTGGGGGCTGAGGGAGGCCAAGAGATGGGGCTGGGGTGCAGGTGGGCTGGGCAGAGAGCAGCTGCCCAATGTCCTTGGCTCAGAGGGTGGCAGTTTGGCCACTCCCAAGCCAAGAGACATTGGCAATCCATTCTCTGTCCCATCACACCCACCCCATGTCCCATGGGCCTCTCTCAGTCACCATTAATGCCTTTGGCTTCAATCCTGGCCCAAAAGGGGCCTGGGGGGGGGGGGTCCTGGGAGGAGGGGGACAGATACCCCCCTCTTCCTAGGACCTACCTCCCCCTGGGGCCCCTTTGGGGTCAGGACTGAAGCCAAAGGCCGGGGTGGGGGTGGGAATGGGGTGGGTGGGCTGGGGATCAGAGGGGGTGTATTGCTTGTTTTTTTGAACTTTAATAAAGATTGTCTCTTCTGCATCCTGGGTGTTTGTTTTCCCTAACACCCCCCCCCCTCCCCTCACCCCCATTTCCCTCCCTCCTCTGGCCCCTCCCATCTATGGCCCCAAGGGGGGACTAGGGAGGGGCAGCCCTGGGTGCCTCCCTTCCAGGTCTGCAGGGTTGGGATGGCCTCTGCCATCTTCCCAGGGCCATCACCTCTTCCTCCTCCCCCCCTCTGCCCCAGGAGGGCTGCTGGGGGCTAAGTGGAGGTGGGGAGAGGAAGGCACTTGGGAGGATGTTAGTGGCTGGCTGGGGAGGGGCTCCTTGCCCAACACCCCACCTCCTCTTCTCTTCCCAGCCCTCTTGGTGCCATGCTGGCAGAGACTCAGCAGGGAAAGGAAGGCCCAGAGAGGTGGGGGAATTGGCAGGCTCTGCCCCCCTCAGCCTTTCAAGGGAGGCTTTTGCCCTTGCCTGCCAATGTCCCCAGCCCAGGACCTCCCATTCCCCCCATTGCCAGTGCCTGCATGCATGGCACCAAGGGAGCTGGGAAGAGGGGTGGTGTTGGGCAAGGAGACCCTCCCCAGCCAGCCTCTAACATCCTCCCAAGTGCCTTCCCTCCCCACTCCACTTAGCCCCAGCAGCCCTCCTGGGGCAGAGGGGGAGGAGGAAGAGGTGATGGCCCTGGGAAGATGGCAGAGGCCATCCCAACCCTGCAGACCTGGAAGGGGGGCACCCAGGGCCTGCCCTCCCTCCCTCAGTCCCCCTTGAGGCCACAGATGGGAGGGGCCAGAGGAGGAGGGAAATGCAGGTGCTGGGAAGATTGGGGCTGCAGGCAGGCCAGCTGTTGGGTGGGTTGTCTTACCAACCCACTCTGGCTCTCTAAGGCCTGCCTGCCCCCCATCTTCCCAGCACCTGTGCCCTCCTGAACTTACCTGTTCTTACCTGTTCTTCTTGTCCTCGTTGCCATCTGGTGTGGTTTCCATAACTGATAATATTATTTCATACTTACCCCTTTGCTGGCTGATTAGGCCAGGATTTCATCTAATAAGCTGGGCTGTTTACCCACCAATACTTTAATGTCCCCCCACCCAAAAAGGAATTGTAAGTTCTGAAGGACGCACCCCACCACCCTTTTACAAACGGAGTGAATTCTCTTTGTTTTTTATTGTTATTTCAACTGCTCTGCTGGAAAGACTTCAAGTGGATGGGATGCTTTTCACAAGAAGCTAAAGTACCAACTGAGCTATCTTGGGTTCACAGAAACTGCACCAGGGAGGGAAAAAACACAGACGTAGCAGGGGTGTCTTTAAAATTTGGCCCCTGCATTCTTCCCCCCACCCCAAACTGTGCACACACACACACACACACACACACACACGGTTGAAAGCTGGAAAGGGCTCCAAGTGGTTGTCTGGGTGTGGAAATGTGCAATTCCATATCCTCACCCAGGCTGCCCTGCCTTAAAATAAAACACTGCATCCTTTGGGCACAAAAGCCAATTAAAACGGAGCATACCTGTGTATTGTATGCACACACACACATACATACACACAGAGGAGAATATAGCTCAGGGTTGAACTGTGGGGTCTTTGTTGCTGTCCAGACTTGGGTTTTCTTGCAGGCGTTTCATCACCCAGCTTGGTAACATCATCAGTGCCCTGATCATTCCGTCCTCACTGCACTGATGATGTTGCCTAATTGGGTAATGAGACATCTGCAAGAAAACCCAGCTCAGAGAGCACCAAGGACTGCTCTCACACACACACACACAGATTGGAAGCAAGGGGTTACACACACACCCATTCCCCCAAGCACAATAACCTTCCTGCTTTCTTTCTGCCTCCTTCCTAACAATTCCCAGGCAGGTAACCCGCCGTGCAATAAGACTTAGTGCCGCTTCGCAGGGCTTTTACAGCCGTCTCTAAGCGGTTTACAGAGTCAGCAGGGCATTGCACCCCCCTCCCAACAATCCGGGTCCTCGTTTTACCGACCTCGGAAGGACGGGAGTCCCGAGTCAACCAAATGCCCAGAAAGGCCAGGATGGAAACAAACAAGCGAGCAAGCAAACCAACCAACGATGCCCATCTAAGAGAGAAACACAGAAAGTCAAAGGAGAAAAAAAAAGGAAGAAGATAGCCCCACTCAGGACAGGCTGTGCTGTACCATCCAAATAAAAATACTAATAATTAAAAAAGGACATGGAGTTTGGACACTGGATCACTCTGTCGGTCTCAAAAGCTGCTAGCGAATGCATAGACCTCCCCACAAGAAAAGAACACTGTACAGCTTCCAGCCAAGGAGGTGTTTCCACCACCACCCCTCTGCAAAAAAGGAAGGGGGGGTTTCTTGCCCCTCCATGGCTGGTTTGCAGGGACATTTCCCCTTCTCCAAGTGTGTCTTCCTTCCAAGGTTTCTTTGGAGCCTCCCTATTAAATAAATAAATAAATAACCCATCCCGCCGAGTCTTTATTTCCTCCCCCCAATATGAATATTTTAGCAGATTTCCACGCGGCCTCTTGGGGGGGACTTCCTTCTTCAGTGAGATGTCCGACGGCAGAGAATCCAGGCGTTACGAAGAGAGCTTGGGGGCATCAGCCAGAGCCTCCGAGGGAGAGGTCCCATTTTCCTGCTTGGGGGAGACTGGGCTGGAGAGAAGCGTCCCTCCATAGGGGGACGAGGCCACGCTTGCTGTGGAGGGTTGGGAAGCTCGAGGAGGAAAGTTGCAGTCGCCAGGTCGCAGGCCAGGCAGCTGCACTGGGGAAGCCACCGGGAAACTGGGCATACACAGCACCCAGCCCACCCTCTTGGCTACCTGGAGGAGAAACTCAAGGAGAGCAAATGAAGCACCTGGGAGGATTCAGGCAGGGCTGAGAGCCGGGGATTTGGGAAACTGAGAGGGTGCAAACTGGAGGGTGCAAACATTTCAAAAATAAATTCTGAAATGCCACCTTTCTTCCAGAGCACAGAGGAGTTAACAGCCCTGGCACTAAGGAGGAGCCCGCGTGGTATGTGCCACGGGCTTTAAAGCCTTACGCGTGCCCTCTGCAGGACAGGAAGCTGGATGGGAAGAAGAGGGAGGAGCAAACCTTAAGGGACTCAACCTCCAAGTGGAGAATGAGAGAAGGTATCGATAGGACATCGATAGAGCTGAAGAAGTTTCTTGGATGGGAAGCGAAATGTCTTCAAAGAAACCCCAGGAAAGTCCAGATTCTCCCTTGGAAAAGCAACTTTGGGATATCGATAGAATATCTGTAGCTCAGGGCTGAACTGTGAGGTCCTTGGGGCTCTCCAAGCTTGGTGCTTTCCTTGTAGACGTTTCAAAACCAAATTAAGTAACATCATCAGTGTTGGAAGGAAAGAAGGAAGAGGAGGAAAAAGAGGAGGAGGAAGACTGTGGGGTCCTTGATGCTCTCTGAGCTTGGTGGTTTTCTTGCAGACCTTTCATGACCCAACTAGGAAACATCATCAGTGCACTGATGATGTTACCTACTTGGGTCACGAAACGTCTGCCCCCCCCCCCCGCGCCTTTTTTTAAGACTGCAGTTTGCCTGCAAGCTGTTCACCTTACCTCTATTTGGCCCCGAAGTACTGGAAGAGTATTAATTATGCAGCGAGTTCTGGCCGAGTTCATTGCAGCTTTGCCCCCTGCCTCCCCAAAATAAAATAAAATTGCAATTTCGACCTGATAGTCGCGCCTGCAAAAGAAAGAGAAAAGAAAACTCAGGCTCAGGGGTGGCAGAAGCGCCTCTGGGTCAAGCAACAGGTGAATTCACTTCCTGCTAATACGACATTTCCGTCGCTCCTGGAGATAAAGGCCCCTTGTAAAGAGGTGTCTATCCGATTGCCTGCCTCGCTCGAATACATCAGCTGGACCGTTTTCAAACATATTTCTCTCCTGTGATGTTGATTTCCCCTCCTCCCCGGGCCCGGCAATTGGATATTTTCCCTGCCCCAACCGGTTGTCTCTTGCAGGCAGTCAGCAGGCCGCCTAAATTCGGTTCTATTGGAAAAGATAGGGCGATTGCAAGGGGGCCTAAAGGGGGGAGACGTCGCGCCTTGATTGTAACCCGCCTTTTAAAGGGACAGCCGGAGCTTTTGTCGCAGGGACTCGGGGAAAATATCTTACTCTGAGTTCCCCCACCACTCTAGAGGGGAAAACGGGGTGAAAATAGACCTCGAATTACCTGAAAACCGCGGTTTTCCAAGTCTATGGAAATTGCCTTAAGAATAATAGCCTGCCATCTCGTGGCCATTTTGCGTAATGGCAGGCGGAGGCAAGAAATTGCGCAGCGAAAATAGCCTGCCACCTCGTGGACGTTTTTCGTTTGACAGGTGCAGGGAAGAAATCGCAAAAGTTAATATAAATAAAAATAATCAGGGTACAGTCGGGCAAAATCAGACGAGGGATCTTACTCTGAGTCCCCCATCACTCTAGAGGTGAAAACGGGGTGAAAATAGACCTCAAATTACCTGAAAACCGCGGTTTTCCAAGTCTATGGGAAATTGCATTAAGAATAATAGCCTGCCATCTCGTGGCCATTTGGCGTAATGGCAGGCGGAGGCAAGAAATTGCGAAAGCAAAAATAGCCTGCCACCTTGTGGACGTTTTTCGTTTGGCAGGTGCAGGGAAGAAATCGCAAAAGTTAATATAAATAAAAATAATCAGGGTACAGTCGGGCAAAATCAGACGAAGGATCTTACTCTGAATCCCCCCATCACTCTAGAGGTGAAAACGGGGTGAAAATAGACCTCAAATTACCTGAAAACCGCGGTTTTCCAAGTCTATGGGAAATTGCATTAAGAATAATAGCCTGCCATCTCGTGGCCATTTTGCGTAATGGCAGGCGGAGGCAAGAAATTGCGCAGCAAAAATAGCCTGCCACCTTGTGGACGTTTTTCGTTTGGCAGGTGCAGGGAGGAAATCGCAAAAGTTAATATAAATAAAATAATCAGGGTACAGTCGGGCAAAATCAGACGAGGGATCTTCTCTGAGTCCCCATCACTTTAGAGGTGAAAACGGGGTGAAAATAGACCTCAAATTACCTGAAAACCGCGGTTTTCCAAGTCTATGGAAATTGCATTAAGATATACCAATAGCCTGCCATCTCGTGGCCATTTTGCCAATAAGCAAATAATAGGTTAACAGTTACATAAATAAGCAGTTCCTAAATCAACCATTAGATGGCAGATTTAAAAATGTGTGGTTGTGTATTAAATATATACCTTGGGATGGCAGACCATTCCTAATGGTTTGAATCTGCAGTTCCCAACACCACTGAGGGCAGGTTTTTCAGTGTGCATAATGTAGAAGCTGCATTATTAAAAATTAGCCATTAGGTATTTCTGCATAGCATGCAATAAATAGACCTCAATAGGGTATGAAAATAGCGCCCTCCGGTGGCCATTAGGGTATTTCTGCCCGGCAGGACTAAATAGACCATCTATAGCAAAGGAATAAAAACAGTGCCCTCCGGTGGCCATTTCTGCCTGGCAGGCACTAAATAGACTATCATAGCAAAAGGGTATGAAAAAAACAATGCCCTCCGGTGGCCATTATTCAGGGTAATTGCAGGCAATAAATAGACCATCAATAGCAAAAGCTATGAAAGCAGTGTTCTCCGGTGGCCATTCAGGGTATTTCTGCCTTACAGGGACTAAATAGACTATCCTATAACATCTTGTGGCAGCCCCTGAAATATTGGAAGACTGCTATAATGTCCTTTGTTTAATTAAATTAAGTAAAGGTGTACTCATCGTTTCCTGCTCTAGGGGGTGTGCACTCTGTTATAAACTGAAGAGCCAGCGCTGTCCGAAGACGCCTCCCTGGTCATGTGGCTGACTAAACGCCAAAGGCATGGAACTGTTACCTTCCCACCAAAGAGGTCCCTATTTTCTACTTGCATTTTTTACATGCTTTCGAACTGCTAGGTTGGCAGAAGCTGGGACAAGTAACAGGAGCTCACTCCATTCTCGCAGCTTAGGGATTCAAACCACCAACTGCCAACCTTTCTGATTGAGAAGCCCTGAGCCACAGCCGTCCCTAATTAAACTAGACATACCCAACTGCCCTCTGGCATTCTTTCCAGTGCAGAGCAATAGCAATAGCACTTAAGACTTATATACTGCTTCACAGTATTTTACAGCCCTCTCTAAACAGTTTACAGAGTCAGCCTCTTGCCCCCCAACAATCTGGGTCCTCAGTTTACCAACGTCGAAGGACATAAAGCTGAGTCAAGCATGAGCTGGTGAGAATCAAACTGCTGGGAGCTGGCAGTCAGCAGAAGTCGCCTGCAATATTGTGAGTCTCCATTAGTACCGACAAGTCCCACATTGGGGGAGGCGCCAAATTGACGCAAACCTCTCACCTATGGTAAAACACCTGATATTCAAAGAGATCTCAGATCTCTGAAGTTTACTAGAGGCTCACAAAAGTCAGAAGAGAACCGGCCTTGCAGTGCTCACACAGGGTTGTGGGGTTTTTTTTTCCTCCCCCTTCGAGCACAGCAGCGTTTGTGAGTCCGTGGCACGGGACATGAAGCGGAGTTTGGGGTTGATTTCACTGGCTGTGTTCTCTGGTCCTCCCTGAGCTGGGGGCTATCGTGTTCGAGCAAGGAATATCCCTCTCAAATAAGAAATGCTGCAAATATTGTCCTGCAGGTTAGTGATGCTGAAGATTTTGGGGGCACTTGAACTCAAATCTTGTTTGAATCCACTGTTTCTGCATTTATGGGTCCCGGACTGTCACTTTAGGAAATACCCAGGTTTTTAAATCCTTTGCATTCCGGGCTGCTCTATCCAAAATCGTTTTCAATTGTTTGCAAAGGAAGAAAAAATCAGATTTTCTGGCTGGCATGGGGAACCTTGTCTTATCTGGCTGGTCTCTGTTTTTCCGGTGTCCTTGATTCTCTAGCACTTAAAAAAATACTAATTTTAAAATTGACATCCAGTGCTGACTCTGCTGTATTTTGGGTCTGCCACTGACATTGTCCTGGATGTTTCTCAGCCCTCCCAGTCTAGCTTTCTCAGTTAGAAACTCCTGGTGGTCCCCATCTGAAGACTCTTGGGTGGCAGTTTGGGGAATGGTCCAAATCAATTGGATGCTGTCTTTTATTTAATAATCAGGCTTGGTGTGGTTTGAATTGCAATGTTGATTTCTTCTGAAAGGTTCAGTGAAGGGGTATATCCTCACCGGGCGGGTGGGGGGCAGAAACTCCAGTCAGGTCAACCCCTTGTGAGACTCTATAAAATCAGGGAGAGGCTGAATTTCTCCACGTTTTGTGCCAAGTAAATTCTTACTGTTCTGTCCTCATGAATATGCTGAGTCTCATTTTGAGTTTGGCATGTGTGTGTGTGAGAGAGAGAGTGAGGAGAGAGAGAGAGACAGAGAGAGAGAGAGACTGAGACTGCTGGGCTGTGGATTACAATTCCCATCCTCCTTGACCATGATAACTGACAGGTCTTCAGCAGGATGTCTGGCCAAATAGTTCCCCTGTTAGTTGAAGTGACCTGGTAGCTGAAGAGGACCCCAGTTCTAATCCCTCCTCAAAGGAAGGTTGATGGCCACTCCTCAACCTACCTCCAGGGTTGTTTGGGTGTGACATGAAGAGGGAAACTGAGCTCCCGGAGGATGGCCTGTCATTTGGGGACGGGGGTTTGCACGAACAAGGCTCCGTTTCCATCTGCAAACCTCATCTTGCCTTTAGGAGAAGAGTTGGTGAAACGCTGCACGGTGTCATCTCCGACCAAGTGCGAGGCTTGCGATGAAAATTACTACAACGATGTCTATACCCACTCGCGGTGTAAACCTTGCACCGAATGTAACACTGGTAAGGCCCCGTCGACAACGAGACCACCACAACCTCCTTCCTGGGTTTCTTCGCAGGAAAAGTGTTGTTTTGTGGTTTTACAAATGGCAGCTTAGGTCTGGGCTGGTTTTGAATGGCTTTTTCTTGTGTTATAAATCTAAATATATATGTATATATATACATATACACTGAAACTTTCCCTGTCGGTTTCAGGAAGCCCGCTAGACATGGCATGTGCCCACAAATTATCCGAAATGTCACTCTTTGCAGAATTGATCTGGAATTGATGTTTTATTTCTCATAGACCGAGGCCTCAAGGAGATAAGACCGTGCCAGAGGACTTCAAACACCATCTGCACCTGTCTTCCTGGCCATGCTCCTGAAGACAGAGAAGGGGAGAAAAGTAAGGACCAAGGATGGCATTTCAGGCGAGAGAGAGAGAGGGCCCATCCAAAGTCA